>CAIGQV010000001.1:31613066-31633444 GCA_903798115.1 Danio jaintianensis | reverse complement strand
CATGGTCTAACAGGGTTGTGCTTATTCTCTTAATGAGTTCTGGGTGTGTTATGAGAATAACGTGCAATAAACCAATCAGTCTTATCTCCCATTTCCTTTAAGAGTCAGTTGTGTTGCATCATGGCGCATTAGCTATTTACATGGCGGACTTTGTAAGTGGAAAAACTGAACGCTTCACTTGCGAGAAAACAGTTAAACAGAGCATTTGCAGCGCGAGGATTAAGAACGAGCCTCCTCCACTCAGCCTCTTTACTTTCTCTTTACTTTACTTTTACTCTTTACTTTACTCCTTTACTTTCGTGGAGTAAGGAAATGGTGTTGTACGCACTCCACTGAAGACATCCATTAGCCGACATATTTAATTTAGTTTGTTAAGAGCAAAGATTTGTTTCAAAACAATTTCTAAATTCAATTCTAATTTCCAGCAAACGAATAAATGAACAATAATAATGAAGTGTGGTCAAAAAACTGAGTTATATCCAAACACACATCCTGTTCTTATGCCCCATATGGTCCAAAATCCGACAGGTGGACAAATCTAAACTTGTTTTTATTAAAACAAATATAAATATGCATGTAATAAAAAATACTACTAATAATAACATTATACAAAAGCAGGTTGTCATGAATAAACTGAAACCCCATGAATAAACCCCCCCGAGGTGAAGGAGGCATGGAGGCAGTGGATTTTATATTTATGAAAAAAAAAAAATTGTAATATTTTAATCTTTTAATTCTAAGATATTTGTGTATTGCTGTACATCCTGTGTGTATTAAGCAATGTGTACGCATTTAAGGCGCACAACTAACGCGCTCTGCGCTGGACTTTAGACCTGCTTTTAGCTGGTCAATGGTGCGGTCTATTTCAGTTCCTCAAAATAGCAACACGCCAACAATGCGCCTTAACACACCTCCTTTTCAGACCAGCACACCCATGAGTCCACAAAGCGGCACAAATTGATTTACTAATTAAACAACGTGGCACAAAATTGGACTAGAGTAAATAGGCAAGTTATTGGACAACAGAATATTATCATATTGTCATATATATCAAAAATATATATCATTTCTTATGGGGGCTAATAGTATTAACCTCAGCAGTTCTAACACTTTGAAATTGGGCTAATAATTTTGTCTTCAACTGTATGAAAATGCCAAATACATTAGGTATAATACACAAATGCTGCAGCTTAATAACAATTACAGGAACTTTATTACATTACTCCTTTAATGCATTTAACACATTACTAATATAATAATATTCATATGCATGTCTCCCAATCTTGCCATAATATCATGGTGCAGTTATTGGTACTAGAGTAAATCAAAAGTAAACCCATGCAATAGCCTTCTAACTGGATGCTTCATAGCACAGTGTTTCTCCAGTTTGTAAATTCAAGAGCTTCTATTTGGGAAAACGATATAGTGAAAATGATCATATTATCACCCAATCCTAAATCCATGTCTTTGTGCAACTACTGACTCTTAGCTGTTTTACACTGAAAAAATAGTGTAGAAAAACAAATGTACTCAGACAATGTTAGAATATTTCATAATTAATGTCAAAGCAGTACCCTGGGCCTCCAGTTTGCGCAGTATTTTGGCCTCAGAGTTGCTAAGAGGATCAGCTTCAGTGTCGTCCGCCGCTCTGCCTTTTCTGCGGGACTGAACTGGGTCACCAGCAGGACCGCCTGATGGGTCAGAGTTCTTCTGACGACCCCGACGACCCTCCATTGCTAGGATATGAGGGATGACCTCTTCCTCTTTCAACAGGCACCACTGCAGCCCCTGGGGATGACAATAACAATTTACCATTTATTCTGGACATAAATTAAAGTAATTCTAGTAAATAATAATAAAGTATAATATGTAATGTTTTAATGCCATGTCAGCAACTTAAGGATATTTTCATGGCAAGAACATTTAAATAATAAATATAAAATAAAAAACAACAAATAATTTAACACACAAGTTAAATAAGAGTTTTAGCATTGATAAAAATTATAAAAATTCAAAAATTTGTCCTGGTAATTATAAAATAAACATATATAAATAATAATAATATTAATATTAATAATAATAACAACAAACAACAACAACAACAACAAATATTAACAACAAAAAATATATAATATATAATACATTTTTTTAATAATAACAGCAACAATAACATCTGATTAATATTTTTATTATTATTAACTTTAATAGATAATAAACTCACAAACAACAAAGCTAAACAGAATAAAACAAGTCCTGCTTTTTGAAAAAAATAAATAAATAAATAAATAAAGTAAGTTAATTAAGTAGTAGAGGCAGTAGTACTTGCTGTGTTTTTAACATTTATAAACTTAACAATAATTACAGCATTAATAATAATTATTACTAATTCATTATTATCTATATAATAGATCATCAGTATCTAACACAATCAAAATGTATTTATAATTAGCAGTAGTAGAGTAATAAAATAAAAAACAATAGAATAAAATACAATAGAATAAAATAAAATGAAATAAAAATAAAATAAAATTAAATTAAATTAAAATAAATTAAATTAAATTTACTATTATTATTATTAGTAGTAGTAGTAGTAGTAGTATTACTATTATTATTATTATTATTATTATTATTATTATAAAACTGTCCAAAATTAAATCAAATGACAATTGTTAAACCAGTCTTTAAAGTCTTGAAATGACATGAAACTACCTGCTGGCCGTCTCTGGCTTCATAGAAGTCTCCAACCTTTATTTTAGCACTGAAGCTGAAATGATCCCGTGTAATGTCCCTTATTCCGTTTCTGGTGAGATACTGTGAAGGGTGAGAAGCAAAGATAAATAAAACAGCATCAAAATCAGTGCATGAATCTAACAAATACTGACAGACTTGAACTTTTAATCATGTTTTTTTTTCTTGCCTTGATGACGTCCGGGTACTGTCTGAGTTTTCTGCCACATGGAGCGAAATATGCCACTTCTCCTCGCAAACGGCCAGACATGTTGGTGATACGCGTCTCTCTCTGCCATCTGCACACAGAAAAAGCTTTCATTAATGAGCAAGAAACATTAAGTGAAATCATGCATAAATTAAACAACTATAAGTAAGTCATTCACAGCAATACTCCATTTAGCCACTTTAATTGCTTTAATTGTTTAGCACTATGCGGAACGGTGGCTCAGTGGTTAGCACTGTCGCCTCACAGCAAGAAGGTTGCTGGTTCGAGTCCTGGCTGGGCCAGTTGGCATTTCTGTGTGGAGTTTGCATGTTCTCCCCGTGTTGGCGTGGGTTTCCTCTGGGTGCTTTGGTTTCCCCCATAATTGAATAAACTAAATTGTCCGTAGTGTGTGTGTTTGTGTGTGTGTACGTGTTTTTATGACATGTCAGGACACAAATCTGTATAATGACATAGGTATGACACAGGTATTACAAAAAGGAGGTGAAATATGAGGACATTGCAGACGTCCTCATTTCTCAAAAAGCTTATAAATCACACAGAATGAGTTTAATCAGAGAGTAAAGCTGTACACTGTTTCCTGTGATGGTTGGGTTTAGGGGTAGGGTGGGGTTAGGGCAATACAAAATACGGTTTTTACGGTATAAAATCAATGGAAACCTATGTAATGTACCCACTTTTCACAAAAACAAACATGCGTGTGTGTGTGTGTGTGTGAATGAGTGTGTATGGGTGTTTCCCAATACTGGAATAGTTGAAGGTTCATTCCGCTGTGGCGACCTCTGAAATGGAGACTAAGTCGAAGAAAAATGAATGAATGAATGCATGTTTAGCACTATATTTGCAACTCAATTGAACATACAGTATCAGGCGATTTTATTAGTTGCATTTAGTCAAAATACATTTATTTCTACTCTACAGTGCTTTATACTACTGTAGTTGTGTGCGATGTGGGAAAGAAAATCATATCACCTTTTTTTTTCAGAAAAAAAATTTTTTGAAAGTAAAAAATTGAAAGTTGTGACATGTGGCCTAGTATGGTGACCCATACTCAGAATTTGTGCTCTGCATTCAACCCAGCCAAATGCACACACACCGTGAACACACACCTGGAGCAGTGGGTTGTGATGTTGGCTTCACTATTCTGAATATTGTCTGAGAAATACAGCATAAATACAACATTTTCTAATAAAAAAAAACCTTGTAAGGTAACAACATATCAAATAAAAAATGGCAGACGATTTGGAGTTAAATTTAGATACATTTAGTTTTTAATGACAAAGGTAAAACAAAGAACAAAGTTTCACATTGTAAATACATAATGATATACAGTGATCAAACGTAGTAAAAAAAAGCAATGGCTCCAGGGGTCAATAAAGATCTCCTTTAGTAGGGCTGTAACAGATCATGGTTGATCCATGATTCGTATGGGTCACAACCCACAGTTCGGAACATATGTGACCTGCGGATTAATACATTTATTTTTAGGCTTTCCTGTAAAATATAATGATGACGGAAGAAGTTATGGTGGGTTATTCGGGATGTGGTGGGTTTCTTAGGTTATTAAAGGTGTTTTCTGTCACTACTTGTTTAGCCTGCATTAATGCATTCAGTGTAAGCTGCACGATTAATCATTAAAAGATCGGGATCTCAACACCCACGCAACATAAATTATAAATAATGGTGGTTTGCATATGTTTATTAATCCTAAGACATTCAGTCTTTAGTCTTTTGAGTTAGTTATGAAGTAACAAACAGTCAAATAACACAGAAGTACCGGGATAAGAGTTTATAGTTTAGACATAACCACTGATGTTTATGGTAAAGATTAAAATCACCATCATATGTATTTAACGTGACGCTCAAAAAATGAAAGTTGTAGGCAGCAATTACATTCTTTAACCAATAGATGGCGACAATCAGCCATCAAAGATATGCCACTGAATAATTCTTCAAAAATGATCATCTAGCAATGAAACGAAGTTTTATGAGTGAATCACTGAATCATTTATTGAAAATGAGACTAATAATAAATATGGGTTGTAGAAATGATGTTGGATTTCTACATTTAGCTTTATCAGCAACAATAGTAGTAACAGTAAATTTTATTTGTAATAAAAGTTACAGCTTCTAAGTTCTGTTTGTTAAAACCAAAAGTGTCTTGCAGTACTGTTTCTGTAATAAATGGAAAGCAAATGACATTTGTCTCCTCCCCTTTTTGGATGATCCGAAAAATGGTCCGATCCGTGACTAAAAAACCATAATGTGATCCGAGCCATGAGATTTGTGATCAGTTACACCACTAACCTTTAGAGAATCCATGCATTTTTAAAATTAAAACTAGACAAGAGTGTTTGTTTGTCTCTCTTTACTTGCACTTCCATGTTTGTTTTGACTACGCTTGCGATTCACATTTAAAACACACTCCTGTCCAGCTGGTGGCGCTAATGCAGCAAAAAATGAAACTCAAAAGAAGAAAATGATAGATGGCAACCACTGGATGTTACACAAAACCGTTTTAAATATGGATATTTTCATAAGAAAAATGCATGGATTTGCTACAACTGGCCTTTATTTGCTGTCTGGAGCTGCTTGAGACATTTGTTATTATGGATGGATGCACTTTATTGGACATCTTTTGGATTACTGAAAAATAAGCCAACTGTTACCCTTTTAGAGCAGGAAAAGCCCAAAATAATAAAAAAAAAAAACTCTGAATGACTGCATTCAACTGAAAAAAGAAACTCATGTACACCTCTATGCCTTAAGGGTGAGTAAATTGAGGGTGGGATAGTTTTCATTTTTGGGTGAACTAACCCTTTAAGGTTATTGTAAATTTAATGCAAAAGAGAAAATAAAGGTGAATTTAAATGCAAAGGTATGACAGCAATAACCAAATTAAACATGACGTGGCCTTAAAAGTAAGAACTCACCCATATTCTAGAGGTTTTCGTAATGCAGATTCATCTGTGACTCTTCTTCTTTTACCTAGAGACAGATAAACAAATATATAAATCGCAAGAAACAAGTACACAAATATAGTAATACTGAGAATTACGACAATAAATTACAGTTGATTATATTTTAAAGTGTCATTTATTTCTGTCACGCAAAGTTTAATTTTAAGCAGCCATTCTCAATCCTTCAATTTAACATGGTTATTTTTGCATAGTAAAATTTTTGTATAAACTGATACATTTGTTTCAGAATTCTTTGATGAATAGAAAGTTTAAAAGAACAGCATTTATTTTTCATTCATTCATTCATTTTCCTTCGGCTTAGTCCCTGAGCGGAATGAACCGCTAACTATTCCGGCATATGTTTTACGCAGCTGATGCCCTTCCAGCTGCAACCCAGTACTGGGAAACACCCATACACTCTCACATTCACACACACACTCATACACTACAGCCAATTTAGTTAATCCAATTCACCTATAGCGCATGTGTTTGGACTGTGGGGGAAACCAGAGCACCCGGAGGAAACCCACACCAACATGGGGAGAACATGCAAACTCCATACAGAAATGCCAACTGACCCAACTGGGACTCGAACCAGCGACCTTCTTGTTGTGAGGCGACAGTGCTTACCACTGAGCCAAGCCCAGCATTTAATAAAAAAAATCTAAACATTATAAATGCATTTAATTTTGACTAATTTAATACTAGTACCATGTTACACTTTTTTAATATTTTTCAATGGTAATGTATCACGATTTCCACAAAAATAGGATACATAAAATAATAATCACAAATGTTTCTTGAGCAAGAAGGTCGCTGGTTCAAGTCCCGGCTGGGTCAGTGTCATTTCTGTGTGGAGTTTGCATGTTCTCCCCGTGTTGGCGTGGGTTTCCGCCGGGTGCTCCAGTTTCCCCCACAGTCCAAACACATGTGCTATAGGTGAATAAGATGAACTAAATTGGCCGTAGTGTATGAGTGTGTTTGTGAATGTGAGTGTGTATGGGTGTTTCCCAGTATTGGGTTGCGGCTGGAAGGGCGTCCGCTGTGTAAAACATATGCTGTAATAAGTGTCAGTTCATTCCGCTGTGGCGACCTCTGAAATAGAGACTAAGCTGAGGGAAAATGAACGAATTTGTTAAAAATATTCTGTTGGTGAGCTGATCACAAAAATGCTAATTTAAATATTTGCATGAGTAGATGACATACAAAGTTTATGCAAACCCACAAATAGAGGCTAAATTCCACCAGGCAGCGCAAATGACATTAAATGTATGGTAAATTTCATGAACTTGCAGTTTTCACCTCAATTGCATCTTCTGCTCATTACAACAATTTGTGCAAAGCAAAAAAATATCCCACAAATAATCTGAAGCAAGTGTCGCGATGTGCATGTTCTCTTTGTATTTGGTGTGAATCAAGCATAAAGGTTATTGCACACTGAATCAGAAATTTTCATCCGTAATTTTCGCAAGTTAAAAAATATATTCGACCTCACGTTGTGTCAGTCGTATTGACACACTGCCTCCAAAACTTTCAGCCATCATGAAAAAATTCAAACTGGGTTCGATTTTTTTCTGCTTTTTGCATCCGAAAAAGCACTTTGAGAGCTGTTTTGACAGTTCAGAGCCACCGTACAAGCGAAAAGCTAAATACAGAATGCGTAATTTGAGCTACAGATAACTTTATGACAAACACACTGCATAAAATAAAGACAGCACTTGGCGGACAGTGGAGAACCCCTATATGCTGGATTCAGTGACTGGCACACCTCTCTCCTGCTGCTGCTTGGGAGGGGTGTGTGTATATATCCATATATTTGACGTACTCATGGAGATTCTAATCACCTCATGGTCTGTTTCGATCCATTGCTTCGATACATCAACGCGGCCGCCATCTATTATAATGTCTGTAACGTTATAGGTACTGTGTATCGTGCATAGTATTGTGTAAAGTATCACAAGCAACGTATCAAAATTCCACTGATTTCCTGAAATAAACTTTGCATTTGGGGATAATCCAGCGCAGCTCTTCGATAATGAGCTGAACTCTCCTTCTAGTATTGGATAAACACAATATGTAGCCTATTGCTCTTTTTTTATACTTTGGAGAAGAGAGGAGAACAAAGTATCACACTTTTTTTGCGTTTTTTCATGATGGATTAATTAATACGCATCGGACTCCGTGTGCAAGGTTTGTGTACGTGACGAATTTTTCAGATATAAATACGAAAAAAACGCATACGAACATTTTGACCTCTTTCAAAACATTAAAATAATAGTAATTAGACTGCACTTTTGGCCAGTACTGTATTTGCGGTCAAAATGAAGCAATCACTACCTAGGGGTGTGGCCACACTGTAAGGCGAGAACGATGAATTGTGATTGGCTGAATTTCCAGAGCTGGTCACAATGGTGGGTGTGGCTGTGATGGAGGTCTTATGAACTTGCAGATTGAGAGGGGCGGGGCTAGTGCTGTAGGAGGAGTCTAGCACAGATGCTGAGGATTTGCTGAGTTTGAGTGGCGTTCTGTCCGTTTCTACATCTGTATCCAGCTCTTCATCGTCAGAATCACTCTCTAAATTGCTGTCAGAGTCTAGAAGAAAACAACATGAAATTGTTTACAATTTTTCTTAATAAAACACACTATTTCAAGCAACTTCACACTAAGAAAAAGGAGAAAATCTGTTAATTGTGCACAATTCATCATTTATGAAACAACTTTAATTGACCTAGTTGTGTCATTCATATAAATTACAAAAAAATAAAGATGCAGCCAACTAAATAAATGTTTTTTTTACGTATATATTGTTCATATATTTAAACAATATCGTGTAGCAAAAAATAACCAATTATTAAACAATATTTAATTGTTCAACTCAAGTTTACATTAAGTAATTAACTATTCAACCTGACAAAATATTTGCAGATATATATGGATACATGGTATTTTTAAAGTCTGCGGAAGGACTTTTAATTTGTCAGTAACCTGGGTCAAGTACTTCCGGTGAACTTTATGCCATTACAAAATCGGTGCGTTTAAGGTCTGTTTTCCTTAAAAATCCGATATAAAGTTGGTCTCAGATCGTACAAGAAGCACTGCATTAAATTACATTTTTCCCCGCCATGTCTTTAAAATATGAACATTTATTTTACCCCAGTATATTCAATGGAGCTTCTGCACTAGCCTGCTAATCCTGACGAGCGCGTGCATGTAAACGGCTTTTCATCTCGTTTAACACTTAAGCAACTAACTGAATGGCGAAGTCTATTTAACTGATTATATTTTAATTACATTACAACATCAATGCTGTAAAAGGATCTGTATAAAATGGAATAAAGTCACATTAACCGTTCACCAGAAGTTATTCAGTATGGAAAGAAACATTAGCTCTGCATATACCCTATTTTATCTGTTTGGCCAATATGTTGACTTTTATTTTTGACTTTTATTATCTTTTATTGCAGCTGAACAACAGGATGATCACCTCAGGTACATCTCATGTGCTTTATTCAGTGTTAAATGCTAATAATATGTGTTTGAATGCCATTTTACATGACATTTATTGCCATACTACTGAAAGCAGCAGCAGATAGTTCTCCTCAGATCTTGACAATAAAATAAACCATTTGAAACCGTTAGAACTGAGACTCAGTGCAAACCAACACATATCAGTGATTCAGCATCTACATTTAATAATGTTAAAGAGGTTTAATATGTATTAATTAGATTAAAACCTTACCATTTCGTGAGTGAGTGCATATTCTGTGCTTCTGAATGGCTGTATTTAAATTTCTGTCGTGTTTCGTCTGGTGCAAACAGCCAAATTACTTATCACTGCAAATCTCGTCACGTAGCGTGTTGTTAGCATGACCTTTAATATATATGATAATATAAAATGGATGGTCAGTGACATAATATTTTTTTATATTTTTCATAATATATTTTTAAATACCAACTAAGCAAAAGAATCTTGCATTAAAAATACATTTATTAAAGTGTACTCTTAAAGGGTCCATACAGACTAGTGAGGACATTTTTAACTTGAGAGACGTAACAAAATTATCCCCATGACTTATATGATATTTGAATAATATAATTTAGCAAATTGTTTCTAAAACTAAATAATTAATGTCAATTTTTACAGATAATTATGCATGTGTTTTTATTAAATGGGTTGATCACTATTAAATATGAAAAGTCCTTTAAATACCAACTAGGGTTGGGCGATGTCGACCAATTTGGCATCGTACGATGTCTAACATGAAACATCGCCCAGCATCGTGATGTCTATCCGACATCGGCGATGGACGATGGCATAGTCTATCGACCCAACCCTAACACCAACTAAGCAAAAGAATCTTGCATGAAAAATACACTTATTAAAATGAACAGTTTGTATTTTAGTTCCTATTTCGTATTTTTGTTCACAGTTTATATTGTATTCACCCCCCTGTGGAATTTTAACAAGGGCTGTTTAACAAAGATTTTTAAACACATTTTAATTTAATCTAACTAACTAATTACTAATTTATTTCTCTTTGCCATGATGACAGTACATAATATTTTACTAGTTATTTTGCAAGACACTAGTATTCAGCTTAAATCATAGGTCTCAAACTCAATTCCTGGAGGGCTGCAGCTTTGCATAGTTGAGCTCCAACCACCTCCAACTCTCTAGTCTGGAACACCATTGGATCAGCTGTGTTTGATTAGGGTTGGAGCGAAACTGTGCAGAGCTGTGGCCCTCCAGGAATCCAGTTTGAGACCATTAGCTTAAAGTGACGTTTAAAGGAATAACTAGGTTAATTAGGTAAATAAGGATAATTAGGGAAGTCATTGGACAACTGTTGTTTGTAAATATAAAAATAATATGAAAAAACAAATTATTCTGTAGCTTATCGATAAAAATAATATCTTAAGGGGGCTAATAATATTGACCTGAAAAATTGTAAATAAAATAAATAAAAACTGCTTTTAGACACAAATAATACTTTCCCCAGAAGAAAAAATATTATAGGAATTACTGTGAAAAATTCCTTGCTCAGTTAAACAGCACTTGGGAAATATTTTTAAAAAAATAATCATCTTTTTTAATTCATTCTTATTTCTATAGTGCTTTTACAATGCAGATTGTGTCAAAGCAGCTTAACACAGATGAAATTCTACTACAATTGAAACTTCTTCAGTCCAGTTTTCACAGATGAAGTTCAGTTTAATAACAAGACAGGCTAATAATTTTACCTTCAACTGTATGATTTATAACCGGACCCTGAATAATTAAACGTCCCACTGACCTGAAACAGTGTCATCCGAAGGGTCATTTTCATCCTCATCCTCCATTAACGAGTCATCAGAGTCTTTATTATTCATGAGGTCAGACTCCGCCCCCCTGATGCTCTCCACCAATGAGATTCTCTCTCTCTTTATAATCCTCTGTCCTCTTTTTTGGCCAGGTTTGGGTAAAGCAGAGCTGCGTGCTGTAGTACTGAGATTAATGGGACTGCTGAATGCTGGATTTGTGGCCTCCAGCAGTGGTTTATGGGAGCGAGGTTTGGTAATGAGGGCGAGAGGAGTGTCCTGTACTTCTTCAGCATGATGATGATGGTTCTCGGTAGGAAGAGATTGGAGGAATGGATTGCTGCATGGAAGATTTTGGATGCTTTTCAGTTCCTGAGGTAGTGAGGGCTGATGGGAAAGAGAGATGCTGTTATTTATTTGATCTGTCAATCAGTGAACGCTGCCTTCATATGCATGAATACTGGAACAAATATGCAAGTAATATCTTATTGAATTTATTATATTGCACAAGATTGTTCTCATAAAGTGTGAAACTGAATTATGCAGATTGTATACTGCACTTACTGATAAATATGGGTTTGAAAGATTGTATTTTATCTGCAAAATTGCAGTAATGTTGTGAAATATTATTACAATGTAAAATGATTGTTTTGTGTCTGGATATATTTTAAAATGTAATTTGTTTCTGTGATTCAAAGCCAATTTTTAGCATCTTTTCTCCTGCCTTCAGCGTCAAATGATCCTTCAGAAATAATTTTAATATGATTTTATTATTAAAAACATTCATTATTATTATTATTATGACTATGAATATTGACAGTTGCTGCTTCATGTTTGCCATTTTCTTTCTGGATTCTACAACAAATAAAAAATTAATGAAAGAATAAAATAAATAAATAAATTTATTTGATTAACAAAGTAATGGAAAATTATTGAAAACTGTGACTGACTTTTTTTACCTCACAGTTACATCAGGTTTGCACTTTCTTTTTGTGCTTGAATGTTAAAATTGCCCTCCTATAATTTGTCAGCCACTGCAATGACTGACAACTTGAGGTTAAGACCCCTGATATACAACACACACAAGTCTCTATTTAAATTTATCGCCTAAAATATATCATCTTCCAAATCTAAAGTTCCATTAATATATATACATACACACTCTCTCTCACACTGGATTTATTAAATTAAAAGGAACAGCTAAACTGGTGGTGTGGAAAAAAAACTGAAAAACTCTGAAAACTGGACTGACACAGTTTTAATTCACTAGAACTTCTATGTTAAGCTGCTTTGACACAATCTACATTGTAAAAGCGCTAGAGAAATAAACATGAATTGAATTGAATTGAAAAACAAAATGAATGTTTACAAATAGCTAATACAGATCCTGAAGAAATATTAATAAGTGGTTAAGTGAAGAAGTGGTTAATAACAAGGAGGTTAAAGATTGAAAGTTGACAAACAATTTATGTGTTTTAATGTGAAACGTTGTGTTAATGAAGTGTTATGTGTGGTACATGATAATCAGCTTGTTTTTAAATTTTACATCTTGTAATTTTTAGAGAGCGTCTAATCGATTAAATCATTCAGAATGTGAAGTAAATTGTACAAACTTCCAAATCTAAAGAGTTTTTGGTATCGGTCAAAAATATGGTGCATTCCTAGTATTCCTTATTCCTAGTGATTAAAAATGCAGAGAGCAGCCCCAATACATACAATTGGTAGAGATGTTGTTCAACAAACATCCTCTGTACATGCATGCTTTTCAACTCAATTTGTATAGTGCTTTTCACAATAATTATTGCTTCAAAGCAGCTTTACAAAAGGTGCATATTATTGTATTACAATCTAATTCGGAAAAGTTAAGGTTATTAGTTACCATAACTTTATTTGTCACTAATTACCTTAATTAACTAGTAACTTATAGCTTTTTTTTTTACAGTTAAAGTTATATACACTGGGGGAAATAAGTATTGAACACGTCACCATTTTTATCAGAAAACATATTTACAAATCTAATTAGTTTACAAATGAAGTTATGTGTAATAAAATGAAATGACACAGGAAAAAGTATTGAACACATGAAGAAATGGAGGTGTAGAAAGACAGTGAAAGCCCAGACACTAGCTGAAATCTCTCAGTAGTTCCTTCCTCAGTGTAAATGAATATCAGCTGCTTCAGTCCAACATCTACATTAGCAGGATGATGGAGATGAAACCAGGGTGGACATTTCAGCAAGACAATGATCCAAAACACAGCCAAGGAAACTCTCAAATGCTTTCAGAGGAAGAAAATCAAGCTGTAGAATGGCCCAGCCCATCACCTGACTTGAACCCAATAGAAAATACAAAATAAAGGTCAGATTTGATAGACGAGACCCACAGAACAATCAAGATTTTGACACTCTGATGAAGTCTGTGAAAAACTCACACCTGAGCAAATGCATGTGACTTCATTCTCCATATGAGAGGCGTCTTTAAGCTGCCATCATTAAAACAGCCTCTTATATAAAGTATTACATACATTTCAGTAGTTCAGCACTTTCTCCTTGTGTCATTACGTTCTTATTACAGAGCTCATTATTCAGACTTTGTTTAGTTTTGTTTTATTTTTATGTTTGTATTGTTTGTGTTTTTACCAAAATCTGCTTCAATTCCATGTCAACAGCTCCTTTAGAAATATTATTCCCAGGAAAAAACATGATAATGTGTTCAATACTTATTTTCCCCACTGTATATAAGCATAGTTAACCTGCAGTTATATAGTATATAGGAAATGTCTATGTGTACATGTTCAATGAAGTTTTCTTTCCATCTCTCTGTTTCAATTACCTGTTTGCTGAAGTGGTGAACGCTCAGGTTGAGGTTATTTCTGGATCTGCAGGCCGGAGGTGTAGGAGAGGAACACACAGACAGAGTTTTTGCTGAAGGGCCAAAAGCGGCTGGTTTAGGAGGTGATGGGTGCGGGTCAGTTTTTGAGTCTTTATGGGACAGTGTGTCTCTGTGTCTCGTCACTAGAGCCAGTGGTTTAGCGTTGACTGCTAACTCTGTGAGCTGAATGACACTGGTGTGTTTGCTGGACTCTTCTGTGGGTCTGAAGGTCTGGATGCGTTTCGACAGCTTTAATGAACTCTGAAGATCCTGTGTTTGCTTCCCTAAAGCATGGCAGTTCTGCTTCCTGTCTGTGTGCATTTCATCCTGGGCAAGCAAAAAATAAACTTGGTTATTCAAAAAAAATGTTTATATATATGTCATACTGAGCAGAGCAAAGATGGCTGATGTCTCTAGACTGATGTCATTTCATGCCGTTCAACCTTATAATCTTAAAATGTGAGCAAAATCACCTGTTTTGTCATCACTTTAGACATTTACGATAGAGAATCGTTCAAATACTAGCTCTAAAGTGACGCTTGTGAAGTAGTAACGGTTTCTGCTGTTCTGACGTCAGCTGCAGATGTGAATGAATGGCGGAAGAAAGTAGTTCCTCATACAAAAGGGTTTTTAGACTCTCCGTGTTTGGTTTTCGTTTTTATACACACGATTATGTCGTCAAACTGTTGTATAATCGCAATATCACACTCATAGCAGTGAGATATGCGTGTATATCGTCATTGGTGGGACACTAAAGCAATTCCGCCTGTGGCCTCATGCCTCCCACCAGTGCCGATATACAGCCATATCTATATTTATAAATATATACAGTCGTGGCCAAAAGTTTTGAGAATGACACAAATATTAGTTTTCACAAAGTTTGCTGCTAAACTGCTTTTAGATCTTTGTTTCAGTTGTTTCTGTGATGTACTGAAATGTAATTACAAGCACTTCATAAATTTCAAAGGCTTTTATCGACAATAACATGACATTTATGCAAAGAGTCAGTATTTGCAGTGTTGGCCCTTCTTTTTCAGGACCTCTGCAATTCGACTGGGCATGCTCTCAATCAACTTCTGGGCCAAATCCTGACTGATAGGCAACCCATTCTTTCATAATCACTTCTTGGAGTTTGTCAGAACTAGCGGGTTTTTGTTTGTCCACCCGCCTCTTGAGGATTGACCACAAGTTCTCAATGAGATTAAGATCTGGGGAGTTTCCAGGCCATGGACCAAAAATTTCAACGTTTTGGTCCCAGAGCCACTTAGATATCACTTTTGCCTTATGGCACGGTGCTCCATCGTGCTGGAAAATGCATTGTTCTTCACCAAACTGTTGTTGGATTGTTGGAAGAAGTTGCTGTTGGAGGGTGTTTTGGTACCATTCTTTATTCATGGCTGTGTTTTTGGGCAAAATTGTGAGTGAGCCCACTCCCTTGGATGAGAAGCAACCCCACACATGAATGGTCTCAGGATGCTTTACTGTTGGCATGACACAGGACTGATGGTAGCGCTCACCTTTTCTTCTCCGGACAAGCCTTTTTCCAGATGCCCCAAACAATCGGAAACGGGCTTCATCGGAGAATATGACTTTGCCCCAGTCCTCAGCAGTCCATTCGCCATACTTTTTGCAGAAGATCAATCTGTCCCTGATGTTTTTTTTGGAGAGAAGTGGCTTCTTTGCTGCCCTTCTTGACACCAGGCCATCTTCCAAAAGTCTTCGCCTCACTGTGCGTGCAGATGCGCTCACACCTGCCTGCTGCCATTCCTGAGCAAGGTCTGCACTACTGGCACTCCAATCCTGCAGCTGAATCCTCTTTAGGAAACTATCCTGGCACTTGCTGGACTTTCATGGACGCCCTGAAGCCTTCTTAACAAGAATTGAACCTCTTTTCTTGAAGTTCTTGATGATCCTATAAATTGTTGATTTAGGTGCAATCTTAGTAGCCACAATATCCTTGCCTGTGAAGCCATTTTTATGCAATGCAATGATGGCTGCACGCGTTTCTTTGCAGGTCACCATGGTTAACAATGGAAGAACAATGATTTCAAGCATCACCCTCCTTTTAACATGTCAAGTCTGCCATTCTAACCCAATCAGCCTGACATAATGATCTCCAGCCTTGTGCTTGTCAACATTCTCACCTGAGTTAACAAGACGATTACTGAAATGATCTCAGCAGGTCCTTTAATGACAGCAATGAAATGCAGTGGAAAGTTTTTTTCAGGATTAAGTTCATTTTCATGGCAAAGAAGGACTATGCAATTCATCCGATCACTCTTCATAACATTCTGGAGTACATGCAAATTGCTATTATAAAAACTTAAGCAGCAACTTTTCCAATTTCCAATATTTATGTAATTCTCAAAACTTTTGGCCACGACTGTATATACACACCAAGTATTATGCATAACAACAACAACATTATTATTATTATTACTATTATTATTATTATCAAAAACTATCATCAGAATGGCAACGTTCACATTATAAATGATACTGGATGTGATAAAATCATATAAATGTTTTAATACACATTTACAAACAATGCACACTATTGTATTTAAAATACATTCTTAAGATCTTGGTACTTTTGTTGTAAACTACATTATTTTCTTTAATGTGGCTCATTAACATTCAAGTGTTGCTTTAAAGGTTACTTAAATACCAGTAATCTATTTTTAATGATTTGAATTAACTTTCAATATATTTTCAGATTTTATTATACAGTAATTTTATGATATTTAATTATATTTGTAATATACTGGAAACACTTTCCAATAGGATTCATTTAAACAACTTATAGCCCCATGTTACAATAAGCAAAATATTTGTTACAGTATTTATTACGTTTGTTAATATTAGTAAATAAAAATATTGTTTATTATTAGTTCATTACCATCAGTTCATTAGTTCATCTTTCATTACCAGTTAAATAATAATTATAATATTAACATAAAATGATTTTGACTTTAATAATGATTAATTATGAACTGTTTTGAAAGTATTATTTCATTGGTAGTTTATGGGAATTAAATGTTAACAAATGAAACCTTAATATAAACTGACGAACTGCTTTTTTAGTACTTTATTTTAAACATAGTTTTAGGTTCTAATTTGCATTCATATTTTATTTAGTTTCAGTTAATTTTGGTTTATGATAACAGAACCACACATACCTTTTGGATACGTTTCTGTTCTTTTCCGCACTTTTCAGAGTCCACACTGTCATCACTCTGATCATCATCATCTTCATCATCGTCATCCTCCAGGTCATCAGAGTCTGAACTGCTGAGAGCATCAGTGGAGATGTCAGAGCTGGATGCTGATTGGCTGTCGCTGTTGATGGAGACGCCTGACGCTTTACTGCACAGCTTCTGCCAGGAAGAGAAGTGTTAGTCAACATAAGCGGCAACACACACACGCACACACTAGCTCATGAGCTCAAACACGCTCACACACACTCTCACTCGCTCGCATTCACTCTCATACACACGCTTGCTCACTTACACTCGCTCACTACCACTCATACTCATGCTCTCGCACACTTGCTCTCACACTCGCTCACTAGCTTATGAGCTCAAACACGCTCACACACACTCTCACTCACTCACATTCACTCTCATACACACGCTTGCTCGCTTACACTCGCTCACTAACACTCATACACACACTCATACTCACGCTCTCTCGCACAAACACGCTCACACACACCCTCATGCAAGCGCTTGCTCGCTTACACACACTCGCTCACTAACACTTATTCACACAAACTCACTCTCTCATACACACGCTCGCTTGCTCTAACACTCACTCACACTCACTATCACACTCACTCTCACACTCGCACTCACACACATTTGCTCACACACGCTCACACACTCTACAGCATATAATACTCATGCTGTGTATATCTGGAGAATATCAAATGCTTTTATGCATAAACACTTTAATAAAGCTGAAGTTAGATGTCGAGATGTTTTTAAACCTGATACTGACTTTGTTTGACTGTCAAAAAATCTGAATATGCCTATATCAAAAATTCTGTGAAGAAATGATTCAGAAATACCTTCTTATTCTCTTTTGTTGTGTGTTTGGTTTTGTCCTCTAGCTGGTGGAGTGCTTGTTTTGAGCTGGTTTTCTTACTCTGATCTGGAGAAGGTGTGAAGGAGGCCGAGCTCCAGTTAGCTTTTTCATTGACGGAGCCATTCAGCCCTGCTTCACAAAATATCAACCATGAAACATGAATGTTTTCAATTACAGTAGATGCTGAAATGTTTTTAAAAGTGATAATGAGTTTTTGTACTGTCAAAATTCTGCACATCTGAAGAAATTATTCCCATACCGGTTACACTTTACAATAAGGTTTCATTAGCTTAGTTTCCAGACAGTCTGTGTAACACTTTACAATTCAGAAGTCTGACTTTATAACTCACAATTTCAGGTTTACATATCACAATTCTGAATTCAGAATTGCGAGTTTGTGTCAAGCAATTCAGAGATAAAAAAAGTCACAATAACCTTTTTTATATGTTTTATTCAGTGGCGGGAAAGGGCTTCCATGGATATTTGTGAGCCTGGAGCACAAAATATTTTATGTTGTGCGATTACTCCTAAAGCAGTCTTATGTTGTGCGATTACTCCTAAATCAGTCTTATGTTGTGCGATTACTCTTAAAGTCTAAAACTAAGATGTCTCTATTATTTCTCTATTATATGGGCTAATGCAATCCGTCCGTGCATGCGTCTTTAACATTCCATTTAAGGTCAGTCTCCAGAACAGGAAGCTATTTTATAACTTGCAATTGTGACTTTTTATGTCTGATATAATTGTGATACTAAAAAAAAAGTAAATTCTGAGACTTTATTTCTCAGAATTGTGAGATATAAAGTCAAAATACTTGCTTTGTAACTCGCTATTGCGACTTTATTTCTCAGAATTCTGCCTTTGTAACTTGCAATTGTGACTATTTCTCAGAATACTGACTTTATTTCTCAGAATTGAGAGTTTATATCTTGCAATTCTGACTTTATAACTCACAAATTCGAGTTCAAATCTAACAATTCAGCAAAAAAAATTAAGAATTGTGAGTTTGTCACAATTCTGAGATAAAAAGTTGTTTTTTTATTATTATTATTATTAAGTGTCTTCCATAAATATAAATGAAATGAAATGTTTATAACTAGATTCCAGCTATATTCAGATTAAATATAAAAGCAATGCTTCTTCTTCAGCATTTGGGCAAAATGCATGTTCTGAAACAGGATTTTATACAGTATAATATGGTTCTTCTGTAATGGTTGCAGCACAATAAACACACAAACACATAATGCATATGAGTGGTATCTGATGAACCTTTGGCAGGAGAATGTCTGGCGGTGTGAGACTGGAGGAGGGTTTGCTCCTGGTTCAGAGACGGTCTTGTAAATAACGCTGGTAAACCCAAAAGATGAGGAAAAAAGGCTGCTGATCCCTGAACATCTGCTGAACGCCACCAATCTGAACAAACAGATCAATATATGAAGTCAGCATTTCATAAGACTCAAACCTCTTCTAAGACTGCATAAAGGCTCACAAGCTTCAGATCTCTGACTTGTTCCTCTTTTCTCTGATCTTTTAAATAAAGATTTGTTAAAGGGGACGTATTATGCCTCTTTTTATAAGATGTAAAATAAGTCTCTATTGTCCTTAGGAGAGTGAATGTGAAGTTTCGGCTCAAAATAACACACAAATAACTCTTTGAAACTGCCCCTTTCAGGCTTTGATCCAAATTGTGCCATTTTGGTGACTGTCACTTTAATTCAAATGAGATTGTGCTCTTTTCAAAAGAGGGTGAAGCTACAAAAGCCTGTGTGTCAGTATAGCGGCAGATTCAAAACAGGACTAACGTTAGCAGCTCAAAACTCTAATGGCGGACTGCTGCTTCTCACTCAGGGTAGTTTATGCTAATGAGGGAGAGACGGTCACTAATGGGCAGGGCTTTTCCCCTTTGATGACACGTACAAAGGGAAATGTCAATCAAAGTGTTTCTGCAGGCTGTTTTTATTAAGTGTGATTTAAAAAAATTTAATTTATTAATTATTACCATTAGAGGCTGACTATATTCACACATTGTTGTCACACAATTGTGTTTAAGCACCGTATAAAAGTGATTTTTTTGCATAATAGATCCACTTTAAAGAAAATTATTAGCCCCATTCTAAAAAAAAAAAATTAGGGTCAATATTATTAGCTCCATTAAGATTTTTTTTTTTGACTGGCAACAAAATAAACCACTGTTATATATTATATTATATA
>CAIGQV010000001.1:31547824-31558066 GCA_903798115.1 Danio jaintianensis | reverse complement strand
CGGCTTAGTCCCTTTATTAATCTGGGGTCGCCACAGCGGAATGAACCACCGACTTATCCAGCATATGCATTACGCAGCGGATGCCCTTCCAGCTGCAACCCATCACTAGGAAACATCCATACCCACTCATTCACACAAACACACACACATACACTACGGACGATTTAGCCTACCCAATTCACCTATAGCGCATGTCTTTGGACTGTGGGGGAAACCGGAGCACCCGGAGGAAACCCCCGCCAACACGGGGAGAACATGCAAACTCCACACAGAAATGCCAACTGACCCAGCCGAGGCTCGAACCAGCGACCTTCTTGCTGTGAAGCGATCATGCTACCCACTGCGCCACCTTATATATATATATATTTAGTGTCATATTATATTTTACATCATCATGCATAAACATTTGTTTACATTTACAATAGTCATTTTTATTATTTTACATTTTTATTTGGTAGTGAAATACATAAAAATAAAACAAAAATGATATAAGAAATATTACTATTGTAATGACTTTTAATTTTAAAGTTAATTATTATCAATTAATAATAAACAAATATTGATAAAAACATGATGGCATTTTAAAAATATAGAAAATTATAGTTTTTACATCAATATAAACATAATAATAATAATGATGATGATGATGATGATGATATAATAGGGCGGCGCGATGGCGCAGTGGGTAATGCTGTCGCCTCACAGCAAGAAGGTCGCTGGTTCGAGCCTCGGCTGGGTCAGTTGGCATTTCTGTGTTGAGTTTGCATGTTCTCCCTGTGTTGGCGTGGGTTTCCTCCGGGTGCTCCGGTTTCCCCCACAAGTCCAAACACATGCGGTATAGGTGAATTGGGTAAGCTAAATAGTCCGTGGTGTATGTGTGTGAATGGGAGTGTATGGGTGTTTCTCAGTGATGGGTTGCAGCAGGAAGGACATCCGTTGTGTAAAACATATGCTGGATAAGTTGGCGGTTCATTCCACTGTGGCGACCCCTGATTAATAAAGGGACTAAGCTGAAAAGAAAATGAATGAATGAATGAATGATGATATAATAATCATTATCATCATCATCATTATTATTATATGATTGAACTGTTTAAACAATTTAATTTTAAATATATGATCACATTTATATTTATATATCATATGATCAAGATGACTACAAGAAACATATTACAGCTATATTTCAGCATAATAATTGCACACAATATTAAATGCGCTAAATTATTATTTTATTACATTAGTAACAAAATAATAATATTTTGTTATGTTATTATTACATTTATATTTTTATATCATTTGAAAAAAGTTAAATGCAAAGTAAAATGTAAAAAGTAAAATAAAAAAAACTATTTTTCACATTTTTTAATAATATTACACATTTAAAATATAATTAATATAAGTAATATTTTATTATTATTAATAATATCAGAACCTGTGTAATTTAAAAATTACAACAAAGCAAATCACAATATCTCTGTAAATGGTTTCTAAAAAAATATGAATATATGTCTGTGTGTGCAATGTATATCTTAACAAGACAACTGCTGTCTAATATCATCCTGCTGTTTTAGAAAAGCAATAAGCCAGTCAGTTTCAGCAAATAAATAATAACTGTAACACACAGCCTCTTGTGGCTTCAATATACTATATTAAACTAAAGCAGATAAACAAACAACTGCTGGAGTCGACTCATACTACAATAAAGTGTTTATCCTGACTTTAAAATGAATGCACTTACAGTTGAAGTCAGAATTATTCGCCCTCCTGTGCTTTTTATTTCTTTTTCAAATATTTCCCAAAAGATGTTTAACAGATTCAGGAATTTTTCACAGTATTTCCTATAATATTTTTTCTTCTGGAGAAAGTCTTATTTGTTTTATTTCGGCTAGAATAAAAGCAGTTTTTGATTTTTTTAAAACCATTTTAAGGTCAATATTATTAGCCCCCTTAAGCAATATTTGTTTTCGATTGTCTCCAGAACAAACCACTGTTATACAATGACTTGCCTAATTACCCTAACCTGCCTAATTAACTTAGTTAAGCCTTTAAATGTCACTTTAAGCTGAATACTAGTATTTTGAAAAAAATATACCGGGGGGGATAACAATTCTGACTTCAACTGCATGTGTTTATATTTGCGTTATATTATGTTTGCACTGACCAGTGATTCTGCCAGCATTTAAAATTGCTGTTTCAAGCAAATTCCAGTAACCTTGAGCTAATGTTGTTCCTGCCACGAGAGCAGAGCCTGATAACATGCAGCACATTCAAATGGCAGCACCGTGTCATTTTTCATCCCTTAAAATACCAGCTATGATGCAGAGTGGTTTGTATTCACGGAAGGTTGTTGCACTTTCAAGGATGACAGTAGTGAATAAATGAGTGTTGACCTTCTGCTTTATTATTTGAATCTCCGGTCAGATGATTTCGCAGAAGTGTCAGGATAATCTCATTTCCCTTATCGCTGTGGCGGCTGTTTAAGAAATGCATTTCAGAAGCAGAATCCATCTGTGTGTGTGTGTATGTACATGCTTTACATATTTAATTAGATGCACAAGTTAATTAGGTTGTCTGGGTGAATCTCAGGAAAACATCCACTTTCGGATTAAATATATAGACATTTTAAATTATACAGATATAGCTAGAAAGTTAAGAGAACAACAAATTCTCAAAATAGTTTTGATTTACACTCAACTGCTCGTTAATGCAAATTTTTTAATCAGCCAATCACATGGCAGCAACTGAATGCATTTAGGCATGTAGACATGGTCAAGACTTTAAACATGGCATGGTTGTTGGTGCCAGACGGGCTGGTCTGAGTATTTCAGAAACTGCTGATCTACTAGGATTTTCACGCACAACCATCTCTAGGGTTTACAGAGAATGGTCAGAAAAAGAGAAAATATCCAGTGAGTGGCAGTTCTGTGGGCACAAATGCCTTGTTGATGCCAGAGGTCAGAGGAGAATGACCAGACTGGTTCCAGCTGATAGAAAGGCAACAGTAACTCATATAATCACTCGTTACAACCGAGGTATGCAGAAGAGCATCTCTGAACGCACAACACGTCCAACCTTGAGGCGGATGGGCTACAGCAGCAGAAGACCACACCGGGTGCCACTCCTATCAGCTAAGAGCAGGAAACTGAGGCTACAATTCGCACAGGATCACCAAAATTGGACAATAGAAGATTGGAAGAATGTTGCCTGGTCTGATGAGTCTCGATTTCTGCTGCGACATTCGGATGGTAGGGTCAGAATTTGCCATCAACAACATGAAAGCATGGATCCATCCTGCCTTATATCAACGGTTCAGGCTGGTGGTGGTGGTGTAATGGTGTGGGGGATATTTTCTTGGCACACTTTGGGCCCATTAGTACCAATTGAGCGTCGTGTCAGCGCCACAGCCTACCTGAGTATTGTTGCTGACCATGTCCATCCCTTTATGACCACAGTGTACCCATCTTCTGATGGCTACTTCAAGCAGGATAACGCATCATGTCATAAAGCATGAATCATCATCACTGTACTCAAATGGCCTCCACAGTCACCAGATCTCAATCCAATAGAGCACCTTTGGGATGTGGTAAAACGAGAGATTTGCATCATGGATGTGCAGCCGACAAATCTGCAGCAACTGCATGATGCTATCATGTCAATATGGACCAAAATCTCTGAGGAATATTTCCAGTCCCTTGTTGAATCTATGCCACAATGGATTAAGGCAGTTCTGAAGGCAAAAGGGGTCCAACCAGGCACTAGTAAGGTGTACCTAATAAAGTGGCCAGTGAGTGTCTACTGCAAACTACTGATGACATTTATTTTAATTTATTTTTTTTGCATTCAATAACAAAAGGTATCATGTTTTCAGGCACTTTTATATTTATTTTTATGCAATACCAATGTTTTTTAATGTAACTTCAGAAGATTTAATAAATGAATATTTGGTGCATATTTTAATATCTGGTGATTTTCAATCAAAAATGGCAACATAATTATTTTTTCTATTTATCTATTTTTATTAGAAATTTGTTATCAGACCTTTATAGAACAATGCAAGGATTTATGTACTTATTATTAATATCACTACTGAATATATATACAGTGCTCAGCATATGTGAGTACACCCCTCACAAATCTCTCTTTAAATGAATGTTTTCTGGAGGATGCTTTAAAATATTATATTTGTGCATATACACTACATTAGTCAGTACTGAAGCCAAATCTGGAGCTAATCTAACAAAATAACTTGCCATAAAGGCCAAAAATTTGTAGCCCAAATTTATATGTTAGGGTAAATTATTAAATACATTTTTTTTTTAAAAGAGGGGAAAAAAAAAAGAAAAAAAAAAAAAAATCAAGAGAAACCAAAAATATATATACAATTTTGTTGACCAAAATTGTCAACAAAAGCGACCAAAATATTACTTTAATAAATATATCTGTTTAATAAATCTGTTTTGTTCAAATGCACCAAATTATATTACCTATATCAATGAGAAATATATATGGGGTGTACTATGCTCAGCATAAATACAAATATATATATATATATTTTATAATAATATATATTTTATCTTTGCCGTATGTATTTGTTAATATTTGGTAAATACAGCAATTCCTTGTCAACATGTGACTGAACTAAACTGTTTTTGAAACAGTTTTGAAGTTAAAAGATATCAAAAGATCAAGTAAAATGTCATTCTCCTCCTTTATGCATAGATTATTACAATTAATTGTTTCCAGCTGCTGAAAAAAAAAGTCTAAAACCTATCCTGATGTTAATTTTCCTATTATATATATATATATATATAAAAACACAGTCCACAACAACCAACTCCAGGGTTTCTCATGGTCGATTCTGACTGAGAAACGCCTCCAAACTGGTTTCAGCCGAGAGAATAAGAATCTTTACCACCAAAGGCTTTGTTTGTGAATCCGTGTTTTCCTTTCAAGTGACAAAATAAAGGTACGACCACAAAACAAGTCCTGACAGCTGTAGATTCTTCCTGCAGCCGAGATACAACAAGTACATCACAGGCCGCTTTTGTGTTCAACTGCTGCGCTACAAAAAGCAACAATAGACATTTGTTTTGGACTACAAAAACCGGAGTTTTGAGAGAATGTATTAGTATAATCCATGTCTCCGAGAAGCGGGAAGAAAAAAAGGAGGGTCTTTCTTGTTTTTTTTTTCTCCCTCAATTCATTTTCACTAATGGCTTCCAAGCATCTCCACACAATCAGGCAGCTGCTGCGTGGTCGATGCATCAGCGAGGACGAGAAGAGATGCACATTCCCAGTAGAGATCCGAAAAAACAGCAGACACTCAGCAATACAGCTGCTCCCCTGCATTAGCTCAAAGAAACAGCACACGGGGCTTTAAAGCACTTACCATTAATAACAACTACAAGCTGAGCACTGTTCTGATGCAGTGCTGTGGAGTAGCTAACTGCAAGAAGCGCCACCACTAACTTAAACACATATTTCATTCATTCATTCATTCACTCACTCACTCATACACACACTTTTATTCATTAATTAAATCATTCATTAATTCATCCATTATTTCATTCACTCATTTACTCACTAATTCATTAATTCATTCACATATTCGTTAATTCACCCACTCAATTAACTCACTCATTCATTCATTCACTCATTCATTCATTAATTCATTCACTTAATTAACACTCATTTACTCACTCATTCACTCTCTCGTTCATTCACTCACAACTCATCCATCCACTCATTCAATTAGCTTATTAATTCATTCATTAACTCAGTCATTAATTCACTCATTCATTAGTTCATTCACCCACTTAATCATTAGTTCATTCACACACTCATTCATTAGTTCATTCACTCATTTATTCACTCAATAATTAATTCACTAACTCACACAATTCACTGACTCACTCATTAATTCACTGACGCAATCACTCTCTCGTTAATTCACTAACTTATTCTATTTGGAAAGATTACACAATTTTACACTGATTAGGATGATTTTGTAGCACACTGCAATGGCATAAAATATAATATAAACTAAATACAAACAATAAGCATAATAAATATGTTATATTATTAATAATAATAATAAGTTATTCTAATAAAATAACTGAACGGACCAAAAATTAGACGCCCTAACTTATGTTAGGGGAATATATATATATAATTTTTTATTTTTTTAAAGAGGAAAGAAAAAAAAAAAAATCAAGAAAAAGCATAAAGACACATACAATTTTGTAGTTTTTCATTTTTTTGCAGTATTTCACATGAATTTAAATGTATTATCTTTCTATTTCTAAAGATAAAATATAATAAAACTAATTACAAACAATAAGCGTAATAAATAAAACCATCAAATAAATAAATACATACATAATTTTACACAATTTACTCAGCCTCAAATGTTTCCAGACATTATTGAGTTTCTTCTGTTAAACACACACGAAGATATTTTGAAGAATGCTGACAACCTGTAACCATTGACTTCCATAGTAGGGAAAAACAAATACTAAGGAAATCAATGGTTACAGGTTTCCGACATTTTTCAAAATATCTTCTTTTTTTAAAGAAACTCATAAAGGTTTAAAATAAGTAAAGGGTAAGTAAATGATAACACAATTTACATTTTTGTGTGAACTATCCCGTTAAGGTACAGAATTTCATTCATTCATTTTCTTTTCGGCTTAGTCCCTTTATTAATCAGGGGTCGCCACAGTGGAATGAACCGCCAACTTATCCAGCATATGTTTTACGCAGCGGATGCCCTTCCAGCTGCAACCCATCACTGGGAAACACACATACACTCCCATTCACACACATACACTATGGACAATTTAGCTTACCCAATTCACCTATACCACATGTCTTTGGACTGTGGGGGAAACCGGAGCACCCGGAGGAAACCCACGCCAACACGGGGAGAACATGCAAACTCCATAAAGAAAATGCCAACTGACCCAGCCGAGGCTCGAACCAGCGACCTTCTTGCTGTGAGGCGACATCGCTACCAACTACACCACCGCGTAATTTAAATTTAAATAAATAACACTGTTAGTCTACATTTCATAAAAAATATATACAATTAATCTTCATTAAAGCTATTAATGTTATAGTTTCTTACACACAAATGATTTAGGTTTGCTTTATTTGTATAGTCGCAGGTCTTAAATACACAAGCAAATAAAAATTGTTCACTCAATTAAGGTTAAACTTCACAATGAATCCTGATTCCTGGTCAACTAAGTAAAAAATGCTGGGTTCCACACAATCAATGTGTGTTAGGACAACATGAAAGAAATAAGTTTACTTCTTAGTTTTTATAAATGTAAGTCACATCACAGGTTCTGCGACGTCGAGGATACTCAAAAAGCTCAAGAATTGTGTTGTTTCAGCTCAATTTAAATAACAAACAGCAATTGTCATTTTTTTGAGTATCCTCGACATTGCAGGACCTGTGATGTGACTATATTGTGGATTCACACATTGCAATATCGATGCTGAAACCATATATTGTGCAGCCCAAATGTGGATTGATTCTGGAGAATCAGTTTGCTCAGAATCATATCAAAAATGATTCAAATCCTAATGCCTTTTAGATTATTTTAGATCTTCTGTGTTGAAACTGGTCTTACACAGCAGTGTGTTCGGTGTTGAGACTTCATTCACAGCTGGTATATTGAGAGCTCAAATGCGGAGAGATTTAAGCTCATTTCACGGATCTCTCGTGGCTTACAGCACAATGTCATGCTGTTAGGAAGACGCTCACATCTCTGGCGTCTTGCATAGAAAAAAAAAAAAGAGGAAAAAAAGGAGCAAAGACAAATAGAGAAGGAGGGAAACACATTGGATGAATCAGACAAATTGAGTCAAAAAATCTAGAGGAAAAATAAAAAGCTGAGGAAAAAGCTAAATTTTTGTTACCATAAAATGTAATTCCTATTATTGTCAATGGCTCATTTCAAATCATTTATGGTATTATTTAAAGCCAATGACAACTGTCTCCCTCACAAAATTGAAATTCATTCATTTTCCTTCGGTTTAGTCCATTTATTCATCAGGGGTCACCACAGCGGAATGAACCGCCAACTTATCCAGCATATGTTTTACACAACAGATGCCATTCCAGCTGCAACCCAGTACTGGGAAACACCCATACACTACGGTCAATTTAGTTTACCCAATTCACCTATAGCGCATGTGTTTGGACTGTGGGGGAAACCGGAGCACCTGGAGGAAACCCACGCCAACAGAACATGCAAACTCCACACAGAAATGTCATCTGACCCAGCCAGGACTCGAACCAGCAACCTTCTTGCTGTGAGGCGACAGTGCTAACCACTGAGCCACCATGCCACCCTGAATCAAAATTATTTTTGGATTTCGAGAACGCACACTTTGAGGACTCAAGGTCACTTAACGAAAGTTAACATGACTTCAAAGAGAGTAAAAAACAATTTAAAAAAAAACTCAAAACTTTAAATAATTTTACTGCATAAACAAGCAGAGTTATTTGCAATCCTATTTTATTGTTAGAAGCGCAAAAAAAAGTACTTAATGCTTTTAAAATCCTTTTAAAATAGGTGTAAATTACCCTTTTCTCGCAAAAAAAAAACAATCAGCATCACAAATGAGTAAAAAACATCAAACAAAGGGTACTTAATTGTTTTTTTTACGGTCTATGTAAGCATATTTTAACCCTCTGATTCACCAAATACAAACCATAACAATACTTTAGATACTTATTCTCAGTCTTGTTTTCATCATCATAAAACAATGCATTTTAATACTTACATATCTGTTCAGTAGATTAAAAGTGCATCACCACTTTCACTGAATATGCAGACTTTCTCTAATAACAATAGATAATAAAAAGCACAACTACATATAAAGTAAGCAGTCATATTATATATACAAGACCTATAAATCATCCACGAAGACTGGACAAGTGGACATCAAACCCTGAACAACATCAAACCTCATTTGAACCATATTTTTCCTTTCCAGTCATAACTGGTGGCATACTGTACCCATAAAATTTGACTGACTTGAATTGAATAAATCAGACTGAATAGCCAAAATACACACACACACACACGCGCACGCGCACACACACACACACACACACACACACACACTAGTAGGCTACAAACAACATCTTTCTGACACAGGAATTCATGTACAGTGCACATATAGGCTAATACGATTTCATCTCGCATACTGTTAACTTAAGTTGACACCAAAAACGATTAAATAATGATTCAAATTCACCTTTCCCGTTAACGCTACTATTCTTAAAGGGTTATTTTTAATGAAGAGATGTAATATTTGTAGCTAAAATTGTAGTACAGGAGCACATGAAATGAACTAGCGAAAACAAACGGAGTAACAGCGAACAATTATTCTGCCAAAAACACACAGTTTGCTAAACATTTCAACATAAAATCTGGTTTTAAACACGAAAAGCCTCGCTGACATGTAAACTGCCCATTAACCAGGTGATGCTAGCGTCACAAAGAGCACTTGACGTCCCTGTCATAAGACTTTATGCACGATTATTAAACAGAAAAGCCACTTTTTAGATTAGTATCAATACCCTTTTTCAATCTAAGATCACCAACAACAACTTTAACGTCAGAAAACGATTAAAACCGCATCTTTCTGTGAGTTTGTAACTGTTATTATCAACCTGCCTCAGATAGCAAACACAGACGAGCACGCGCGCGTGAAGGACTGAAGGTCAGATTAATGAAATAACTCACTCACCTTTTGTTTCCCCTTCTGATAAATCCTCCAGCGATCCTCACAGGTAATTTCCGAGCGGTTTCTTACGTGTCCTGGAGCGGAATGAAACAGTGCTGTGTGTTTGACTTCTGCTCTGAGTGTGTGTGCGAATCTTCAACGGCGGAGTGAAGCTTTACGTTCGGCTGCACTTGAAGAAAACGGCGTGACGTCACAAAAGCGTTTGTTCAAAACATCAGCGCATCATTCGTGTCATTTTCACTTATTAACATGACTGATTTGGCTTCTGCTTCAATCTATTCCAAGAGTGCCTATACTTTTATTATTATTAAATTTAAAGCACTGTAGGTAAAAAAAACTAATAGTAATGATTAATAATATCATCTTTATCATTATTAGTAGCCTATAGACAGACAGACAGACAGACAGATAGATAGACAGACAGACAGACAGACAGATAGACAGATAGACAGACAGATAGACAGATAGACAGATAGA
>CAIGQV010000001.1:31491848-31513525 GCA_903798115.1 Danio jaintianensis | reverse complement strand
GGTTCATTCCGCTGTGGCGACCCCAGATTAATAAAGGGACTAAGCCGAAAAGAGAATGAATGAATGAATGAAAAAAAAAAAAAAATATATATATATATATATATATGTATGTATGCACAATGAAATGTAAAATAAAATGTATAAAAAAATTATATTAAATATTATAATTTTATATATATATATATATATATATATATATATATATATATATATATATAAAATAATATATAAAATTTGTGTTTATCTAATGTATATTTATATAATATTTTTCGATGACATTTTTATTTATTTAGTTTTTGCAGTATCTGGCAGCAGATTAAAAAAAATCTTTTGTTTTTAAATATTTTTATTTTTTTATATAAACATGTCCTTAAACTTCAGATAAATAAACTATAACTGGGTTCTTTTTGTATTGAATGCACTTTTCTTTTCCTTAGTTGATGGATTGAATGACTTGGTTCTGGCAGCTCACTTTGAGCATGTGTCTGTGTTATTGTGTGTGTCTAGATTAGGGCTGCACAATATATGGTTTCAGCATCGATATCCCAATGTGAATATTCGCAATAGTCACATCGCGAGTTTACGCAGTGTTGAGTCTGGATTGTAATTGATCATTTTGCAAGTGTTTTTCGAGGCCTGTGACTGTGAGGGATTTAAAAACATTCAGGCGTAATAAATTGTACCGTTTTTAACTTTGACAAATGAATAATGATTCATTTTATTGAATTAATTATCAAATGAAGACTACGCAGTATTATTTTTACATTTAATTATTCAATTACTGTATGCCTAAATACAGTTCGACTCCTCTGAAAACAATAAAATGCTGTTTATTTAATTTGTATGTTTTTCTTTATTGAATTTATCTATGCTTGTAGATTGTTTCTTATATTTGGTGCAATGTTTATGGTCTATATTAATATCATTGTTGTTTAATTTCTGTGTGAGCTGACATTGTTGAATATAAATCTCAATTTGCAAAGAAAGAAAGACCAACAACATTGATTGCACAATGAAGCCTATAAGAATTCATTTAGAATGACCATATAATTGACTTATCTATAAACCCCTCCCTTTTAATGCAGATGAGCCAATGGTAGTTGAGTATCATTTGCACAAGGATTGGAGCTGTGACATATGTATTTAGTTTTTAGTACCAGATAAATGTTTGTTGATTTGAATTTGATGGTGCTTATGCAAAAAAATGTTAAGACAATGTGCTTGGTACACTGCAAGATGGACTGTAAGGTGAAGCTCCTCTAACTTGCATTATGATCTGTAAACCCTCCCTTCAAAATTACTAATATATAAGTTATATATACCATATGTCAATATATGCAAATTACATATGAGTACATATTTATATATTATATTATATTATATTATATTATATTATAGTATTACAAAAAAATTATATTATTATTATTATTATTATTATAACATTATATTTATACAAGTTCATATTTATATTTCACATATATAAAATGTCATATATTATGCATATGCACTCCCCTACAGTCTCTAAAATTATAATTTTTTTCCAAATAGTTATTCAACAAATCTAGTGAAATTGTATTCCTATCGCAATATATATCGCAGAATGAAAAAATACCGCAATGTTAGATTTTTCCAATATCGTGCAGCCCTAGTCTAAATACTTCTAGGTCTCCATGTAAATGAAGTCCACGTAGATGTTTTACTGTGTAAATGACGGATCGCTGTAGGGTTGTTCAGAATGAGGCCATTAGTTGAGTCTGTCAGGGAGAATGTACTTCTTATCTTAGAGAAAAAAGGGAAATATTGGGTGTGTTTAAAGCAAATGAACCGCAGGGCTGTCAGTAATTAGGCCAGTTTTCCTGTTTTCTTCTACACTGCACCATCCATCCTCCATTTCTCTCTCGCTTTTCTCCAATCTTGCGCTCATTAATCGTCATGCAGGGGGATTAATCAGGAGTTCTGTTTGGAGCTCTGAAGACAGCAGTTACTGTAGACCCCCAATGCTGCAGAATTAATCTGACACTGCTTTGTAGGGCTGTGCAGTATGACTAAATAAGTCCCTGAAGTTCTAAATAAAGTGAGAAAAATAAACACATAGGTTATACGACTTGTATTGTGAAATGAGATGTTTGTCATATCACCCAGCCCTACTTTTTATTTATTTATTATTATTTTTTACAATTTTATTTTATTTTATTTTATTTTTTATTTAAATTTTTATTTAATTAAAATTACATTTTTATTTAATTTTTATTTAATTAAAATTTTATTTATTATTAAAATTTTGTTTATTTATTATTTTATTTTTATGTGTAATTTTATTTCATTATTTGAATATTTTTATTATTTGTTTTATATTATTGTTAGTAATAATAAATAATATCATATATACTAATACTTACGCAATTTAATAATGATTTATTATTATTATTATTATTTATTATTATTATTATTATTATATTGAAAATCAGCATTTATGATTTGATCATTTTTCTAAGCTTTCAGCATTAAGCATTCAGTTTTATTTGGATCAGTTGCTGTCCTTCCACATGATATACTATAAAATAAAACATATAATATCATCATCATCATGTTTATTAAAAATATCTAACAAATCTAATTAATAAAAATGCTTACAATATTTAATAAACCATATATTGCACCATCCATCTTTCTCTTCTCTCTCTCTTCTCCAATCATCCGCTCATTAATCGTCATGCAGGGGGATTCAGGAGGTCTGTTTGGGGCTCTGAAGACAGCAGTTACTGTAGACCCCCAATGCTGCAGAATAAATGTGACATGGCTTTATAGGGCTGTGTAATATGACCTAATATCATATTGACAAAATAAGAAGTCTATTATTTCATATTATGCTCTATCGTTTATTTCGTGGTGTCAAAAATACATTGTTTACAGAATAACAGCATGGAGAGAAAGTTGCATGCTTGTAAGTACAGTCTTTACATTTAGCAATATTTGATGTTGGACCTGAAATCCTTAATTTTTAAAAGTGTTTTATATTTTATTATTATTTATTTTATTTTTCTCCATTCTTAATCAATCATTTGCCCTGAAGTTCTAAATAAAGTGAGAAAAATAAACGCATAGGATATGAGCCGACTTGTATCATGATATGAAATGTTTGTCATTTCACCCAGTCCTATTTTTGTGTTGTATTTAAATTCGATTTAATTAAAAAAATATTTAATTTAATTTTATCTATTATTTTTATTTATTTTTATTAATTATTTTTTTACATTTTGTATTATAATATAATAATAACAATACTTATGATATGTAGTATAGTAGTAGCATTATTATTATTATTATTATATAAATTTAGCATTTATAGTTTCATAATCTCACTAAGCTGCGTCTTAGTTTCAGTTTTATTTGGATCAGTTGCACTCCTTCCACGTAAGTAATAAATAAATTAATAATAAATATAATAATTGAATGTTATTTTTCATTATGGTTTATATATATATGTATGTATGTATGTATTTATGTGTGTATATATATATATATATATATATATATATATCTCAAACTAAAATAATAAATAAAAAATTGTTAGAGTATTAATAAAAAGTAAAAAATAACAATCATTAAAAAAAATTACAATATTTAATGAATAAATAATACACTGCACTATCCATCTTTCACTTCTCTCTCTTCTCCAATCATCCGCTCATTAATCCACATGCAGGGCGATTCAGGAGGTCTGTTTGGGGCTCTGAAGACAGCAGTTACTGTAGACCCCCCCAATGCTGCTGAATAAATCTGACACAGCTTTGAATGCATAATTCAATATCTGCTCTTTTGTCTCGGGTTGGTGTTTTGTAAAGTTGCAGATGTGACGTGAGTGCTTTTGTGAGTTAAGTATGATCTCGGGCACAGACGGCAGCCCCTAAGACCACCCGTCATCTGTTCATTCAGGCCAATCGCAGCTCTTGCTGAATATACTGAGTGCACTAGTCAGTAGTCACTAGCAGGATTATTAGGGTTTATTAGGTTAGTGGCTTTTAATCTACATGATGTGAAAAAGATTTATGTGAACACAAAACAAACACTCACTTAAACTTTCAGTTAGACAGTCTTTAGATGCACAGATGAGCTTTTCTTGGCTAGAATGACTGGAGTAGATGTTAGGTTACTATTTGGGGGCTTTGCAAATAAATATATATAATTGTAAAAAATATATTTTATTATTAATATTTAAGTGTTTTAATATTATTTTTATTTTATTAATATTCATATTTTTATAGTTTAATAATAATAATATCGAATATCATGTATAATAATAATAATAATAATAATAATAATTATGCAATTGCATATAATAATAATAATAATAATAATAATAATTATTATTATTATTATTATTATTACTATTATTATTGATTATTGATTAAATCTGAATTATTACATTATTTAAATTATTAACAATTGATAATTATTAATAAATGTTGTTATTATTGCTGCTACTACTACTAATATTATTATTTATTTGATTAATTATTGTTACTACTACTACTATTAGAATCATTATTATATATATAATATATTAATGATATTATATAGTAATAATAATAATAATAATTATTATTATTATTATTATTATAATTAAAATTATTGATTAAATTAAAATTATTAAATAAATGATTTAAATTAACAATTATTAGCATTATCAGTTGGTATTATTGCTGCTACTTCTAGTAATATTATTATTTATTTTATTAATTATTATTACTACTATTATAATAATATTTAATGGAAATAATTTAAATAAGTCGTTTGAATATTTATAAACAAATAATATATATATATTATTTATTTATTTATTTTTTCTTTCTCAGAGGATATGTTTGTTTTTAATTAATATATTTTATTTTACTTTAAGGGGATAGTGGGAAAACAAGAAAACTAAGACTTAAGACATTTTTCTTATTCTGTATTATATACTACTATGTATGTCTTGTTAAATAGCAATAATTTATTTTTAAATAATAATAATAATAATAATAATAATGATGATAACAATTCACATTAACATTGTCATCATTAACTGGAAAAATGTAAACCATATTACAGGTCTATTTATGTTATCCCTAATTTTTTTGCTTGTGCTTTTAAAACCAGTAAAGGCCTGCAGTGATCCTGGTTTAAAAAACAAAAGAAATAAAAAGTTAAGCAGGATGCCTCTGTTAAACCATTGAATATATTTATTTTAATGTAAAAACTCAGTAAACCCTTAAAGCTTCTCTTTTGTTTTTAAGTGCTTCTCCTTTATACATTTACTGCGAGTCTGGCTGTATTTTAACACTATATCATCAGCTTCACATGCACTCTAAAACACTTACTGCACACATATTAATTTAATAAAATGGCTGCGTTTGCGATCTGGTAATCGCACTTCTGCTGGTATTTATATCCATCTTGTAGGCCTGTTAAACATCACGGTGTTAGTCACAGCTCTAGTGAGGCTAGTAACACCCAGCGATAAATATATAATATATACGCTAAACTGGAGATATTAAAAAGATGGAGATTGACTGTCTCGCTCACTTATTTCATTTATTTTTTCTCTCTCTCAGTCTGTGTGCTGTAAATGGACGTCACATGTGTTTTTCTCAAACACACACTGAGGTCTCCTGCGGTGTTAAGAGCTCATGGTTAAATGCCTCTGCTTTTACCTTCTTATTTTCTGCTTCACACCGTTTGAGTGTTTGACATTGGCTAAGCATATACGCTGTATTTTATTTTATTTTATTTAAATTTTATTTATTTTAAATTTAATTTAATTTCCGTAATATGAAACATTCACATATCTTTTGCGAGATCATTATTTGAGATGTGGAACGCAGGGAAAGCGGCTGCATAGAGAGACACTGAAAGCGTCTGCATAAAGAGACACTGCAGCGCTGCTGAAGATTGTGGGTGTTTACAGCGATTTGACTGATAAATATGAAGTTGTAGCTAAATTGTTAACGGTGCCAAACAGAATTTCTCATTGTTTACGTCCTCACTACAACATACCGTTAACACTAGACACTGTGCATGTAATAGATCAATTTTAACAAATTAAAATACTTACAGGTTGTGGTTCACAATCCACAGCTTCATCTATTATGGTTGGAGCTGCTGCTCCTTTGAGGAGTTTTTAGCCGAGTCCAGCACTGAACTGGGAGAGATTCTGGAAGCTGCCCTTTGTCAAATGCTAGAGCTATATCTTTTTTATAATTCTCTGGAACATAATTAAAATTAAATTATAAGCACTTCTCTCTATGTGTCGTGTCCTTTGGAAGCCCAAATACAGAAACAAAAGAAGCTCTGTGGAAATAGCAACGTTTGGATGGCATTTTAGCTTTCTCTGCTGTAACATTACAGCCTCTGGCCACACTCCTTCGTTGCACAGGGTGTATGCGTGTAACCTGAAGGGGTTATTGATCGCATTAACCCGGATGTATTTATTTTGTAGTCCCCAAAATTTGTTTGCTGTAGGCTTTGCTAAGCTAACTCTGTAAAAGCCAATGTCTCCCTTTGCATTGAACTTTGAGTGTCTTACATTCAGAGAAGTTGTTTATGTTCACACAGCTACAGTACACATCAACTAAAGTTTAAAATATGATATCGTAGTGGACCACCCCTTTAAAGAGCCCCTATTATGGGTTTTTGAAAATGACCTTCCATGTAGTGCGTAACACAGCTCTAAGTGAAGTGAAATATCCAGCTAAGGCTTAAATCTGAAAGTGCGCAGTGTTTAAAACTATTGATTCATCTATAAAAGAGTCGACTCGTAGTGCTTCAAATGAATCGTCTTGATAACGAGTCTTTAGCCGTGCCGGCGTGACGTCGATATGGAACTTAAGCCCCGCCCATTTGTATCCCAGGATACAAATTTCCCGGGAAAATTGAAACCTCCGGCCCCGCCCACAAACAGAGTGGCAAGAAGAAGAACACTGTAGCAGACCCCGGTTGAATCATGTTGCGAAGACGCTGTGCTCAGCTGGATATTAATGGAAGTGTAAGGGAAATAAGTGTTATTTTCCCTACCCAAAGATGAAACTGTGAAGAGTCAGTGGTTAAACTTGCCTTGTGCTGTGTTCCCGTCATTTTTCTGATGAGTGCTTTAGCAATCTACACGCTTACAACGGGGGGGGGGGTTGAAATTACGGGAGTTTTACGGGAGAAATAACAAAACGGGAGGGGGGCGGGAGATGGGTCTGAAATACGGGAGACTCCCGGGAAAAACGAGAGTGTTGGCAGGTATGCCTCACACATGCACTCTGCACTCTGACTACTTCAATATTGTTGAAGCCGTGGTGGGCATTTCTCTCGTGCTGAACGCTGGACCAATCGCAACAAACTGTCATCGGTCCAATCAGCGCAGATTAGCATCGCGCTAAGCAGGGGTTTGGGAACAAATGAATCGCTGAACGAATCATATGGGAGTCATTGGGATAATTAGGTAAAAATAAATGCATATTATAAGACAATAAAAGTGTTTTTTGACCTTTCATGCATATCAGCCTGTTGTTGGAGACCCCCAAAACCACAATATGACCCTTTTTAATGCATACTAGGGGCTCTTTAAAAAAAAATCTTCTCTCCATTAAACAGCACTTGGAAAATATTTTAAAACAGAATTATAATTTCACAAGAGGGCTAACAATTGTGCCTTCAACTGTAAGTGAGTTTAATCCAATTGTATGGCTGCAAATGTATTGATGTTTTTTTCTAGAATGTTATTTTAAAACAGATTATTAGATTAGATTGACCAATAGCATTAGAGCGTACTGTGTTAGAGAATAACTTATGTGACCATCAGAACACAGATAAGATCTCTGCGTGTGTTAATGCTGTTCTTTAGATTTTTGTCAAGGTGACCTGTATGAAATGTGCTGCTCTTCAGGGTTTTTTTTTCCCCCTCAGAAAGCATTAATAACCCTTTAATCACCAGCACTCTGTTCTGCTCAGTAACTTTACACTACAGATCTGAGAGCAGTTTTCCTCATCCACACATGCAGGTCTTTTATCCATGGATTATTACAACATGTCTTCTGATTAAAACATAAAATAAATAAAAATTTGGCACCTGCACTTTTTTTTTTTTTACACCTTCAAACACCTGATACAATGGAGACAGTGTTGAAAGCTTTGTCTTATTTAACCGCTTCATTTGTGAATTATTAATATTTACTAATATTTTTTTATCATTTATTTTAGTGTATACGAAGATGTATATGGCATTGGTATACAGTAATGCTTTTTATAAGCAGGTTCTTTTTTTAATTCAATGTAATTGTTTAATTTAATGTCATTTAGTTTAATTGTGAGTTTTTGGTCTATTTTATGCATGTTATTTATTGGATTATGTATATATATGTGTATATATATATATATATATATATGGTTTCAGATTATGCTCTATTGTTGATTTCAAGGTGTCACAAAATACATTGTTTATTGTGTATGGTTTCATATTTTATATAAATGCTATATTACATGGCATTATGAGGGTGCAGACAGAAACTTGAATAACAGCATTGAGGGATAGTTACAGTCTTGAAAGTACATTGTTTAACTTTTGCATTTTTTTAAATGAGATTATATTCATTCATTCATTTATTTTCTTTTCGGCTTAGTCCCTTTATTAATCTGGGGTCGCCATAGCGGGATGAACCGCCAACTTATCCAGCATATGTTTTACGCAGCGGATGCCCTTCCAGCTGCAACCCATCACTGGGAAACATTCATACACACTCATTCACACGCATACACTACGGACAATTTTAGCTTACCCAATTCACCTATACCACATGTCTTTGGACTTGTGGGGGAAACCGGAGCACCCGGAGGAAACCCACGCGAACACGGGGAGAACATGCAAACTCCACACAGAAATGCCAACTGACCCAGCCGAGGCTCGAACCAGCGACCTTCTTGCTGTGAGGCGAACGTGCTACCCACTGCGCCACCGCGTCGCATGAGATTATATATTATATTTAATTATAATAATTAATAATAGATAATATAATAAAAGATAAATATAAACCTTACCATTTCGTGAGTGAGTGCACTATTCTGTGCTTCTGAATGGCTGTCATGTTTTGTCTGGTGCAAACAGCCAAATTGCTTATCACTGCAAATCTCGTCATGTAGCGTGTTGTTAGGACACGCGGTTACAATGTAACCTGCTCACCTAATGTTTACGTTAGTAATATTTATATTATTTGCTAATTAATAACTTCATGTAAAACTCTGAATCTGCGTCTCATTTTGGAGTCTGCTACTGTCCACCGGAGGTCGCATTTCGGTCACAGTCACATGCTTTAAGAACCTTCATGACTGAATGAATGAAATACGCGGTTTTCCACCAAGTGTCCGCGTCTGCATCGTGGTGCACCGAAGAAACAATTCATTTTGACACCCCTAATTAATAATATAATATAATGTAATATTATAAAATATACTTTTTAAAAATATATATAATTTTATCAAAAAATATATGTTGGACCTGTAATCATTAGTTTTGGAAAAGTTTGTATTTTTTTATTATTTATTTAATATTTCTACATCTTTAGTTAAACATTTGCCCTGACTTTCTAAATAAAGTGAGAAATATGATCACATATGACTAAATTATGAGTATATACTAAGTATATGGTTAAGTATATACGGTAACACTTTAGAATAATGGTCCATTAGTTAATGTTAGTTCATGTATTCATTAAGCATGAATAATCTTGTGAAGCATTTATTAATCATATTTCAACATTAACGAATGCATTATTAAAATCTGATTTTGCTAATATTTATTCAGAAGAACGATAGAGATGTGCAGTATAGTGATGAAAGACAATGAATGTTATGGATGTATTTTGCCTCATGTCAACATCAAGCTTCAGAAGCACAAAGCGAACACATTGAGCTGAAGAAAAACAAAAAGCACTTCATCTGTTATAGTGTCACTGTATAAAAATGAATGCTTAATGCAGTATTTGATCTTTTTATTCATGTTTTTTTAAAGAGACACTACCACTTCTTGAATTTCAGGTCAACTGAGATGTCTTGAAATGAAAAAGGTGCGTGATTGTTGGCTGGCAGGAGAGATCCGTCACATCTGTTGAAGTTAAATCTGGGTGTGGATGAACACGAAGATCTCTATTTTCACAACATAGCCCTTCTTCACTATTATTATCACGAGTCCTGTCTCTTGTGAAGACAATGCGTCTTTCTCTTTAAACAATGGCACTGGGACTGATCTGTAACTCAAGCTGTCTCTTTAGCGTATAGTGCTTCAAACAGTTTGTGGAGAAAGCTTTTCTATGCATTGACCTTTAGAGCATGATGAAACATGGAGCTTATAAAAGAGATCCAGTATTTCCTTTTACACGTTCTGGCAATTCAGAAAGGCAGGAAAGAGCACCGTTTCATTACAAGCATTGATCTCTCTCTGCTTTTAAAATACCCTGGGCTTAAATTAGGCATGGGATGATAACCTGGTTCAAGGTTTACTTTCATTTGGAAAAGCCAAGGTTTTAAAACAGATAAAATTTTCTGTTATACCATCCCTACGATATATGCAAGTTTGTTTGTTTTTAAGTGTTTTTATGATTATTTTATTTAGTTTTTTAGTGCAACAGTATCTTCAAAAAAAAACAAAACCAAATGCATCAAAGTAATCCTTTATTCGTCAATATTTTGTCCCTGTAAATATCATTAGTTTGAAAAGGAACAAAAGTTGTAGGTGTCATACTGCTCCCTAGAGTTAATTTTACTTAGAAACTTCATTTAAATGTACTGCAGGGGAAATAAGTATTCAACACATCACTAGTGGTGTAACGGATCACAAATCTCATGGTTTTGATCACATTATGGTTTCTTAGTCACAGATCGGACCATTTTTTGGATCAGCCAAAAAGGGGAGGAGACAAATGTAATTTGCTTTCCATTTATACTGCAAGAAACTTTTGGTTTTAACAAACAGAACTTAGCTGTAATTTGATAAAAAATTAAATGAAGAAATAATCAGCTGAATAAAACTAAATAGTAAAATATTCAGTACTGTGCAAAAATTCACTGTTACTACTACTGTTGCTGATAACGCTAAATGTAGAAATCTAACATTATCATTTGTACAACCCATATTTATTTTTAGTATCATTTTCAATAAATGATTCAGTGATTCACTCATAAAACTTCGTTTCATTGCTAGATTTTGTTTTTTGAAGAATTTTTCAGTGGCATATTTTTGATGGCTGATTTTGATGGCCTATTGGTTAAATAATGTAAGTGCAGCCTACAACTTTCATTTTTAAGCGTCAAGTTAAATTAATATAATGGTGATTTTAATCTTTACTGTAAACATCAGTGGTTATGTCTAACCTAAACTGTTATCCCAGTACTTCTGTGTTATTTGACTGTTTTTAAACTAAAGACTGAATCTCTTTCTTGATTTTTGCGTTTTTCAAACACAGATTTGAATGCAGCGATTTGAAGGATTAATAAACATATGCAAATCACCATCATTTATAGTTTGTTGCGTGGGTGTTGAGATCCCGATCTTTTAATGATTAATCGTGCAGCTTACACTGAATGCATTAATGCAGGCTAAACAAGTAGTGACAGAAAACACCTTTAATAACCTAAGAAACCCACCACATCCCGAATAACCCACCACAACTTCTTCCGTCATCATTATATTTTACAGGAAAGCCTAAATGCTTTCATACATGTGATTTGAATGACGCGAGAGGCGATCTCTCTGCGATCGTTACAAATTTAGTAAAGTAAAAAAAAAATTATTAATCCGCGGGTCACGCTTGTTCCAAACTGTGGGTTGTGATCTGTACGAATCACAGATCAACCATGATCCGTTACACCCCTACACATTGCCATTTTTCTCAGAAAACATATTTCTAAACGTGCTGTTGACTTGAAATTTTCCCCAGATGTTGATAACAACCAAAGAAATACACATATGAAAAGAAAACAAATCTAATTAGTTTACAAATGAAGTTATGTGTAATAAAATGAAAAGACACAGGAAAAAAGGGAGGTGTTAAAAGGCAGTGAAAGCCTAGACCATTTCATTAGTTGTCATTATTTACAGTATATTAAGTCTTAATATCCAGGGTTCGCTTTAATGCACAGCTGTGCTTTTGCATTTAAAATCTGTGTTCTTTTTGTTATGAGAAAATGCACACAGTGACATATCTAGATGAAATACTCCAGTCAAATGCTTGTTAGATATCTCCTATAATGGTGTGTTTAGCAGAATTGTATACGGACAGGGTTTCATGGTTTTGTTTCTGCAGGTATGTTTGTTGTGTTGTTTCAGTGAGGTGTGACAGAAGATTTGAGCATGTAAAAGCTGGAGGATGCAACTTAAAATGTACCTCCATAATGTTTAATAAGCATTTTACATATAGGTAAAAGTGTGAATATTTAAATTTAATTTGTTCAATATTTACATTTTTATTTAATATAATAATAATAATAATAATAATTATAATTATAATTATTATTATTATTAGAATAATAATAATAATAATTATTATTATTATTATTATTATTGTTATTGTTTTTTATTTTTACTTTATTATTATTATTATTATTATTGTTATTTTTACTTTTATTATTATTGTTATTGTTATAAGAACTTCATTTACATTGATTACAATATAGTTTTTGTTTATTTTATAAGTCATAAAAGGGTTTTTAAGTGAGTGGCCTAAAAAGGGTTTTTATTTAATTTACTTTAATTTTAATTCAATTATTATTTATAACACTATAATTTTACAAATATTTTTATTAATTTTAATTTTCGTATAAACCATTCTAAGCAACATTTTTTTTTTTTTTTTTTTTTTTACATTTTATAACATCACTCCCCAGTTGTCTCCTAAACATGTTATAAACCGATGTCTCTTCTAGGATTTCAATGAGTATTTTTAGCCTTCACATTGCTTAATATGGCTCAAAGTGAGTTTCCCAGGGAGCAGGAATTGTTTTGTCCAGTCGGCTGTTATGTTCATCTGGATGTATTGTGTTTTCTGCTTCTTCCATATGATGTGTAATCTGAGAGCGTGTTCATGCCTGCAGCTAAATGAAAGAGAGTTCTACCTTGTGATGTTACAGAATAAGGGTATATTCAGTTGATACTATGGGCCTGTTGAATGCTTGATTCTGATTGGCTGGAGTAAAGCTAGAGTAGTTCAAGCAGGTTTTGGATGAGAAACCAGTCCTACACACAGGAGCAGATTGAGGATAAAAACCTGACAAATGTCTGAAATACTACATCTTTTATTTATTTAAAAAAAAAAAATTTCCTATGCAGTGAAACTATGATATTTTTATCCACCGTCAGAAACTTATACCGTGTCATGAGAAATTCCCTTGAGAATTGGGTCCGCCTATAGGACCCCGAGTGATCCTGTTGTTTTACTGGAGTTGTAATAGGCATAGTTTATAGTGCCTAATTATAAAGTACAGTATATGAAATCACGTTCATAATTTATATAATGTAAAAAGAGTGACTATTTCATTTCACCATTAAAATGGCGTGTATAAGCATTATATTGAAGGCATGCATGGATTATGAAATTGAGCATTTATCTTTTATACTGTTTAGTTAGCCCAGTTTATTGGTAGCATAATCATACCTCTACCGTTAGCCTCCTGGCTACAATAAGCTAACGCAACTCTAGTTAGCCACACAACAGGGTATCACAATAAAAGCTTTTGATCAGGCATTCACCACAGACGATCCCTTAGGGGTCCTAAGCAGACTCGATTGCAGGGGGGACTCGATTTCTCACCACACCGACCCATGAAATTGATTTTTAGTTGTATATTGCAACATGTGGGTGTGGTAAATATATTGTGAAATACATGTGCCTATACATGCGTCACGTTGCTCGCGTGTACCGGTCTTCTCCGAAACGCATCGTATAGACCATTTCAATGTGGTCATGTCACTGACCCATGAACATTTCCTGCTTGTTATCAAACTATTTCATAACTGCAACAAGAGGCAATTCAATCAGAACTTAATGTTAAAACAGCCGTCATAACATTATTTATCATTATGTGGCTCTTTTTGGATTCTCGGAAGCTATAAAAATGACTGCACAATTCCTCTTACAGTTAAACACATTCCACTGGACTGTCCTGCTTTTTTATTAAATGAACTCTCTTAAGGACATTTTTAGGGCTGTGACGGTCACCGAGACAACCGCGTCACCATGCCACCGGCGTTGTCCATGCCACCGGCGGTAGTACGTGACGTCACGCACTGAAATTTCCGTTATGTTGCAAAGTATTGCATTTCTGTTAGAATATAACGTTAGGCGTGATTCAGCAAGTTCAAGTTCAGCCATGAATCTGGTTGGAAAACAAATGTTACATCGCCGATCTGGTAACATTTTGGATTCATACTGAACGAGAAAGGTGAACCAATAAATAAAAGAAGCTATTTGTAGGGTTTGTTTAAAAAAAAAAAAAAAAAAAAGTGTTAAATGGGCAAACACGTCGAATCTCCACAGCCATCTCCGGTCATGTCACCCAGCCACGTATAATCAACTCCTGTCTTCTGAACGCAAACGCTCAGTCAGCCAGGTATCGCAGAGGCCTTTCCAAAAATGGCCAGATAAAAAAGAGAAAGTGATAAATGGAAGACATTGACGATTTTGGTCCCTCTTGTTCCTTTCATTTAGGCTATTTATTCACTTATATATTACTTTGCATTACTGCCTAAGTTATACTGACTTAGTCCAGTAATATACTTTTTATAGTAGTAATAATAATAATAATAATAATATGCACAGTTTCGCTATTACTGATTTTATCAATGAAGGTAATGCAACGATACCGTTTATTAACGCAGACGAAGCATGGCTTCAGCGCCAGAGTGGTTTAAATTATATTTTATTCTCCTTATTTATTTCCGTTTTATTTCAAACAACGTGAATGTTTAAAGTTTTAGGTAAAGAAGTCAAACTATGCCCACACATGCAAGCTAACCCACTTTCACTTCGCACTACCGGTAAATAAATGATAACCGAGTCATCACGCTTCATTACCCAACCAATATCAGTGTTAGAAAAAAGTTAAATGTTACAATTCAATGTCATTTAAAAAAATAGTAGCTAAATGTGTTACTTAGTTACATTTTCGGGCATTAGTGTAGCAAAACAGAGAGCCTGTCTACCCTAGATGATCATTCAGCCTACCTGCAGCGCATGTGAGAGGTTGATCCGCGGCAAATCCACTCACTCAATGCACTATATACCTATTTCATTTATAACACTGTAAACCTGACTTCGCAGGCCGATCATCTTTAAACTCAAAAGGCATTTATTAAGTGTCCCAGCTTGAGAATGCTGCTGCATAATGGAATGTTTCTTTTCACAACTGTAAAACTGCGCTTTAGCCATGTCAAAATGAAAGCAAACATTAAAAAGGGTTTTGCGTTTTGTCAATTTTATAGCTTAGTTTTAATAATATTAATAATAATCAATTATAATATTAATTATATTGTAGACTACTGTAGGACTGTGCAGTGTCCAACTAAACATTTTTAGTAGGGTACTCTAATATTAATCCCCTACTAAAAAACTAATGTGAAAATGACTGGCCGCAATGAGTTGCGTCTCTGCTAACATTAATTTAACGGCAAATTTCTTTAGCGTTTTTTCCCCTTTAGAGCTCAAGAGAGTTGTATTTAAAGAATTAGTCAACCAAACATGAAATGAATTAGGCTGCTCGCCTTCATGTCATCCTAGTGCAGTTTTCTCCCGTGTGAGTTTAGAGTGCGCCTCGATCCGCCGCCGCGTGCGCGTTTTAAAGGCTTATATACAGGCGCACCCTGACCTAATGCGGGGACCAGATCTGTGGACTATTGCTTTTATTTCACAATTTTCATAATTTAATAGCTTTTTCATATTATAAAATATCTAAATTTGTGTTCAGAAGGTTGGAATGACAGAAGTGTTAGTAATTAATGACGGAAAGAATTTTCATTTTTGAGTGAACTTGTCACAGATTTTTACAGCATAATTGACCCAACCGCCCACCACCACCGCAACACCGGCGGTTGTTGGTGACTTCCCACCGCGGTAGTAAAAAATTGTCACCGTCACAGCACTAGACATTTTTAGCAAAGTGACCAGGAAAAATTGTAGAATTTTTATCATGTACTAACGCTAAAAATCTTATTTAATTTATGTATTCATTTGTTTGTTGTTTTTAATTCAGGGTGTCCGCTGGGTCGTAGGTCTTAGGACTCCGCTAGGTCTTAATTTTGCTTTGGATGGATGTCAGCCGGATTGAGTAGCTTTACTTGGACAATCACCAACAATACACCTCAATAAAACCTATAGACATTTTTTACTAATTCCCAATTGAATTCCCTAATCAGGTAAAGAAAACTAAAAACAATTTTATGATTCTTCATGATAAACCGGGCCATTAGAAAAAAAATCCTTAGTGTTTAAGTCCTGTATAAGTCTTTTTTTAACGGTCTTAAAAGGGTCTTTAAAAGTCTTAAATTTGACTTGATGAAACCTGCAGAAACCCTGTAATTGTATATTTATTAATGAAATGTTCCTGCCATAGCCTTTGTTGCTGACGTGGCATTAAATAAAAATTCGTCATCATCATCATCATCATCATCATCATCATCTCCTTAACACAACATGGTGGCTGTGCAAGAAGAAAAGTTCTTTAATCATCTTGATCTTGATGATGATGATGTTTTTGTTGTTCTCCTGTCTGACCCTGAAATAAGAAACTAATCGAGGCCGGAAGTAAATGTACGGCAAAGTAGGCGGAGCTCCAGGACACACCCACCGATTGCATAAACGCAACGGACCAGTGGTAGCTCAAAGGCGTTTTGGAGCCAAACATAATGCCCATAAAAGTTTGCTTTGGCTGAAATTAATTTATTATTCATTAATTTTCCTTCAGCTTAGTCTCTATTCATCAGGGGTCGCCACAGCGGAATGAACCGCCAACTATTTCAGCATATGATTTACACAGCGGATGCCCTTCCAGCAGCAACCCAGTACTGGAAAACTGAAATTAATTAAAAAAAGATCTTAATTTTGGCTGGATTTTGTTTGAAATTATGTCCTTTCAGTCCTTTTTTCAGTTTCGTTTGAAGTTTACCAGGGCCTTAACAGTGACCTAATAGTAAACATATATGATTAATTGACTTTCATAAAGATGATAACCTTCCCGAAGGCTTTTTTGTCATCACAAAGACTCCTGTTAAGTTGTAGTTTTGGAAGAGTAAACCACTGGAAGCTCAAGGGTCTTTTCTTAGTGATTTATTCATCTCAGGTCTTTTGCAGTTCATTTGCACCTTTTCCTTTTAGCAGGTTTTTTTTTTAGACCTAATTAACGTAATTTTGTTTTGCGTCTGATGGCCACATTTTTATGGTTTATGTAGGGGCACTTTTATGTTGAATTCTTCATTTTCAGCAGCGTTTATTCTTTGCAGATGTTATATAATATTTCCTTTAACACCTCCATGAAAATGACACGTATGCTAACGAGAAAAGGCAGACTGGTCACACTCTGGGGTGCGTTTCCCAAACAACAACGTAACTCGTGGCTGAACTATCATAGTACGATGCAAGTAGTCTGTTGTCTATTGTTAACTTCTATAACTTTGACATTCAAACAACTGCACATACAGTACATATACATTTCTTAATAAATAGCCTAGGCTACTATAAATTAAAACCATTAACGTACCCTATATATTTTTGTTTTCACAAGCTTTGGAGACGTAAATTCCGCTTTTAAATAATAGGTCACCTATAGCTTTCGTCATGAGCCACGGCTGCGTTCAAAATGGCATCACTGATTTCAAAGTGCACTACGAAGGGAGCGCAATTGTCAGTATGAAGATTGCTCAAACTGAACTGTTAAAAATATTTTGAAAGCAATGTTTTTTTTAAAAATCATTCCGAGTTTAAATGTTGGAACGTTCCAAAGGAATAGGGCATAGGGGGGATAACTGGGAATAGAACACAGTCAGGAACTATGATTCTAACTACAGCTCTAGAGGTGTAGTTGCAAGCGTACAAGTTTGCGACGCAGTTTGCGAATGGTCGTCGGAACTATGGATTTGGGAAACGGCAAATCAACAAACTATGTTTGTAACGTTGGAACTTGCGACCTTAGTTGGCTAACGATGGTTTTCGGAAATGCACCCCAGGTCGGGAAGGAAGTTGTACAGTACAAATGATGTTTCTATTAACACTGCTTTCTTGCAGTAAACCTATCTATTATTTATTTTAGATTATTTTATCTATTACCTATTTACTCTTTAACCAACTAAAACAGCTGTATGCAAGGTGACTAACATTTGGTTTTTGACCTAAAAACCCAGCAGTTTATGTTTAGCCCCATTGAGATCCTCATATCTCTGGAAATGAACCATATGGGACCATAAAAAATTAGGATTTTAAAAGAAAAATTCAAAAGCCAAAAACATACAGTATTAAGACATCTGCACTAGGGCTGTCATGATATTTATTCTTTGTTGTACGATATATTGCACGGAAATATATTGCGATAAACAATATTATTGTAATTTTAAGGCCATTTTATGCCACTCATTATATAATGCCAGAATGACAATATAATATCATCACAATGCAAGTACGCTCTTCCAAAGAACACATCATATTTTATTCTTAAGAATATTTTATTTAATTATAGTTATTTTAATAATTATGCGTTGGAATCAGAATGTGAAAACGCATATCCTAAATAAATAATAATAAATGTTAACAAAAGGTAAAGAGTAACAGAGGCTGCGATATCTGCTACCAGATCTATTTTCAGCTGTCAGACACCCACATGAGCATATACTATAGTAATTTATAGTAAATACTAGAGTGTTTTTTAACCATACTGACACTTAACACCTCCAATAGAGATAGAGATGTTGCACAATCAGCTAAAATGTTGCTGAAATTGGTTTTTATGTATGGGCGATATATATATATATATATATATATATATATTGCATCACCAAAAAGGATTGAGGCCATGTCCATGAGTTGGCGAGTCCATATATTGATTATTGTGAGAGGCCTAATCTCCATTACTCCTTAAATTACAGCCATGCAAACTCTTTTAGAAAAAAACCCCCATTGTTTTGAGTAACATTGTTATACAATGCAACAAAGATGGCTGAAGTCAAACATTTAAAAAAAAAAAAGACCTTCCCATCTCTGTGCAAAAGTAATATAACAATTCAGCCCATTTTTCTAGTCATTTTACCCCATTAAAATTTGGCTCTAAATTGATTACCTAATAATAGTAATGCCGAGTTCAAACTGCAGGATTTTCAAAGAAATGGAGTCACAGATGTTTTCACACTGCATGACTATCTGGGGTAGCGTTTCATCGCTGCTGTGTTTACACTGCAAGATGGATCGGCGACAGGGGGTTTCACACTGCATGATTTTACAATAGGAGAATCGCCGACAACTTTGTCTCGGTCCACAAACTACATCTCACAACCAAACACACACGAGAAGTGACATGGAAACAACAAGAGGTCACGTAGTATATCTTTTGTTGTTAACTAAATAAATGAGAAAGAAGCCTTTAGTGGGGTAGAACATGTACTTATTTTGCTCACCTGGGTTTTGAAGGGAATTAGCAATTTCTCTTCAACTTTTTTCTTTTTCGACCTGGTTGTGGTATTGCTCAGATGACACGTCAAACAGACACGGGTGCTTCTGCCAAATTTACACTAGTTTTTCCTCCATTTCTTGGGTCCAAATAGACCGAAAAGAAGCACTTTAACTTCTCCCCCAACCTCCCGCTGGCCTGCAGATACCCATACTAGTGGATGCTGCTCTCTCATTGGCTGTAGGTAATCGCTGATGTTATTTTCAGTCAGAACACATTTCACACGACATGATTTGAATCGCAGACAGGTCCAGATATTTAGCATGCCAAGTATCTGACGGGTGTCGGCGATTCATCTGTGATTCTCTCAGATCGCGTCTTTGATAGTTCACACTGTGTGATTGTTACTCATGTGAACGAGCACCGGTTTGCCTGTGATTTCAGGCATTTGTCGGCAATTTCTCAAAACTTGTTGGTGAGTTAAAATCGGGGCTAAAATCATGCAGTCTGAAGTCGGCATTAGTATTACCTAGTAAATACATAACTTACGTTTCATTTTTTGCCGTTTGACACTCTTTACGTTTGTCTTTCTTTAGAAGAAACCAATTCAAAAACCTGTGAGTTTATGTGACGTGACTCATATTTTAAAGACATTTGTTTCATTAAGATTTCTTTGCAATAATAATTCTTTATTGTGTGTTTTATTCCAGTGTCTGGAGTGATGGTGTCACTGGTGATGTGAGAGATCTTAAAACCCCTCAGTAACAGTAAGTGAAGCTTTTTAACTTTTCAATCAGAGCTGGGTGGTATGACTGTGTATACAGTTACCGTTGAATGAATTGTCAAATGTAATAGTTCTGTATAAATTCTGTATACACTGCAACATGTTAATACGTGGGTGTAGTAAATATATTGTGTAATATATTGTTACCGTCTAATATAAAGAGTGGCAGTTGTGCTTTGAGTATGAATATGAGAAGGTGGATGTAAAGACGAACCTGAAGAGAAAATGTGTGTATGTGCAGTTGTAGGTTTGAGCCCAATATTTAGTTTGGCTGAAGATTATGGTAGAGTTGACTCCATTGTGAGTCTGAAAATGTGTGTGTATGTTGTGTGTGTATGTTGTTTGTATATTGTGTTTTTGTGTGCGTTTGTATGTTGTGTGTGTGTGTGTGTGTGTATGATGTTTGTGCTTGTGTGTGTGTGTATGTTTGGCGGGTTTGTTGTGTGTGTGCGTATGTATGTTTTGTGTGTGTGTGTGTATGCTCTGCGTGCGTTTGTCTGCATGTGTGTGTGTGTGTGTGTGTATGCTGTGCGTGCGTTTGTGTGCATGTATTTAGTGCATTTGTGTTTGTGTGTGGTGTTGTGTATTTGTGTGTTGTGTATGTTGTGCTGTGTGTGTTTGTATGTTGTGGTTTTGTGTGTGTGTGTGTGTGTGTGTGTGTATGTTGTGTGTATGTTGTTTGTGCATGTGTATATGGCGTGTTTGTTGTTGTGTGTGCGTATGTATGTTTTGTGTGTGCGTGCGTGCGTGCGTGTGTGTGTGTGTGTGCGTGTGCGCGCGTGTATGGTGTGTGTGTGTGTGTGTGTGTGTGTGTGTGTGTGTATATGTATGTATTTCTGGCACGTCTGTCCTTCAGTGGTGTCTCTGCAAGTGACAGATTGCAGTGATGTGATCAGAGGAGACGCCTCATTAGTTCAGGAGTGTGTTGAGCTGTAATGACACACTCATCACATCGCCATCACACACAGACCAGAACACATCTATAAGGTCGAAGCCAGTGGGTGGCCGGCCACACACACACACACATACTGTACACACGGACACATACACAGACACACATACACAGTAAATCAGATATACACACACACACACACACACACACACGCATACACAGTAACTCAGACATAAACACATTCACATAGACATTTACATTCAGACATCACACAGACTCATGTATACACAGACAAACACACTGACACATACTGTACATACAGACACACACACTCAGACAGAT
>CAIGQV010000001.1:31480865-31491838 GCA_903798115.1 Danio jaintianensis | reverse complement strand
TATACACACAGACACACACACTGACACATACTGTACATACAGACACATACAGATACACAGACACACATACACAGTAAATCAGACATACACACACACACACACACACACACACACACACACACACACACACACACACACACTATATACATACACACACACACACACACACACACACACACACACACACACACACACACACTGACACATACAGATACACAGACACACATACACAGTAAATCAGACATATACACACACACATATACAGTAACTCATATATACACATATACACACTCACATAGACACGTGCATACACATTAACAGATACATTCACACACACATACCTACACCGACTTACTCACTTACAATTAATTATGTAATTAATTATTAATTTAAAACATTTGGAAATATTTATGGGAAATTATTCTGTAGCTAATGATAATATTTTTTTTCTTATTTTTTAATTTAAATTTAGCCCTGCCAAAAAAAATATTTTTAAATTAAATCAGAACAGATGACAGATTTTTCAGTGTGATATTTGCACATCATTTTTTAAGCATTATTATGAAAGTATATGTAAAAAATATATATATTTTTTTAATTAGCTTTTATGTTTTAGTTAAATTCATTTTATGTGTTTTTGTCATTTTGTATTACTTTTCAAAAATATTTTAATTAACTTTATTTTAGTGGTAGTAATTTTACTACTTCAACCTTTGATCTAATATTTTTATTTATTTCAGCTTCATTTCAGTGACCAAATAAAAACACATTTGTTTAATTTTTAGTTAGTTTTAACACTAACAACACTGTAAATTAAATTTAAAACATAAAATGAATAAAATAAAGGCGTCACGGTGGCGCAGTGGGTAGCACGATCACCTCACCGCAAGAAGGTCGCTGGTTCGAGCCTCGGCTGGGTCAGTTGGCACTTTTGTGTGGAGTTTGCTTGTTCTCCCCGTGTTGGCGTGGGTTTCCTCCGGGTGCTCCGGTTTCCCACACAGTCCATGCGCTATAGGTGAATTGGGTAAGCTAAATTGTCCGTAGTGTATGTGTGTGGATGAGTGTGTATGGATGTTTCCCAGTGATGGGTTGCAGCTGGAAGGCATCCGCTGCGTAAAACATATGCTGGATAAGTTGGCGGTTCATTCCGCTGTGGCGACCCCAGATTAATAAAGGGACTAAGCCGAAAAGAAAATGAATGAATAAATTAATAAAATAAAATAAATCAATAAATTAATTAATTGAATAAATGAATGAATGAATGAATAAATAGAAATAAAAATGAATAAATAAAAAAATATATAAATAAACAAATAACAATAATAAATAAAATAAAAAAATAAATAATAAATGAATGAAAAAAATGAATGAATGAATGAATAAATAAAAAAAATAAATAAATAAATAAATAGAAATAAAAATGAATAAATAAATGAAAAAAAAAACATGTAAATAACAATAATAAATAAATAATTCCTTTTATATAGCGCTTTTCCAGACACTCAAGGGCTTTACACATTTTTGGAGGGAATGTCCTCATCCACCACCAGTGTGCAGCATCCACCTGGATGACGCGACGGCAGCCATATTGCGCCAGACCGCACACCAGCTGATTGGTGGAGAGGGGACAGAGTGATGAAGCCAATTGTCATATGGGGATGGTTAGGAGGCCATGATGGACAGAGGCCAGTGAGCAAATTTGGCCAGGATGCCGGGGTTAAACCCCTACTCTTTTTCGAAGGACATCCTGGGATTGTTAACGACCACAGAGAGTCAGGACCTCGGTTTAACATCTCATTCGAAAGACGGCGCTCACTGAGCAGTATAGAGTCCCCATCAATATACTGGGGCGTTAGGACCCACACAGACCGGAAGTTGAGCGCCCCCTACTGTCCTCACTAACACCATTTTCGGCAACAACCCAGCTTTCCCATGTGGTCTCCCATCCAGATACTGACCGGGCGCAGCCCTGCTTAGCTTCAGTGGGCGACTATGTGAGAGTTGCAGAGAGCGAATGAATGAATTGAATTGAATGAATAAATAAATGAAAAAACATAATTAAATAACAATAAAATAAATTAAATAAATAAATAAATAGTAAACAGAAAAGTTACAGAGTGTTTTATTTTCAACGTGATTGAATCTGTGTGTGTGTGTCTGTGTATGTGTGCAGGATGGTGTTTGTGAAAGATGATGGACACACCGGTGTGTTTGTGATGTTCCTGTCTGAAATGACTGTATGGCCCGAGGTCACAGCACAGCGCTATGAGATCCATCTTTGGAAAAATCAATCCCGCTACTAATCAGTGAGTTTTGTGGTGCTAGAATCAAGGTGTTGAGGTGCGGGTTTATTAGCCTGCTGTTGTGGGGCTCAGCTGGGATAAACCTACAGCGGGTCAGGACAGGTCGACTGCATAAACACCATCACAAACACTGGTTTCAGGATGATCTGCCTCCAGACCTGTCCATATGAGTGAAGGGTTCAGTCACAGGGTCACGACCTCCTCTGCTCTTCCGTCTGGTTATGGTTTTGTTTTTTCTTTGTTGTTGTTTTTGTTTAGTTTTTTCAATAGGGAAGAAGTTTGGTGTTTAAAAACATGCTGTTCTCTTGGATGAAAAATTCATTCAACGTCAGTAGCAAAAACATTGTTGAATTAGATTCACTTGCACAAATTGTTCAAACTGCCAGTTTTACTCAAAAGCAATTCCAGCGTGGGGCGACATGGTGGCTCAGTGGTTGGCATTGTCGCCTCACAGCAAAAAGTTTGCTGGTTCGAGTCCCGGCTGGGTCAGTTGGCATTTCTGTGTGGAGTTTGCATGTTCTCCCCGTGTTGGCGTGGTTTTCCTCCGGGTGCTCCGGTTTCCCCCACAGTCCAAACACATGCGCTATAGGTGAATTCAATAAACTAAATTGGCCGTAGTGTATGAGTGTGTGTGTGTGTGAATGTGAGAGTGTATGGGTGTTTCTCAGTACTGGGTTGCAGCTGGAAGGGCATCTGCTGTATAAAACATAAGCTGGATAAGTCGGCAGTTCATTCCGCTGTGGTGACCCCTGATGAATAAAGGGACTAAGCCGAAGGAAAATGAATGAATGAATAATTCCAGCATTATAGATGTGACATTTGCAGTACAAATTTAGAACATAAATTCATTCATTCATTCATTCATTTTCTTTTCGGCTTAGTCCCTTTATTAATCTGGGGTCGCCACAGCGGAATGAACCGCCAACTTATCCAGCATATGTTTTACGCAGCGGATGCCCTTTCAGCTGCAACCCATCACTGGGAAACATCCATACACTCCCATTCACACACACACACACTACGGACAATTTAGCTTACCCAATTCACCTATACCACATGTCTTTGGACTTGTGGGGGAAACCGGAGCACCCGAAGGAAACCCACGCCAACACGGGGAGAACATGCAAACTCCACACAGAAATGCAACTGACCCAGCCGAGGCTCGAACCAGCGACCTTCTTGCTGTGAGGCGAATGTGCTACCCACTGCGCCACCGTGCAGCCAACATGAATTTACAGAGTAAGTAAATGTTAACTTTATATTGAAACATCTGTTTATATTTTCCAAAACTACTAACCACAGAGTTACGGGATCAGAAAAATATCAGTCCACTGGATATCATTTTTGATATTTTAAATGAGGGAAATAAACATGCGTTATTGATGTGACCAAAAAAGTATGTGAGTTTACAGTATACATTGTAGAAATTCTGTGAATTAAACTACACAACCCAAAAGAATGAATGATAATCAAAAGGATAAGAGTTGGCTCACTATCGAACAAACATGATTGATTTTATATTATTTTACATTTTCGCATTTATGAGGAAAAAGCTTGGTTATGGATGTGACACCTCTCCGTTATGGATGTGACATGTGAAATTGGCACTTGTGTGACTTTGATAAATCAAATATAATTGTTTGAGGACATTGACGGAGACATTTTTGAGTATTTTTACAGTGCTGTCAAATACAGGCCTACACAAACAACTTAGAAAGGGTTTCACTATTTTGGTGGAAGGTTGACATGTTCATGGAATTGCTCCCTATCGACCCATTTAATTAATTGTTTGTCATTTAAAGAAATATTAAGTTTTTAAAAATTTTATTTATGAAGTAAAAATATATAGTTTCATACTACTATATTACATAGCATATGACTATATTAAACTGATATATAACTGAATGTGCATAGAACTGAAATTATTTATCAGTTTTCTTTAGTTTGTCCATCTGAAGCGGGCCACGACCTCCTCTGCTCCCTTTAGACTTCTTTCTTCTGATTATGTTTTTGTTTTGCTTTGTTTTTTGTTGTTTTTTTTCAATGGGGAAGAAGTTTTGTGTTTGGAAGCATGCTGATCTCTTGGATGAAAATGTATATCTGATTTAAACTTCAGTAGCAAAAACATTGTTGAATCAGATTCACTTGCACAAACCAGTTTTACTCTACCGACCCATTTAATTATTTGTTTGTCATAAAAAAAAAAAAAGTTTTTATTATTATTTTTTTTTAAATTAAATTATGCAGTAAACTACTATACAACTACCATGCATACTACTATATTATTAAATTTTATGGTGTGTATGACTATATTAAACTGATATATAACTAAATGTGCAAAGAACTGAAATTGTTTATCAATGTTTTGTTTGTTTGTCCGTCTGAAGCGGCACTGAGTGAAGTGTTCAGTCTAGGGCTGTGCGAAAATATCTAATTGCGATTTATTTTATTTTATTTTTTTTCTATTTTTATTTATTTTTTTATTTTTTTGACAGATATTGCGATTTCGATTTGATGTGCGATTTAATTTTGTAGTCAAGCTCCAGCTCAATAATCTGCATCATAGCTTCTTACTGCAAAAATGCAGTTTTAAAATAAAAAAAGGCACTGAAAAGATATTAACTTAAACATTTATTCAAATTTGTTTTTAAATATTCAGAAATGAAATGCTCATTTTTCTCTATAGTAAACCGTAAACACAAATAAAATGACCTTACCTTTCTGTAAACAAGTTGAACTCAATTAGATTAGTGTAAAGTGTAGATTATTATAAAAACAAAAACAAAAAACTGAACACACAGCAAACATGGCTGAAACAACTCTGAAATTGTACTTTGCTGTTGCATGCTAGATTGAGTGTCACTGGCAATACTTTCAGTTGACTTTTTAGCAAGACACTCCTGATAAAACCGCCTGTGGTGCTTTTTTTGGTGCTGGTTGTTGTATTTCCTCGTGCTGTGGCAACAATTCTTACAAATGACCTGTTTTTGTTTAGTGTCTGTGACTTTGAAACCAAAATATTCCCATATTACAGATGTCCTTTTTTCTTTGATATTAATTAGTCTATTAACGCTTCTGAAGTGGCAGATGTCCGCACTTTCCTGTTTTTTTTTTTGTTTTTGTTTTTTGTGGGCGTTCCGCATAGTTTGGTTGCGCAGTTCTGATTGGGCAGAAGGAAAGTGTGCTCACTCAATTTGCTAGTAAGGCTATCACACACAGACGGCAGTCACACATTTGCTCTGGGCAGGGAAAATTAAATAATACATATATATTTCGTATCGCAGCCTCTTGCGGTTTAACTAAAGTTGCGATTCGATTTCGATTAATCGCACAACCCTAGTTCAGTCACAAGGTCACAACCTCCTCCGCTCCCTTTATACTCCTTTCTTCTGCTTATGTTTTTGTTTTGCTTTGTTTTTTGTAATTTGCTGATACAATTTTATTTACAGTTGATGTAATTTTGATCCCAAGATAAGTGAAACCATCTGGTCAAACAGTAAAGAGTCACTGAACTGGGGGAAAAGTCTTTCTGCTTTATGGAGGAATGCTAACACAGATTTAGAATTATTGATTTTATACCCTGAGAATTCACCAAACGTTTCAATCAAATGTAGTAGCGCAGGGATAGACCGTTTTAGATTGGAGGAAAATATAATTATATCATCTGCATATAATGAAATGCTGTGTTCTAAAGAGCCAATTGTGATACCTGAAATTTGAGTGTGGTTTCGAATTGCCATAGCTAATGGTTCAATCGCTAGACTTAGCAGTAGCGTAAAGGATCTGAATCCATTTTCATTGAATAATTTCCAATGATTTTTTTTTTTGTTGTTGTGTTTTTGTTTCATAAGGCAAGAATGGAAACATGCTGATCTTTTGGATGAAAAAATAAAATTTATTTGGATTAAACCTCAGTATTGCTTGTTCAGACTGCCAGTTTTACTGAATCAACTCATGTTTACTTATTTAGTTATTCACAGAAGTCTTAGTTTTTTTTAATGAAATTCTGCAGTAAAAAACATATAGGTATAGACACTATTGTATTACTACATGTTATGGTGCATATAACTAAATAGCTGAAAATGTTTATCATTATTTTCCCATTTTGCTTTTTTTTTTTTTCACACATTTCTAAACATAATAGTTTTTAAAGGTGCTGTATGTAAGTTTATGACTCTTCTAAAGCATAAAAATACCATAATATGTTAGCAGATATTTAAGAAACATGCCAAGTGAACATTCTTGTTTATCTGAAAAACAATGCTGAAGTCAAATATTCTGCTTTGAAAATGTGCCTTACGTGCAAGAACGTCTGTCTTTGTTTAGGTCCCTTTAACCCGCCCAATGCCACTTTAGCCAATTATATTCCTGCACCCCGGGTTGCCTTGATGGAAAATCGCATATTTCATTCATTCATTCAGAAAGGCTCTGAAAGCATGTGCCCGTGACCGAAATGCGACCTCCAGTGGACAGTAGCAGACTCCAAAATGAGACGCAGATTCAGAGTTCCACATGAAGTTATTAATTAGCAAATAATATTACGAGTGTAAACATTAAGTGAGCAGGTTACATTGTAACCCTGTGTCCCAACAACACGCTATGTGACGAGATTTGCAGTGATAAGCAATTTGGCTGTTTGCACCAGACGAAACACGACAGAAATTTAAATACAGCCATTCAGAGTTCAATTTCAAACGGTTTATTTTATCATCAAGATCTGAGGTGAACTATCTGCTGCTGCTTTCAGTAGTATGGCAATAAATGTCATGTAAAATGGCATTCAAACTCACATTATTAGCGTTTAACACTGAATAAAGCACATGTGGTGTACCTGAGGTGATCATTGACAGTTTTCTGTTGTTCAGCTGCGAGAAATAGAAGCCGTTTCTAATATATCAATTCGAGGTGTTGGTTAGAACAAAAAGTCCTTTTAATATGGAAAATATTCCTTCAATCGCATGCCGTTGCCTTTTATCTAGAACACTATTTAAATCAGCCTTGTTGGTCCTCAATCTGGCAACCTGCACTTGTTTGTTTTGATCAAGGAGTACAATACCTAGTTCAACCACTGGGGGTCAAACTTACATACTGCACCTTTAATAACTCATTTCTAATAAATGATTTCTTTTATCTTTGCGATGATGACGGCACATAATATTTTACTGGATATTTTTCAAGATGCTAGTATTCAGCTTAAAGTGACATTTAAAGGCTTAACTAGGTTAATAAGGCAAGTTAGTGTAATTAGGCAAGTCATTGTATAACAGTGGTTTGTTCTGTAGACAATCAAAAACAATTATAATAATATTGATCTTAAAATGGTTTAAAGCAAATTGTGTGTGTGTGTGTGTGTGTGTATTAATTTTTTTTTATTATTTTATTATTATAATCCAGACTAAACATTGCATATCCTGCAATGTGACTGTTGCAAATGATTACATTGGGTTATCGATGCTGAAACGATATATTGTGCAGCCCTAATTCCAGCAATAGCGGCTGTCCTGTTTGAAGCAGAATAAGCGGCACTCAGTGTGATGAGAGCGATGGCCCGCAGTGCTGAAGCTGAATATCTGTGCCGTCAGCTCTTTATTCTGCTCGCAGAGGTGACGCCAAGGTGAAGGCAGACGCGCAGAAAAGCTAGCAAATCATTGATATTCTGACTCGCAGGCTGCAAATGGCTCGCTGGCAGATGGAGTCTTTGTCAGTGGAGAAAAATGGCAGCGAGGAAGAAGCGGCGCTGTTTTTTTTTTTTTTTTTTTTTTTTTTCTCTCGAACAGAGATGACCTTCCTCGCTCCGGGAGTCAGCGCCGCTACTTCCATCAATTAACACTGTCTCTTTGTTTACAGCGCATGTAGAAAGGGCAGATTATGCATCTTTAGGACACTTTAGCTGCTATTTTGATGAAGGTGATCAGGACGTTGTGTTTGAGTACGGAAAGACTTGCTTGAATTTTCTCTGTTGTGGCAGTTTATTTAATTCAAGTTAGCAATCAAGATGGTTAAAGGTGCAGTATATAGGTTTTTGACTCTTATAAAGCATAAAAATACCATAATATGTTTGCAGATATTTAAGAAACATGCCAAGTGAACATTCTTGTTTATCTGAAAAACAATGCTGAAGTCAGATATTCTGCTTTGAAATTGTGCGTTACGTGCCGAAACGTCTGTCTTTGTTTTGGTCCCTTTAACCCGCCCCCTGACAGTTTAGCCAATTATATTTCAGCACCCCGGGTATTTCATTTCATTCATTCATTCATTTATTCATTCATTCATTCATTCAGTCAGGAAGGCTCTTAAAGCATGTGTCTGCAACCGAAATGCAACCTCCGGTGGACAGTAACAGACTCCGAAATGAGACGCATATTCAGAGTTCCACATGAGGTTATTAATTAGCAAATAATATAAATATTACAAGCATAAACATTAGGTGAGCAGGTTACATTGTAACCCCGTGTCCTAACAATATGCTACGTGAGGAGTTTTGTAGTGATAAGCAATTTGGCTGTTTGCACCAGACAAAACATGACAGAAATTTAAATACAGCCATTCAGAAGCAGAGAATAGTGCACTCACTCACGAAATGGTAAGGTTTATAATCTAATTAATACATATTAACCCTCTTTAACATTATTAAATGTAGATGCTGAATCACTGATATGTGTTGGTTTGCTCTGAGTCTCAGTTCTAAAGTTCAATTTCAAACGGTTTATTTTATCATCAAGATCTGAGGTGAACTATCTGCTGCTGCTTTCAGTAGTATGGCAATAAATGTCAGGTAAAATGGCATTCAAACTCACATTATTAGCATTTAACACTGAATAAAGCACATGAGGTGTACATGTGTCAGTTTGTCAGTAGAAGCCGTTTCTAATATATAAATTTCAGGTGTTGGTTAGAACAAAAACTCCTTTTAATATGGAGAATATGCCTTCTATCGCGTGCCGTTGCTTTAATTTAGAACATGACTTAAATCAGCCTTTGTTGATGTCGTCAATCTTGCAACCTGCTCTTGTGTGTGTTTTGAACCAGGAGTGCAATACCTAGTTCAACCACTGGGTGTCAAACTTGCATACTGCACCTTCAAACAACATTCACTGCCGATTTTATTTGACTCCATTATAGAAAAACAGCAATTGCGTTTTTTGAAGATCATACACATCCCCTCCACTCAGCTTTTGAAATGTTACTATCAGGACGTAGGTTTATAATTCTTAGAGCCCGAAGAAATGCTTATAAAAAGTCCCATGTGTCTCAATTGCAGTTGTTGTCCTAAATCGGATCACTGCTTGATGTGAATGGGGTGTTTGTTGAGAATCATCTATAGTAATATGTATGGGGCTAAGATAGTTTTTACAAATTTCCTTTCTGTGACAAGCAGAATGGACAATAAAGTTTAAACAAAAAAAGTGGAGATATTCATTAAGTTTAAGGCATAAATAGTTACAATATAATTCAGCTTTTCAGACAGGTGTTTTAAGTGTTTCTGTAAACAGTTAATTGAAATTTTAAATAAGACCAAAATTTGTATTTTCTAGTGGAACCTATTCGGTCTTACATTACAATAAGGTTTCATTGGTTGATTTTAGTTAATGTATTTATTAATGCGTAAATATTGTACAGCATTTATTATTTGTAGTTAAATGTTTAATAATGCATTATTAAAATCCAAATGATTTCTATTAAATACCAAAACTATTTATAATATATTAAAACTATTTACACATTTATTTTCATTAGCTAATGTTAACAAAGATTAATAAATACATTTTTTTGATCATAAATAAATGCATTAGATAACATTTAACTAATACAACCTCATTGTAAAGTGTTATCACATATTCCAATAATGGTTTATTTACAACTTGGATTTTATTTTCTTTACATTCTTTACATATTAAACTTGAGTAGCAAAACCTGCTAGACTTGGACAGTTTGATTTATTTACATTTTAAATTGCAAATAAAAAATAATAAATAGCATTTAAATTTGCAATTAAACCTTTGCAAACTGTTTTACTGAGTCAGTTTAAACTCTGATTCATTAATTAATTTCTCACTGATCATTTAAGTTAAATTATGCGTTATTATAATACGCATTGTAGTAGTCATATTATAATTCCTACATGCACATTTATTCATTATTTTATACAGTAATAGGAAATAAAATGTCAATATATTTATTGTATGACTATATACATTTCCACTCAGAAACTGCTAGTAAATTTCACAAATAATTAAAAATAATAATTAAGCATTGCATTAAACATGGTTAATTATTGTAAAACATACAGTACTCCAGCTAATTTTTTTCCCTATTATTACATTTATGCTGGGTTATTTAAACACAGATTGGGTCAAATACGGACAAATGCACTAAACTAAATACACAAACTAAGATTTAAATAACTAATCATTTTTAGAGTTTTTTTTTGTCATACTGAATATAGATGTTATACTGTAAATATAAAAAATAAAGTGATGCATTTTGCTCTTTATGCATTTAGATGAGGTTATTCATTAAAGCTGTTTAATTGTAATTACTTGCACAAATATGTCTAATATATCTATATGAAATACACTGTGCTACATTTATAATGTGCCGTTTAATCAAAATACATAAAAAAACACACACACACACACACACACACACACACACACACACACACACACA
>CAIGQV010000001.1:31376919-31389569 GCA_903798115.1 Danio jaintianensis | reverse complement strand
TGGGACACCATACTTGGCCACACTACACTTCACTTCACTTCACTTCACTTCAGACTGAAATGTAGAGGGGACAGAGCTTTCTCTGTGGCGGGTCCTCGGTTATGGAACACTTTGCCCCTTGAGATTAGAATGGCTCCATCTCTATTTATTTTTAAATCTCTCCTAAAAACTTACCAATTTAGCTTGGCTTTTTAATATTATCTTAATAGTCATTTCTACTGCTACATTTTTTTTTCAGTCGTTTCTCTTGTCTTATTTTTATGTTTTTATAATCTGTCTTTTTATTTTACTTTGTCTTATGTACAGCATTTTGGTACGTCTTGTGACTGTTTTTAAATGTGCTCTATAAATAAATGAACTTGAACTTGACAAGGTGGCCCAGTGATTAGGGGGAGTTCATCGAGATCTACCTGAGCTCAAACTAAACTCTCGCCCTGCTAACGGGAGGGAGCCCCGGGCTCGAGGATCTTATGAGCTCAGGGCTCTCTCCCGGGACAGCATGCCAAACATGCTTTATAATCAATCATCAGCTAAGTGTGAACTCTTGAAACAAATTCTAGATGTTATGCATCTCTTGTTAATAGAAATGAACTAAATGTAATTTTAAAACTACGGACTAAAAATCACTTTTCTGGATTTTCATGTTTATATTCTTTTTTTAATCAAGACATTACCAATGTTTTAACATCAGAAGGGTTAAAAAAAAATCAATATTCGATGGAATAACCATGACTTTTAATCTTTTAGAAACCTTTATTTTTGTTTAATGTCAACAACCAAAAATCTTTGCTATTCAGACCAACTGTCATAGAAAAAAACAATAATTTTATATATAATTATTACTATTATTATTATTATAATTTTTGCTTTCAGACCATTATAGGAGTGAACAGGGGCGTAGCGGACATTTTAAAAGTGTTGGGAGGGGGGGGGGCAGCTGTATGAGATCCAAAAGTTTACATTTCTAAATGGTCTGTCTCTAAAAGTGAGTGGGACGTATCCCCCCCGTCCCCCCCGGTTGCTACGCCCCTGGGAGTGAAATAACAAATCTGAAATTTTTACTCAAACCAATACATATAAATTATATATTTAATCTAAATACATTCATCAAGTTACTGTATTGACGCTAGTTGTCTAAACATATTTATAATTTTCATTCAGTTAATAAATAATAAAATAAAATAAGTAAAACTGAAATATTCTAACTACAGAAACATATTTGTAAAAAACTAAGAAAAACAACCAAATTAGTTTTAATATTTTGACCAATTTAGATTTTTTTAAGACACAAAAACAAATCTTTAAAAGAAATATTTTAAAACCTCCATGAGTACGTTCACTCCTCACTGCTGATTGGATATAGGTGTGCTTTTACAGGTGCTCGGTCCAATCAGTTTCTCAGCAATGTTTTTCAAAAACTGCTTACCGTAGCTTTAAATGTGCATGTATAATAAGAAGATTATACTTACGATTTGACCTTACAATGACCGCTTCTGTAAAACAAAATTGCAAAAGATTATCAAATTTCATTCTAAGATTTTCAAAGTTATTGACTGTTACAAGTACATGTATGAAACTACAGTATAGCAGTCAACACATGAACTGGATCAAAAAGGTTAAATCAAAGTTATGCTAAGGGTACTGTTTAATAAACATTTTAGTTTTAGAATAAGGTTTTGATCAGTGCAGCAATAATAATTAATAATACTGCAAAAATAGCATATGCAATATCCATATTACAGAGAGGTGCAATAAATTTTGTTTTATTTGATGTGCCAAGCATTTTTGTGTTGCATGCATATGTTGCTTATACAAATTTGGCCAATCAGATGGGGCCTTAATATCCTTATCCCCGCCTCCCCAGTAGTTGCTGTTCTGCTATTGGTCAGATCAGCTCAAAGGTAAACCCAGAGCTGAAAATCAACACTAAAGACAGGAGTCAAGACAAGGAAACAGAACAGCTGCCAAGATTATGTCATTCAGCACTTATTCTCTTAATGAGTTCTGGGTGTGTTTTGAGTATAACGTGCATTAAACCAATCAGAGTCTCATCTCCTATTCCCTTTAAGAGTCAGTTGCATTGCGCCATGGTGTATTTGCTATTTACATGGTGGACTTTAAAAGACTGAATGCTTCACTAGCAAGAAAACAGTTAAACAGAGCCTCTGCAGCGCAAGGATAAAGAATGAGCCACCTCTTTACTTTCTCTTTACTTTACTTTTACTCTTTACTTTGAAAAACTGAACGCTTTACTAGCAAGAAAACAGTTAAATAGACCATCTGTAGCACGAGGATAAAGAATGAGCCTCCTCCACTCAGCCTCTTTACTTTACTCTTTACTTTACTCCTTTACGTTACTCCTTTACTTTGGTGGAGTAAGGAAACGGTGGAAACTCACTCCACTGAAGACATCCATTAGCCGACATATTTAATTTAGTTTGTTAAGAGCAAAGATTTGTTTCAAAACTATTTCTAAATTAAGTTCTAATTTCCAGCAAACGAATGAACAAATGAACAATAATAATGAAGTGTGTTAAAAAACTGAGTTATATCCAAACACATGTCCTGTTCTTATGCCCCATATGGTGATGCAGGCGTCTCCAAAACCCCACAGGTGGACAAATCTAAACTTGTTATTAAAACAAATATAAATATGCATATAATAAATAATACTGCTAATAATAATAATAACAACAACATTATACAAATGCAAATTGTCATGAATAAACTGAAAAAAAGCCCCTTTGAAATTAACATTTATAACATTTTAATTCTTTATTTTTTTCTGTACATCCTGTGTGTATGAAGCAATGTGTAAGCATTTGGACCAGTATAGGCGCATAACTAACGCGCTCTGCACTTGGCTTTAGAGCAGCTTTTAGTCGGTCAATGGTCTATTTCAGTTGCTCAAAATAGCAACGCGCCATTAATGCGCCTCAACACACTCATGAGTCAACAAAGTGGCGCAAACAGATTTGCTATTTAAACAACGTGGCACAAAACGTTAAAATTACTGTTGCGCTGGTCTGAAAATAGGGACAAATCACGCCAAACACGTCTTGCGCCTTATTGCACCGGGTGTATGATAGGGCCCTAAATATTTACATCTTGACATAAGTTTTTACCTGTTTATTTTAGTATAATCATTACATATATATTTTAAATAGTGGTAACACTAGTTTAATACCAATTCCCACTTTTAACTACTGGCTTATTGCCTTCCTATTATTAAGATATTAACTGTTTATTAGCAATTATTTGTAATTAGTATGATCTTATTCTACATCCTTAAACCTACCCAATACATAAACATAACTAATAAGAAGCAAATTAGGGGTTTATTGAGCTAAAAGTCTTAGTTAATGGTTTGGCATTAGTGAGAATTGCAACTTAAAATAAAGTGTGACCAAAATAGGTAATAAAAAAAAAAAAAAACAGCATTTCGGATGGAAATGGAAATATTATATAAAAAAAAAATCGATATTGTATTGCTAAACATAATCATACATTTTCCCAGTATCGTACAGTCCTAGTTTTGATCCGCTTCAAATACTAAAATAACCAGCAGTGGCTCATTGGAAATATGTGCCTCAGCCTACATTTTTGCATAATGTAAATTATGTTGCTCTGGGTACATTACGTTGCACCTTTCAGATGACAAATCCACTAGAGGGCGCTGTCTACATTTTTGCAAATCTGAAATACGTTACTTAGTTTACATTTTGTTTTAAGTTTCAGATTCACGTCATTCTTGTACATGTCGAAATTAGCTAGCAAACCACTGAGCTAAACCCTTCCCTAAACCCAACCAATAGTGTTTTCAAAAACAAACATGAGAGAAAAGTACACTGCGACCACATAGTTTTACCTTGATTTTACATTGCTTTTATTTCTTTTGTGGGAGCATGATTCAATGGACTTGAACCTGAGTGTTCTGCAGAACAACACTGTACAAAGCAAGCTACGAGCAAACTGACCACGACAGGAAAGTTGTCCATATTGAGACAGATAAGTGACGCAAACATCTTTATTACAAATCATAGACTGTTAAGTTGTTTTGTGGTATTTTATTGGTGTTGTGCAAAGAACAGTATAAAAATCATGCTTTATTCACCAATAATATGTCCCTGTAAATATCATTAGTGTGAAAAGGAACAAACATTGTTGCCATCATACTGCCCTCTAGTGTTCACTTTACCAAGAAACTGCAGTCAACGTATGCTGAAGTAGTAATATGCGGAAACGTAAAAGTAATATGCAGTAGTATGCTGAAACTTTTTGCAGTTTCACAGGCTAAAGTATGCATTTCCAATGAGCCTGTATTGAAAATATCACAGTATGGTGAACTCACTGGTCTGACAAACTACTCCGTTCTCAGGCTCGTCTGTGCAGCTGATGTTTTCCCACTTGCCGGTGTTGGAGTGAAGAGCGACACACGTGTCCATCAGAGGCAGATCAGTTTCATCGTCACCACCGTCCTCCCAGTTACTGAAGCCCAAAACACTGTCATCCTCGTGCCACCTGAACACATCCTCTGAACAGTCAAACACACAACACTGTGGTTAATGCATTTAATGAGAAGTTCTCTGATAAAACAACAAATTAGACTCTACATGATCAGACCCTTTTCACATTTCTGGGTTTCTCCGTAGTGGAAGTCGCCATAGTTGGTAAACTTAGAGCGCAGTGAATGGGAGAGTACAACAAATCATTTTTACAATCCTATTTGCTGAAATAATAAAGGAGAAACTCCATGATGTTGTTATCAAGACTTTCAGAAAAAGGAAAAATTTTACTGTCCTGCCCCCATAGATACTGCATTAGAAAAACCTTACATAAGTTTTTGACAGTTTGACACCGTCTTGTGTCTGAATAATGCACAGGTAAATGTATACTCCATCAGCTGTTTTAGTTTCTGTCAGTTGTTTGGCGCCATCTTGTGACTGAATAATGCGCAGGTTAGTGTATGCTCCATCAGCTGTTTTAGTTTCTGTCAGCTTTGCGTTTAATTAAAGAATTAGTAAACTATTAAGGCTCAGAACAATGTTCTGTGTCTATATTTTTTATTTTGTGGCATGTAGCCATGTAGTAAACAGAATAAAATACATCTAGTATGGTTATCTTTGCAGAATAAAGCCCTTTAGTTTTATACAACAGTGCTCAGCTTCATGTCGGGCTGCCGATAAACTTGTCAGACTTTATTCATCGATAAAAACCTCCTGGATGTGCTTTTTCCCTAACTTAACCACCTGTGATGATAGTGGTGGTGACGAGTCACTGGCATTGCTATTTTTGGATTTGTGGGCTGAAAAGATTGGGAACCTAAATGACACAAAACCAAATGTTTAGGTTTGGTGCTCATAAAAAAACCCTTTATAAAGCATGACAGAGCAGCAGAGTCCTGAATCTTGGTCACATTCTCACTGAGCCATGAACAGATGATCAAAGTTCACATTGTCCTCTACTTCATTGTTCAATAACTCAGTGAAGTCTTTCATCGAGAAGCCTAAACAGCAAACATGTGGCGTCCGGAATCTGTTTCTATAGTTTTCATCTGGACTCTGGGTGTGGATGATTTATTCTTTGAACCTGCCAAGCCCCCGATCATACCCTTAAATAACAGGATTTCCCAGTGTTGTGAGACGACACGTGTGAAAATCACACCAGAGGAAAACAATTCGCAAAATTGATGTTTACACACTTACATTATGGATGGACTAGGATGGAAGCTTGTTTTTTCCATGAAAAATGTCTCACAATATTAACTTTTTTTTCCCTCAAAAATTAAAAAAAAATTTAATCAAACATTGGAGTCCAAGCACAGCCTGTTGGGCAACTGGTGTTAAAAATACATCAAATTGATGTTAGAAAACTGGTTTAAATATGCCAATCAAGCTGACAACAAACTCTTGACATACACTGCAAAAACAGCTTTTTTTACTTAAGAGTTTTTGTCTTGTTTCTAGTCCAAAAAAAAATCTAAAAATTCTTAAATCAAGAAGCATTTTCTAGACAAGCACAAAAATATTGTCTTGTTTTCAGAAATAAATGTGTATAAATTTTGTCCGTTTTTCAAGCAAAATAATCTGACCAATTATTTCTGAAAACAAAACAATAGTTTTTACTTGTCTAGGAATTAAAAAATATATATATTTGGACTAGAAACAAGACAAATACTCTTAAGAAAATCATTTTTTTGCAGTGTGGTGTAGATTCAATGTAAACTGAATGCCAAACACTTGACTATCATAAAACCACTTTCTGTGTGGGATGAACTGTCTATTTTCAATTAACTACAAATGACCTTGTGGCCTAAACGGAATTTAAAGTGACATCATACCTCTGTGATCGAAAAAGTATGTTTATCAAAAAGCTCTAAAAGGTGGAATAATTGTATGCATGCAATCCAAGATGACATTTTTTTAAGCTTGACTGGGGAAATCTTTGGGGGGAAAAAGAAGTAAAAATGTAAAAGTACGTATTGTAGCACCACCTATGGTCCAATTGGGGTAGGAGAATTATTGGACAATCTTGTCAAGTTTAGTCTGACTTTCAGATTTGGCTAGCCAGACAGAACAATACAAAAAGGTTCAGGCACATTCAGCGCTTGGACTTTTTTTTTTTTTTTTGAGATACAAATGTAGAGTTCCTCATAGAACTGGAGGAAAATAGTCAAAAATTGTGAGATGTAAATTATGAGGGTGAAAGGATTTGTGAGATGTACATTTGGAACCACAATAAAAATAGTCAGAGTTTAAGTTTATATCTTGTAATTGTGACTTTTTTCCCCCCAAAACTGTAAGATGCAATCTCAATACAGATGAAAAAAAAGAGAAACACAAGAAAGCAGCAATGGTTTCATGTCCATTTACAACCCTATGATTTGCCCCTAGAATTAAATGATCTGTTTTTACCTTAGTTGAAAGCATCATGAATATTAATGTGCTCTGCTCTGATGGTCTGTTTCACTATGGCTCACACAGCAAACAGATATCTATTGGTAAATCTAAAATTAGGTCAGAATTTTATTATATATACTGAGTGAAAAAGTTTTCAGCAATTGTAAAATACAATGTCTCAATTCTGAGAAAATAGTCAAAAATACATGATGTAAAAGTAATCATTATCTAATACTGTACAAACTCAGAATTCCAGGAACAGTCTGAATTGTGGAGTTAAACATCGCAATCAATTTTTAATTACATGGCACAACCAGGCTAACAATTTAACCTTAAGATATTGAGCAACGCTGAGTGTGTCATCATTAACTCCTTAAACCCATATCATTTATTAATGTCAAACCTGAGCAGCACAAATGATGACCGAGCAATTCAGAATGACATAAGGATGAAACTTTGTTTTATTTTTGCATAAACCATTTAAAACATAAGAAACTACTCATGATTCACTCAATTGGAAGTTATACAAACTGTCTGCAAGAGCTGACGCATAATCCTCAAAAGAAACTAAACAGGCTGGTCAAGATTTTCCAAAGCACTTCTCCTTTAAATATCCAAACTTAAATCATTGACTAGGCAACAGTTTGATAAACAACTCTTTGCCAAGGGTTTGAGCAGATTAGTCAAGTTCAGCTGCATTCCAGTGTAGAGAAGCTGGAGCACATCCAATAATCTGCTTAAACATGCTCGACATGCACTGGCTGTTTATTAGGGGAAAATGTATAACTAGAATTAAGTACAAACTCCATATTGAACCAAATAGTATTACTGAAGGATTAATTCATTAATTTTGCATAGTGAAAAGAATTATGTTTCACTAAAAATAAAGGTCACACGATTCTAGGTACTATTTATTTTGTCTTTCGAAACTTTGGAAAGATTATATTTTATTGTGATATATTAGAAATTCACACTTTACAATAAGGTTTCATTAGTTACTATATTTACTAACATGAACTAATTATGAATAATGCATGTACAGCATTTATTAATCATAGTTCAACATTTACACATTTATGCATTATTAACATCCAAATTCATGCTAGTTCATGCAAATTCATGCAAATTCATTAGTTAATGCACCGTGAGTTAACATGAACTAACAATGAACAACTGTATTTTCATTAACTAATGTTAACAAACATGAACAAATACTACAATAAATGTTTTGTTATAAATTCATTAACTAACATTAACTAATACAATCTTATTGGAAAGTGTTACCCAAATTCTAAATGACAATTTATAATTCATTCATTCATTTTCGTTTCGGCTTAGTCCCTTTATTAATCTAGGGAACGTGCTACCCACTGCGCCACCGTGCAGCGCACAATTAATAATTGCATACAAAAAATATTTGTACTTGGCATAGTTGGCAAAAAACATTTTAACAACTAACAAACAACAATCATAATCTGATGCATTTAAATGGGATTTTCAAAGAAGAAAACAAAGCAGAACTTGCTTCCTCCTGAAAAGTGGGTGTTACTTTCTATAATAAGGCCTTATGTTTTGAGGGACGGGCTTTAAAGTAAAAAGTAATTAATAAATAATAAGTGAGCAAAACAATTAATAAATAAATTCATAATAAATTACAGAGAAACAATAAATATTTTAATAAAAACTATTTAAAATACTATATATAAAAAATATTTTAATAAAAAAAACATGCTAAAAATTATTTCTAAAACCTACTATCCTCTTGAACGAAAGTAAATATATATCTATTAGTATTAGATGAAAATGTAATGCTTCTAAATCTTCTTCAAGAGGGCAACACTTTTAAATAAATTTAATTAGTTTTAGGAGTGGAGGACATTATTATAAATGATTATAAAAAGAAGTACCTTTCCTTAAGAATAATCTGAAATATTCACATTAGGAAAGCAAATATGGTTATTTATTTATTTATGGTTTCAATAACTAGTTGAAGTCAAAATTATTCGCCCTCCTGTGAATTTTCTTTTTCAAATATTTCCCAAATGATGTTTAACAGAGCAAGGAATTTTTCACAGTATTTCCTATAATATTTTTTCTTCTGGAGAAAGTCTTATTTGCTTTATTTCGGCTAGAATAAAAGCGGTTTAGATTTTTTTTAAAGCATTTTAAGGTCAATATTATTAGCCCCCTTAAGCAATATTAATTTTTGATTGTCTACAGAACAAACCACTGTTATACTGTACAATGACATGCCTAATTACCCTAACCTAGTTAAGCCTTTAAATGTCACTTTAAGCTGAATACTAGTAACTTGAAAAATATCTAGTCAAATATTATGTACTGTCATCATGGCAAAGATAAAAACAATCAGTTATTAGAAATGAGTTATTAAAACTATTAGGTTTAGAAACGTGTTGAAAAAAACTTCTTTCCTTTAAACAGAAATAGTGGGAAAAAATATTCAAGAGGGCTAATAATTCTGACTTCAACTATACATAACCAGGTTTTGAGAAACAGGCATGTTTTTGAAGAAATTCAAACTTACTGTCGCTGTCATAGTACAATCCAAGCCAGACATTCATTTTGCCTTTCCACACAGAAGGACTGTAGTTAACGACGAAGTTATTCTCGTCAGCACTTTTTACCGTTAGAAGCTCTAAAAATGTAATGAAAATGTTATGACTTTATATAGTCCACAATTATAGATACAGATACTTAATAGTTTGCAAAATGTAAGAAGTACCATATCCTCTGCAAATGTCTTTAGCATCTTGAAGAGAGTAGCTTTTGGCCACGTCTTCTGCTCCATGGATGAAGTGATAGCAGTTGCGTCCGAATGGCAGCCATGTGCGTCCATCTGCAGGGCAGTCTGTACAGACAGGACCTTTTCTTATTAAACATTTCAAAGTTTTTCCTTCCTGTAAATAAGGTTGCTGTTAAAATAAAATTGTTTCTTAAAATGAAATATATTGTGCTCAATGGGGAAAATAATTGTTTCGTTTTTTTTACCCAGATAAATAACAAGAACATATTTTAGAGCAGTGATCACAATAGCGTGATATTTTTATCCAAGGTTATCATATATCGTTAGAATCTTATACCGGCCCATGCCTGAACTAAACCTGCTCCTCAATTATGGCTCCTGAGTTATGTTTGTTTGTTTGTTTGTTTGTTTGTGTTTAATACCATGCCAGCTTCTATGGCCATTTTAATTGCGAGAAAAAATATACTGGAGATAAAGATTATATTATGGTTTTCCACTATTTCTGCTCCCGAGTTATGTATTGTGAATAAAGTATTAATTATACTTATACTCAACCAAAGGGACCAGCAGAGACGTATTTAGATAAATTTTCATTATAAATTAATATCACCTCTGCATAAACAGATGACGTTTAAAGAGCCCCTATTATGCATTAAAAAAGGTCATATTTTGGTTTTGGGGGTCTCCAACAACAGGCTGATATGCATGCAAGGTCAAAAAACACTTTCATTGTCTTATAATATGCATTTATTTTTACCTAATTATCCCAACGACTCCCATATGATTCTTTCAGCGATTCATTTGTTCCCAAACCCCTCCTTAGCGCGATGCTAATCTGCGCTGATTGGTCCGATGACCCAGTCTATTGCGATTGGTCGACTGCGTTCAGTGTGAGACAGAGAGAAATGCCCACCATGGCTTATCAACAATTCTGAAGTAGTGAGAGTGCAGAGTGTATGTGTGAGCCCAATGCAGGAGTGCATTAAAGCAATGCAGTTTAACACCAGCATATTACTCTACTCTTAACCATGACACACATTCAGTATTAATCCACACAGTGGTAAAAGCTGAATTATTTTGAAACCTGACCGCCGCACGTGTGTAGGAACAGCTGATGGTGGTCATAGCAACGACAAACGGCACTGGATCGTGAGCTCACAAACGCGTTTAAATCCGTAAACAAAGCGGCACATGTCGTGGTTTTAGACGCGATATGAGAATATAAAGAGCTAACCAGATACAGTACAAGCCGCGTGGAGCGGTTACAAGTAACAAAACACAATTAAATACATAATTTGCAAGCTAGAGAAAACAAGGAGGCAACCATTTTAATCGCACTTAAGTTACTTACACTTGTGAAATGGAGGAAGAAACTGATCCATGAACTGTGTACTGTAAAGTTCCTGTCAAGCTCTGACAAAGTCCCATACATCAATAGTCTTTTCTGATCCTTCCTTTAACAAACGGCCGATGAATCCCCAATTGTAGTGTTGTAGCGTGTTTTTTTGCTGAAGCACTCGTCAGAAAAATGACGGGAACACAGCACAAGGCTGGGGCTATAATGCTGAGGTATTTTTGCAAAAATAAACTTCAACCACTGACTCTTCACAGCCTCATCTTTGGGTAGGGAAAATAACACTAATTTCCCTTACACTTCAAGAGCACAGCATCTTCACGACATAATTCAACCGGGGTCTGCTACAGTGTTTGTCTTCTTTTTCTTTCTACAGTGTTTGTGGGTGGGGCTGGGGGTTTCAATTTTCCCGGGTCTGCGCTGCAACAAATGGGCGGGGCTTGAGTTAAAGATTCTACTAAACTCTGCTAAAGATTTGTTACCAAGACGATTCTTTTTAACCACTCTGAATCGTCTCTTTTATAGATGAATCAATAGTTTTAAACACTGCACACTTTCAGATTTAAGCCTTAGCTGGATATTTCACTTCACTTAGAGCTGTGTTACGCACTGCATGGAAGGCCGTTTTCAAAAACCCATAATAGGGGCTCTTTAATAAAGTGTATTGCTGTCCTTTCACTCTAGAAAAATTACAGTAAGAGCTAGGACTGCTCGATTATGGTAAAAAAAATCATAATCACGATTATTTTGGTCATAACTGTAACCACGATTACTTAAAACGACTATCAGTGTGCCATATGTCCAAAATGTTTTGGATAAGGCTGAGCGCATGCACACAGCAGCATGCATTCTCTCTCTCTTTTCATTTTCTCTCTCTCTCTCAATGCGTACTCCTGGAACAGGGGCAGGATATGATGCAATATGTAATGTGTGTATTTATGTGTGTGTATTTTAATGTGTATTTTACCTGAATTTCGATTGATTGAACAGCCCTAGTAAAAGCTGATTGATTTGATATGACGCTGAAATGTGCATTAAACACTTAAACTCAGCAGTTTACTCTACATGTGTTTGTTGCCTCATTAAAAACATACACTGCAAATTTCACAATATACACGGTAAACTAACAAAAGATACATTTAAACAGACCTTATGCCTCTTTGGGGTTGTATTGAATACATTCATAATCTGTATATCCTGCATTTTGCATTTCGGAAGCACTGTGAACAGATGAGATGCATGGCTGCCTACTTTACAAAAAGTTTATTTATTCGTCCTGCCTCTCATTTTCAAAATAAGAGTCCCATATACATAATATTCTTAACACAAGCATAGATAAACTTAACAATACGGGAAAATGTATAATTGTTCTAAACGTTACGGCCAATCAAATGCAGCATGAATATTAATGATCTCGTTTGCAACTAGGGATGCAACGATTAACCAATTTCACTATTAACCTTGCTTTAATTCGTCATGGTTAATTAATCGTAAAGGCTTCTCAACACTGTTTCTGCACGATACAAAACTGCTGCAACTAAAAGTTATGCCAATTGTGCACTACTTTAAAGTTCTGAGCTTGTACATGAAGTGAAGTGAAGTGAAGTGTAGTGTGGCCAAGTATGGTGTCCCA
>CAIGQV010000001.1:31336621-31372969 GCA_903798115.1 Danio jaintianensis | reverse complement strand
TTTGCTGTAATTGATTTACGGTAAGACCCTTTTTTGCACACAACACCATTTAGGGTTGACAAAACAGGGAAGAATTTAAAACACAGCACACAACTACATGATTAAATGTTTAACTGAACGTTAAATCAAAATGGAAAATATACCCTAATGACTCTAATTATGATTCTGATTCTAATTATTAATTAAAAACATCAGAAGTATCTTAAAATACTCTTCTTATCAGAATACAGTTAAAAAGAAGTATTTTCTCATAATATCATTCGATATGATTTATTACATAGTTTCACAGCAATAAACAGCAATAAAATGAGCAATAAACCAGCCTAAACTGGTGATTTTTGTAAATTGCATAGTATTTAACTTTAACATGAACTGTATTTTACTGTAGGACAGTTATGCAGTATGTTACTGTATTTTTAAGCTGTATTTTAAATTACTGTATATTTTACAGTAAGGGTGGTGCGGTGGTGCAGTGGGTAGTGCTATCGCCTCACAGCCAGAAGGTCGCTGGTTCGAGCCTCAGCTGGGTCAGTTGGCATTTCTGTGTGGAGTTTGCATGTTCTCCCCGTGTTGGCGTGGGTTTCCTCCGGGTGCTCCGGTTTCCCCCACAGTCCAAAGACATGCGCTATAGGTGAACTGGGTAAGCTAAATTATCCGTAGTGTATGTGTGTGAATGGGAGTGTATGGGTGTTTCCCAGTGATGGGTTGCGGCTGGAAGGGCATCCACTGTGTAAAACATATGCTGGATAAGTTGGCGGTTCATTGCGCTGTGGCGACCCCAGATTAATAAAGGGACTAAGCCGAAAAGAAAATGAATGAATGAATTTTACAGTAAGACTATACAATACTGTAAATACATAGAGCAAGATAAATGTTGCTGTAAATGGAAATACGGTATTTTTGCTGTAATTGATTTACGGTAAGTTACTGGTGAAATGCTGCCAGTCATTTATTATACATTTTACAGGAAACTGTTAACAGTGTAGTTTTATATGAGTGAAGACGGTCTGGCAGAATTTGTTGTTGGACCTGGTTTCAGCCAAAAATCAGACTAATATTATGCATTGTTTGTTTGTGTATCTCAGAAGTTTTATTTCTGTATATTAATCCTCCTGTTGTCTATAATTCTGTATACACCATTCGCCCTTTGAGCCACATTCACTAAACCTCTAAAACAAAGCAGATCAATTTAATTTCAATCCTCAAATCTATTTTGCACTGGTAGCGATTTTTATAAATTACACAGTATTTAAAGGGCACCTATGATGAAAATCCTCTTTTTTAAGCTGTTTGGACAGAACTGTGTGTAGGTATAGTGTGTCCACAGTAATATTGGAGTGATATAAAGACAATAAGTCTCTTTTTTTACATTTCCTGACGTTAAAATAGGATCCAAATCCCTCCCATTTTGAGGCCGACCGCAACTTGATGTAGGAGTGCGGTTTCCCCGCCCACCGAATTGATTGACAGCTGCGTATTAACATGTCTCCGTAGTAACGCGTATAATCATATCAACAAGACAGGACGTGCGCAAAGCAACCGGGAATAACTGTTCAGTTCGCTGTGATCATCAATCATCATCAGATGTGATCAAGAGTGAGTTTCACAAGTTTAACACGTGTTTAAAACAGTGCATGTTTGTAATGAATTACAGCGATTTACTTCAGCTTTACTTTATCACCACAGCCGCGTGTCAGTACAATTATAAAAGAAGACGCTTCAAGACGGGTTGTGGACATTAAATCAGGTTTATTTTGTACATTAACATAACGGATATCCATACAGCGGTGGATATTAATGTGTATCCTGTCACATTTGCCGTGCAAAAACAGTGCAAAAGCTAAACGCGCACGTTGTCTGTGTGTGTGTGTGTGTGTGTGTGTGTACGTGAACTTTGTAACAACATTGTGTGTGACTCATCGTTGCAACTCCGCAACAAATACATCAAATAATCATTGGGAAAGTTCTTACTGTAATATTTCTCACAAACGTTACGTGAGATCTGCTTCCTTCATGTCTGTCTGTTATCTGAGGCAGCCGAGGGCGGAGATTGAGGCACACTGACAGGCACGTGGGAACAATGGGCGGGGAGGACTAGCATTAACGGCACAGTCCACCAAAACAGCTACAAGATGCTCAGAGCTAAAAATGACAAACTTCTGAAAGGTCTAATAAATAATCTGATGGGTGTTTTGAGCTGAAACTTTACAGACACATTCTGGAGACACAAAAGACTTACCTTAAATCTGGAAAAAGGGGTGAACTAGGTGCCCTTTAAATTCAATATGAACTGAATTTTACTGTAGGACAGTTATACAGTATGTTACTGTATTATAAAGTTGCATTGTGAAAATTACTGTATATTTTACAGTAAAGATATACAATACTGTAAATACATATATAGTGTGCCAGTAATTTTTGTGGTGTAAAAACAGTTTTATAGCTGCACTGTTAATAATTTCCTTCAGCAGCAGTTCACCAGTAACTTACTGTAAATCAATTACAGCTAAATACTGTATTTACATTATATACAGCAGCATTTATCTTGCTGTATATATGTTTTCAGAATGTATTTTATCTTTACTGTAAAATATACAGTACTTTTCACAATAGAACTTTAAAATACAGTAACATACTGCATAACTGTAAAATAACAGTAAAATACAGTTTATATTACAGTTAAATACTGTGTAATTTACAAAAATCATTAACAGTGTGGCGGGTCGAAATGATCCCTGTTGGTCCTAAATGTGTACAGCCTTCGTGAAAATATAAAAACAGAAAGAGATTCTGGGTTTTTTCTAATGTTTGGGTCATTTTAGAAAAAGTGATCAAATTCCATGATACAAAAAACATTTTTTGTTAAAATGGTGGTGATTTTTGAGCCGTAAGTCAGCAGGAGAGATGACTAATAACCTTTCAAACATTATTCTGGCACCGTTAACTGGATTAAAGACCCTCCAGTGGTCAAATCCCACAGGAATGTGTAGACGTGAGCAGTGGGCTGTAACTTTAGCAGTAACCTGAGACTATTATTACACTGCACAACACAACAGGTCAGAGAGAGAGAGAGAGAGAGAGAGAGAGAGAGAGAGAGAGAGAGAGAGAGAGAGAGAGAGAGAGAGAGAGAGAGAGAGAGAGAGATAACACCTGGACAAAGCAGACGCCTGCTTTACAGCCCAACAGTCACAGACAAGAACAGGGAAAACTGAGCTACGCTGCAGCACTAAAACAGCCAGTGGACACACACAGCAGCAGTCTGAGAGAGATCAAACACATGCTCAATTTAATCTGCTCACGGCTGATGGAATAGTTGTGAGTAAAATACTCAAAATTGCTTGTACTCTAGATAATCTTGTTAATATAAATGACTGTATATGATATTTAGGTATTTTAAGGTTTATATGGATTGGTTCTATTCTAGAGGAATGTTAAAATTGTTTGTTGACCAAATGAAACCTCTGACAATCTCACTGTGGAATATTCAGGGTGTTAACTCATCCAGTCTTGGGTGTAAAGTCAACACCTTGGATTTTAAGAAAAGCATTTCAGACATAGACATCATAATACTTCAGGAAACATGGCGCAGAACTGATGAGGTCACTCTTTGTCCCCCAGGATACCGTGAAATATTTATTTCATCTAAAAAACATGAAAGAATTAAACATGGTAGAGATTCGGGGGGCACAATAATCTGGCACAAACTCCAAATCGATAAATACATCAAATTAATTAAAAAAGAAGAATCTCATATCTGGCTCAAAATAGACAATCAGCTCAGTCAAACGAAAAAGGACATATTCTTATGTGCTCTTTACATTCCTCCATCCGAATCTCCATACTATAATGAAAACATCTTTGAGACCATCCAGACTCAAATAATCCACTTCCAGGCCCAGGGAAGTGTGCTGCTGTGTGGAGATCTCAACGCTAGAACAGGGTCCTTAACTGACTGTACCACAGACAGTGGGAATAAGTACATATTTGGACAGAGTTATCAACAAAACAGTGTAAATACCTCTAGGAATAACTCTGATGCCCAAATAAATAAGAACGGAAAGCTCCTACTTGAGCTCTGTCGAAGCCTCGGTCTGTATCTGGTCAATGGCAGGGTGAGAGGAGACTCTCTGGGGAGATACACCTACAGCTCATTTCTCGGTAGCTCAACAGTTGACTACATGATCACAGATTTAGATCTGTTCTCTTTCAGTGCATTCACTGTTAAACCACTAACACCTCTATCAGATCACAGCCAAATTACACTTTATATAAAAAGGAACAAGAATACTAATATATTTTCACAATCCAGTAAATTGTATAACATTATAAATAATTATAGATGGGTACAAGACAGCTCTGAAAAATACAGTAACGCAATTGAAGACCCCCAAATAGGTTTACTTTTGGATGAATTTATGGAAAATAGTTATCCTCCTAATGGAGATGGTGTTAATCTAGCTGTAGAAAACATAAATTACATATTTGATTATTTGGCAACGATATCTAATATTAAAACTACTAAGAAAAATTTTAAACAAAAACAAGAGAATGAAAAATGGTATGACTTTGATTGTAAAACAATAAGGAAAAACTTAAGACAACTAGCAAATCAAAAACACAGACAACCAGAGAATACAGATGTACGTCTTCGGTACTGCGAGGAGCTTAAAAAATATAAAAACACAATCAGAAAAAAGAAAGAAGAGTACATCCAGAAACAGCTCAAAACAATTGAAGAATCTGTGGATTCAAGCAATTTCTGGGACAACTGGAACCTCCTTAATAAAAAGAAACATGAACAGCTAACAATACAAAATGGAGACACCTGGAAAAACCACTTTGAGAAACTGTTTAGTAAAATAAACATGAGTACGGAACAATCGCATATATATAATAAGTTAACCCATACAGAGCAAATATTTGGCAAATACCAAAATCCGTTAGACTACCCAATCACAGAAAAAGAGCTAGCAGATAAAATACAAGTCCTACAAACAAAAAAGGCAAGTGGTCCAGACGGTATCCTTAATGAAATGATTAAAAACATAAATCACAAATTCCAATTGGCTATAATGAAACTGTTCAATTTGGTTCTGAGTGTTGGTCATTTTCCTGACATATGGAATAAAGGATTAATAACGCCCATATTCAAAAGTGGAGACAAATCAGACCCTAACAATTACAGAGGCATCTGTGTGAGCAGTAATCTGGGGAAGCTGTTCTGCAGCATCATCAACACCAGACTCATAGGCTTCCTTACAGAGCACAATGTCCTCAGCAAAAGTCAGATTGGGTTTCTGCCAAATTACAGAACATCAGACCATATCTTCACCCTTCAGACTCTGATTGACAAATACGTCAATCAAAACAAAAACAAAATATTTGCTTGCTTTGTAGATTTTCAGAAAGCGTTTGATTCAATTTGGCATGAAGGTTTGCGGTCTAAACTTCTAGAATCAGGTATTGGCGGTAAAACATACAACATTATAAAAACAATGTATTCCAACAATCAGTGCGCAATTAAAATTGGAAATAAGCGAACAGAATTCTTCACTCAGGGACGGGGTGTGAGACAGGGCTGTCCACTGTCACCGACCCTCTTCAATATTTACATCAATCAATTAGCAATGCTCCTAGAGCAAGCAGATACGCCGGGTCTCACACTATACGACTCCAGTGTGAAGTTCCTGCTGTTTGCAGATGATCTGGTGCTGCTGTCGCCAACAGAAGAGGGTCTACAGCAGCAGCTGGATATCCTGCACAGCTTCTGTCAGACCTGGGCCCTGACCGTTAACCCAAAGAAAACCAAAACCCTAATATTCCAGAAAAAACCCAGATGTCAGGGAAAGAAATACAACTTCACCCTTGGTATGACAAAAATTGAACCTGCCACAAGCTACACATACCTTGGGTTGAAAATAAGTGCTAATGGAAGACTAAATCTGGCTGTGAATGAACTGAAAGAGAAAGCAAGAAGGGCTTTTTACGCCATTAAAAAATCAACACAAATAGAAATTCCAGTTGGAATCTGGCTCAAAATTTTCCAGTCAGTGATTGAACCTATAGTGCTATACGGGAGTGAAGTGTGGGGTCCTCTCCTCAGTCATGAGTTTGATAAATGGGATAAAAATCCAATTGAAAGCCTACATGCAGAGTTCTGTAGGAGCATCCTCAGGGTACAGAGGAACACGCCCAGCAATGCATGCAGGGCAGAACTAGGCCAGTATCCTCTACTCATGCGCATTGAGAAACGGGCCGTCAAATTTTGGAAACATATAAAAATGAGTGACCCCAACTCTTATCATTTTAAAGCCCTCAAAAACCAAGAAATGGACACTGAAAAAAGCCCCCTGATTCAGATGGTCCTGAAGCTGCAAACACAAACCAACATAGCAAATATGACTAACAGCAGGCAGCATCAGGACACGGACGTGCTCATCCACAGAACTAAAGCCAATCAAATGATAAATGCACGAAAAGAAGAGTATCTGATTTACTGGAATGAAGCAGCAGGGAAACAAAGTAAACTTCAATGTTATTTAGACTTAAATAGAGATTATACGACAGCAACATATCTGAGTGCAGTAAAGGACAGTAAATTAAGAGCAACACTGACCAAATACAGGCTGAGTGCTCACAGTCTGACTGTAGAGACGGGCCGATACAGACAGAACTGGCAACCCAGAGAGAGCCGCATCTGCCCACACTGTGCCCAGGCAGAGGTAGAGACGGAGGAACACTTCCTCACCCGCTGCACAAACTATCAGCACATCAGAGAAACATTCTACCCCAAACTCCAGAGCATTTACCCTCAATTCACTGAGTCAGACAATACAACACAACTGCAATATTTACTAGGGGAAAAAACTGACTGTATCCTTCTAGCGGCACAATACATTAATGCCTGTCACAGAGAGAGAGAGGAGACCAATAAAAACATCAGTGATGCGCTTGCAAACACACACACACACACACACACACACACACACACACACACACACAGATTACTATAAATGAATCATTGTAAATATACTGATTATTTTTGTTTTTATTACTGTTTTATTCTAAAATGTTGATGTTGTTAAATGTACAGTGTATTCTGTTCTAATTTTTTTTTTTTTTTTATAATATATTTTTTATATATATATATATGAATAATATGATATAAATGAATATGATATATTGAATAATAATAATAATAATATGATATATTATTTATGTAATTATTATATGTATATATCTTTTTTTTTTTTTTTTTTTTTTTTACTGCTACTATTACTGTATTTACTTTTTTTTTTTTGTAAATATATATATGTTCTTTTATTTTATTTTTTATGTAAACTTTATAAATGCTTTGGCAATACATTTGTAACATTTGTCATGCCAATAAAGCAATTATTGAATTGAATTGAATTGAGAGAGAGAGAGAGAGAGAGAGAGAGAGAGAGAGAGAGAGAGAGAGAGAGAGAGAAATCAATTATATTACAAAAAACGGTTACATTTCATTTTACAGCTGCCTTCACCATCATTCCACCAGGTCTTATTGCAGCCACTAAAATAAATGAAACAGTAATCAGCCAATATTAATATCATAAAAAAAATCAATCAATCAATCAAGCAATTGATTAATTTAATTTTACCCAAAGAGTGTAAAAAATAAATCATCTAACAATTTCACAAAAGAATCCATTTTTAATACAAAGAGCAACAAATCTTTTGTACAGAGAGAGATTTAATAGTTAAAAATCTACTTTATTTCAAACCATTAAAAAAACACAATTAACAAATTGAGAACTCTCTCTCTTATTCATTCATTCATTTTCTTTTCGGCTTAGTCCCGAATTATTAATCTAATTATTAATCCACAGCGGAATGAACCGCCAACTTATCCAGCATATGTTTTACGCAGCAGATGCCCTTCCAGCTGCAACCCATCACACAATTTAGCCTATCCAATTCCCCTATAGCGCATGTGTTTGGACTGTGGGGAAAACCGGAGCACCCGGAGGAAACACACGCAACACGGGGAGAACATGCAAACTCTACACAGGAATGCCAACTGACCCAGCCGAGGCTCAAACCAGCGACCTTCTTGCTGTGAGGCGACAGCGCTACCCACAGCGCCACTGTGCAGCCCCTCTCTCTTATTTCTAAACATAGTTAATAACTAATTTCTAATAACTGATTTCTTTTATCTTTGCCATGATGACAGCACATAATATTTGACTAGATGTTCTTCAAGATACTAGTGTTCAGCTTAAAGTGACATTAAAAGGCTTAACTAGGTTATAAATATATTCATTTTCCTTCGGCTTAGTCCCTTATTTATCAGGTGTCACGACAGCGGAATGAACCGCCAACTATTACAGCATATGTTTTACACAACGGATGCCCTTCCAGCCGCAACCCAGTACTGGGAAACACCCATACAGTCTCACATTCACACTCATACACTACGGCTAATTTAGTTTATTCAATTCACCTATAGCGCATGTGTTTGGACTGTGGGGGAAACCGGAGCACCCGGAGGAAATCCACGCCAACACGGGGAGAACATGCAAACTCCACACAGAAATGCCAAGGACTCGAACCAGCCGGGACTCGAACCAGCAATCTTCTTGCTGTGAGACCACAGTGCTGACCACTGAGCCACTGTGCCGCTTAATTGTATTCATTGATTATGTAATCTGCAGTCCTTTGGCAAAACCTGACAAGTCATGGCAATAAAGCTCAACTGAATTGAATTGAATTGAAAGAGAGAGAAAGAGAGAGAGAAAATTAAATACAATAAAAAATAAACACATAAATACCAGTTAGACATAGATTTGTAAAGAACCATGAATGTTGATTTCACACAGACACTTTTTCACCGCTCTATGACATTATGAATATTATACATCAAAGACACACACACACGCATGTTTGTTTTTGTGAAAAGTGGGGACATTACATAGGTTTCCATTGATTTTATACAGCACAAACCGTATTTAGTATTGCCCTAACCCCACCCTACCCCTAAACCCAACCATCACAGGAAACAGGAAACAGCTTTACTCTCTGAAATAAACTCATTCTGTGGGATTTATAAGCTGTTTGAGAAATGAGGACATCAGCAATGTCCTCATATTTCACCTCCTTTTTGAAATACCTGTGTCATACCTATGTCATTATACAGATTTGTGTCCTGACATGTCACAAAAACACGTACACACACACATACAAAACAGTTTCCCAGTTGTTAAAACACTCTCTTGCTCTCACACGTCTTGAGAATAAACTAAAACAGGAATAAAATAAAAGTGTGATGACTGCCAACTCAACATTACCAAAATAACACTGAGATATTAGTCCTGCTGACATCACAACAGAAGACAAGAGAAAAATTGGCTTTTTAATTTCAAGAGTGTGAACAGGAGACATGGACTCAGATCAGTGTTATCAGTGTACTGGCATCTCATTCATTCATTCATTTTCCTTCGGCTTAGTCCCTTATTTATCAGGAGTCACCACAGCAGAATGAACCGGCAACTTATCCAGCATATGTTTAACACAGCGGATGCCCTTCCAGCTGCAACCCATCACTGGGAAACACCCATACACTCTCATTCATACACATACACTACGGCCAATTTAATCTATTCAATTCACCTATAGCGCATGTGTTTGGACTGTGGGGGAAACCGGAGCACCCGGAGGAAACCCACGAGAACACAGGGAGAACATGCAAACTCCATACAGAAATGCCAACTGACCCAGCCGGGACTCGAACCAGCGACCTTCTTGCTGTGAAGCCACAGTGCTTACCACTGCGCTACCGTGCCGCCCAGTTTATTATTATTATTACAGTTTGACCATATGCGGTCAAACTGTGATACTTTTGATTCGATATTCATTTATTTGTTTGCACTATAAATGATTGTTTTGCTAAATGATATTTTAGTGGAGGCCTTCTGGAAATCATGATATTATATCATATATTATAATGATATATATAATAATCGATGTGTGTTTTGATCTATTTTTTAATGTTTATTTGTTTTTGGCTCAGAAAAAAAAAAAATCAGTCCAACAAGTTGAATATTTGTTGTGTGTCTCAAGCAGGTCCTGTAGATGTCGCCATTGCCGCATTTATGAATTCAGCGCTTGTCAAACTGTACATTTACCAAAAGCTCCTCATCAAACAGCACATTATAAAGACTGAGAGAGATCAAAGAGTACATCCAAATTATTCACGATTATTATTCAAATCCATTTTTACCAGCAGGTCTCATAAATACAGGCACAGTTCACAACGGTATTGCTCATTATAGACATTTGCGTCTCGTGTACTGACGATAGCAGGAAGACTTGCATTATGGATCTGAATGACGAAGCCAAAATAAATAAATAAATATCTCATTATTAAGAATTTGTTACCAATAAATACAAAAAAAGCAGGCATCAAAAACAGAAGTCCAAATATAATAACAAACAAATAAGCGACGAAGGTAAAAATAATAAATAAATTAAAAAATAAATCATTTACAAACAGACATTCACAAGATGTCAAATAGAGATTTGCAATACATCAATAACTTATCAGATACATAGCTTTGCATTTTTCATTAAAACAGCAGGTTTTGGAGTAAACCTCGATATAAGGACATCGTTTCTTTCACGTTGTGTTATTGTTTGATTAATTTTGTGTAAAATGGTTCAATCAATTTCTCTTGCCTTATTTAGAATCATTATTTTTTTCATTAGACTTGACTTCTGCCTTGGGACATTTTGTAAATCAAATATATTCTTACCATTATTTAGGAAGTGATCATTCTTTATTGTAATGGGCCCAAAGTGTGCCAAGAAAATATCCCCCACACCATTACACCACCACCACCAGCCTGAACCATTGACACAAGGCAGGATGGATCCATGCTTTCATGTTGTTGATGGCAAATTCTGACCCTACCATCCGAATGTCGCAGCAGAAATGGAGACTCATCAGACCAGGCAACATTCTTCCAATCTTCTATTGTACAATTTTGGTGATCCTGTGCGAATTGTAGCCTTAGTTTCCTGTTCTTAGCTGATAGGAGTGGCACCCGGTGTGGTCTTCTGCTGCTGTAGCCCATCCGCCTCAAGGTTGGACGTGTTGTGCGTTCAGAGATGCTCTTCTGCATACCTCGGTTGTAACGAGTGGTTATTTGAGTTACTGTTGCCTTTCTATTAGCTGGAACCAGTCTGGCCATTCTCCTCTGACCTCTGGCATCAACAAGGCATTTGTGCCCACAGAACTGCCGCTCACTGGATATTTCCTCTTTTTCTGACCATTCTCTGTAAACCCTAGAGATGGTTGTGCGTGAAAATCCCAGTAGATCAGCAGTTTCTGAAATACTCAGACCAGCCCGTCTGACACCAACAACCATGCCATGTTTAAAATCACTTAAATCACCTTTCTTCCCCATTCTGATGCTCAGTTTGAACTGCAGCGGATCGTCTTGACCGTCTACATGCCTAAATGCATATGCGTTAACGAGCAGTTGGACAGGTGTACCTAATAAAGTGGCCGGTGAGTGTATATAATGAAGTATTTCTGCTGAGACACTGACACCTGCTGGTGGAGATAAGGAACTGCTGATTATATGCAGTCTAAAAACTGAAAAAAGCTGAGATTTAAGTAAAAGTTCAGTGAAAGTGAAGTTCAGAGGAAACTCTGCTATAAGAATGATAAAGTATTACTATTCTGACAATAAATAAATAATTCAACAATAATTTTGTTCTGCACTGCAGGTTGTTTTCATGAGTGGTACAGTGCTCAGCATAAGTTCACCTCTGACAAATCTCTCTTTTAAATTCATATTTTTAATATGAAGCGATACAATATGAGCACTGTATGTTATTGTTTATCAGGAAATTATGTGTAGTTTCAATTTCATTGCAATGATTTGCATGCATAATATTTCAAATAAACTGTAATTTAGGCAATAAATAAATTAAAATAATAAAATATATATATATATATATATAAAAACATACCTCTGGTAAATTCTGACTTAGTTACTTTTATTCAAATAGGAAGTTTTGTTTCGACTGGAAATGACACAGACTTCTCACAAAAGAAAATAGGATTATGTACAAGATACCAAAAAAATATTTCCCAACTTTTATTAACATTTGAACAAAATGTGGCATGTCCAAAATTATTCAAACCCTTCTCAAAAAGCAATAGAAAAGCCTTTATTGGCTATTACAGCAATAAAATGCTTCCTATAATTGCTGAGCAGCTTTTTGCATGTCTCCACTGGTATTTTTGCCCATTCATTCAGGGTCTCCTTGCTCACCCTGATCTTTAGCTCCCTCCACAGATTCTCAATTGGATTCAAGTCAGGACTCTGGCTGGGCCACTTCAAAATGCTAATACATATATATTAAATACAGAAATACTATAACTTTCTCATAGTTTTTGTTGTTGATTTTTGCATTTTCCATGATGTCTCTCACTTCACAGTACTTTTAGGGTGGATACATGATATCTATCAAAATAAAACAAACAAAAAACAGTATTTTAGGATATAAAATAACTACAAAACTATTAACCACAGAAATGTCCATCCTTTTATTTCTTTCCATCATCTCGTTTCGCCAAAAAGCTTACAAAAATATCATTATAATGTGTCTGAGACCATATTAAAAATATGGGATGTAATTTTAAAAAACTACAACAAAACAATAACAAAGAAATATGATATTTAATTATTGTTTTACATTTAAAATGCAACCCTAAAAATATATACAAGTTTTATTGACCTTATTCATAGTGTACGAGCGGGCGCAGCCTTTTGAATCTCTTCGGCTCGAGACTACGGTCTCATTCCCCTCCATTCATTTTTAGACGTAAAAAACAGCTTGTTGTGCCGCTTGATGTTGCAAACTGATATTTTCTTATTATATTATTCTTCTTTTTATGTATAGTCATGAACACACTTGTTTGAAGAGCAAGTAGTTTGACAGTTTTCTGCCGTTTATTATTCCTAGTCATTTCTCCCATAGACAACTGAATCGGAAGTTCTAAAACAATCGCAAAAACGAGCGCACTTTCGCACTGAAGAATAAGGTCAATACTATTTAGGTCACTAATGTGAATAAATCAGCTCAAGATGCTCTTTGGATCTTATCAAATCATGATCATCAGGTTTTATGCACCGAATACTGACATATCATTTTTCTTAAACTCAAACAAGTTACACTAATAACATAATTTGTAATGCAAAACATAGCATTAAATGATTATAGAATGCAAATGAGAATACTGTCAGATGTTTTATCTCTTTATATTTAATATCTCTTGTTTAAATACACTATGAACAGCAGCTACGCTAATTACTTTCTTTATTCTCTATTTCCACCTGGGGATACTCATCCCGAGGCCTCTAGAGAGTGTGCAGGTCCATTGATGTGAAGAGATGATGCCAACCATCGAGGACCTCAAGGACAAGACATACAAAGAGATGATGCTAACCATAGAGGACTTCTAGAGGTCTCCATAATCCTGGACCAGACCGTATTCTGAGCAGATGCTGTGGCAGTCATGAAGGAGTGGAGAGCATGAGTTCGTGGGCCAGCCTGAACACCCGCAAGTGACCTAATCACACCTGCAGCTTCTCCATGATGGACGTCCAGCTTTCTCCAGCGCCTAGATTGGGAATTGGTGAAGTTTGTTCCTCGCCACTGTCGCCACTGGCTTGCTTGGTTTGGGACTTGTGGAGCTGCGCATCGATGGATTTGCTCTTCAGTGTTTGGACTTTCAGCAGTGAAAATTAAACCACACTGAACTGAACTGAACTGAACTTCAACTCCGAAAACTGGACTGACACATTTTACGTCCCAGAACATAATATAATTATTTATTCATTTATTTAATATATATATATATATATAAAAATATTACATATACATAGATTTGTATTTTGTTTACGCATCTGGATGGAATAGCTGATGTTGTATTGCGCGCTGTGGAGCATGCGCAGGTTTCTCTCTCTCCCTCTCCCTCTCTATAGCTGTGCTTGATTGGATCCAGCTGTGTTGCGAGTGGGCAGTGGTGTAAAGTAACTAATTACAAATACTCAAACTACTGTAATTGAGTAGTTTCTCTCAGGAATTGTAATTTACTAATTAGTTTTATAAATGTGTACTTTTACTTTCTCTTGAGTACATTTTTAGTGCGGTACCGGTACTTTTACTCCACTACTTTCCTTCAACCTGCAGTCACTACTTTATTTTCTCTTGTCTATGGAGATTAGAAAAACGTCCAACCTAAAATCAACCAAATATCACCACTATGACGTCTATCAGATGTTGGATTTTGGTTGCCATACCTGACGATTAAATGTCAGTATTTGAGGTCAATATGAGGTTGGTGTAAGATGTTGGCTCGACGTTGGATTTTGGTCACTTTCTAACACAAGCTAAAATCAACCAAATATCAACGTCATTTGACGTCGTTATTGGACATCAAAAAAAGATTGTCCTTAGACGCTGGCTAGACATTAAATTTTGGTCACCTGACATCACAACCTAAATCTAACCTAATATTAACGTCGTATGACGTTGTGTGCCTGCTGAGCAATAACTAAATGCACTACAGAATGTTACGTTTACACACATCCACAAATTACGTGTAAACGCATCAGCTTTTTACAGTGTAATGCTCACTACTCCTGAGTACTTTTAAAAGGTCTAAGGTCTAAGTACTAAGGTCTTTTTACTCATACTTTGAGTAATATTCACAACAGATACTTTTACTCTATTTGCACTACATTTTTAGGCAAGTAATGGTACTTTTACTTAGTATGATTTTTCAGTACTCCTTCCACCACTGCGAGCGCGAGTGTATAAAAGCGGAGGAGAGGAACAAAAGACGGACTTTCTGCTTGGTGCAGGTCGCAAAGCTCCGTTGTCGTCGCCGCTGTTGTTCCAAACGTCTCCTATCTCCTGCCCCAGGTTATCCGTTGCATTAGTGTTGTGTGACTGTGACCCATTTCGTTAGTTTACAAAGTTTTTCCAAAGTTTGCTGCATATTTCATTCAAGCCTGTGTGTGTGTTTTTTTCAACTTATATTACACTATATTTTGTTGGAGAATTGAAGCAGTTAATTGGGAATCGGCATTTACTTTGAAATCCTGTTTTCTCCTGGTTTGTGGTAGCGAGGGAGAAAGGGAAGTTTGTTGTAATTTTATTTGGGGTTCTTTATTTTAGCAGGTAAGTTAGGTATTATTTCCCTGCAAGTTAGTTGTCTTTTTGTTTATTATTTTGGCCTGGATTGCCTTTCGAAGAAATGCTTCAGAGAACTTTAGTTTGAAAATAAACATTGTTATTTCTTGCTAAATACCTGTTGTGGTTATTGTGAGCTGGGACAGGAGAAGGGGAAAACCATACATTTATTATTTCTACATTTAATTTATACTTTGTTATTGCTCCCACCAACCCTAGACTGGTCAGGATGTAACACACAGTTTCAATGTACTAGAACTTCTATGTTAAGCTGCTTTGACACAATAAAAGCGCTACAGAAATAAAGATGCATTGAATTAAATCCCCGTCAGGTGAATCGTGAATAAATGACGCCACATGAATAAAATAAAATGTGTTTTTATTCAAAAGTTCTCAAAGAAATGAACAGAAACAAAGCTTAATTAACAATCTAGAGAAAAAACTAAAGGGAGAAAAAAAAAAAAGCTTTTTTTTGGCTTAAACAAACAACAAACACTCTAGAAAACAAAAGAGAAAATGACAGAGGAAGGTTTCTGATGGACCGAACGTACAAGATGCCACTGGCGAGCGTGTGGCACACCAGAAAGAAATTACAAAACCAACTCTCATATAGATATCTCTATCAAAATCTTTTTATTGTTTAGATTTTTCTCAAACAGTCTGTACAAAACGTCTCTCTTCATAAATTATTACTTTTTTTTTTCATATAACTTAATGGCTGTCTAGTACATGATTTTTTTTACTTTTTCATATTCATGAGCAATTTCTCTCTGCACAACAACTGTTTTCCAACTCTTTGACCCAGATTGGCACTTCGGATTCGGATGTTACTAGCAGCATGACCCACACAAGAACTCCACAGAAACACACACACACAACAAACACACACACACACACACACACACACACACACACACACACACACACACACACACACACACACACACACACACGGCTCGGCTGTGAGCAGAGCACCACGGATTACGCTGCTAAAAGACTTGCTCTGAAAGCAAAAGTACTGAAGCTTGGCTTTGCCATGGGATGAAAAAGGTCATTGCAATAATTAATCTCACAATAAAAAGTTGCAAAGAAAGAATTTTCCTCAGAATTCAGCATTTTTCTATGTGGTGGAAAAAAAACGCACGATTCTAAAAAAAAAGGCTGTTAAAATTCATTCATTTTCCCTCGGCTTAGTCCCTTTATTAATCTGGGGTCGCCACAGCGGAATGAACCGCCAACTATTCCAGCATATGTTTTACACAGTGGATGCCCTTCCAGCTGCAACCCATCACTGGGAAACATCCATACACTCTCATTCACACACATACACTACGGCCAATTTCGTTTATTCAGTTCAGCTATAGCGCATGTCTTTGGACTGTGGGGGAAACCGGAGGAAACCCACGCCAACACCGGGAAACATGCAAACTCCACACAGAAACGCCAACTGACCAAGCCGGGACTCAAAGCAGCAACCTTCTTGCTGTGAGGTGACAGTGCTAACCACTGAGCCATCGTGTCGTCCCTTTTTAAATTCTGAGATATAAATAGCCAAAGTTTCAACATGGAACTGATAATCTGAGTAAAAACACTCAAAATGATGGCATGAAAACTCAAAATTCTGAGAAAACAATGAAATTTCCCTATGCAAAATCTGAATTCTGAAAAACAAAAGGAAAAATTGTGAAATGGAGACAAAAATTTTAATTCCCACACGCAAGCTCAGAATTCTGTCAAAATTGTGACACAAGATCAAAATTCTGATTAAAAAGTACTAATTTCAAATTGGAATCAAAATTCTGAGAAAACAATCAAAATTCATTCATTTTCCTTCGGCTTAGTCCGTTATTTATCAGGGGTCACCACAGCGGAATGAACCACCAACTATTCCAGCATATGTTTTACGCAGCGGATGCCCTTCCAGCTGCAACCCAGTACTGGGAAACATCCATACACACTCATTCACACACAAACTCATACACTTTGGTTTACTCAATTCACCTATAGCGCATGTCTTTGGACTTGTGGGGGAAACCGGAGCACCCGGAGGAAACCCACGCCAACACGGGGAGAACATGCAAACTCCACACAGAAATGCCAACTGACCCAGCCGGTACTCAAACCAGCGACCTTCTTGCTGTGAGGCCACAGTGCTAACCACTGAGCCACCGTGTCACCCAATAAATACATTAAATTAACATAAATTCTGACATGTAATCTCAGAATTCTGAGAAGTCAAAATTCTGAAATCCAAAGCTAAATCATGAGAAAAAAAAAGTCAAAATCTCCAATTGGAATCAGAATTAGGAAAAAAACAATAATAACATCTAAAATTCTGAGAAAAAGCCCAAATTTCAAACTGAAATTAGAATTCTTAGAAAACTATTTCAATTCTGACATGTAAACTCAAAATTCTGACAGGTAAAAAGCTAAATTTTGAATTGGAACTTCCGATATGTAAATTCAGTCAAAATTCTGAAATGCAAAAACAAAATTGAGAAAAAAAAAGGTCAAAATTCTGAATTGAAACCAGAATTATGAAAAAAATTAATAAAATAAATAAATTCTGACATGTGATCTCAGAAATCAGAGAAGTCAAAATTCTAAACTGCAAAAATCTAAAAGTCAAAGTCAAAAGTCAAAATCCCAAACTGGAATTCATTCATTCATTTTCCTTCAGCTTAGTCCCTGGTTTATCAGGGGTCGCCACAGCGGAATGAACCACCAAATATTCCAGCATGTTTTACACAGCGGATACCCTTAAAGCTGCAACCCAGTACTGGGAAACACCCACAGACTCTCACATACACTACGGCCATTTTAGTTTATTCAGTTCACCTATAGCGAATGTGTTTGGACTGTGGGGGAAACCGGAGCACCCGGAGGAAACCCACGCCAACACGGAAAATTGGACATTGGCAAACTTCTGATATCTAAACTCAGAATTCCAACACGGAAAAAATGTGTAATTACACAGTCAACATATTTTGAGATCTAAACTAACAACTCACACAAGAAAATCAGAATTGTGAGAAGAAGTATATTGCAATGACCTAATCTATTAAATTTATATCCCACGACAAAAGCAGACTTCCACACAACAGTGATGTCTCTGGAAAACCGCACCTTTCAGCATCGCTCGTTCTCATTCGTTCTCTCTCGCGCACTTTCTGATCTACCATCTACAGTCTACCGGAATATCTTGTGATGAAAAAGCAGCAGGTTTTTTTTGTTTTTTTTTGCTTTTGAAACCATGAATCTGAATGCTAAACGACACTAAATGATACGTTCAACGCACAACTTTCCTTACAACGATAACGATAATAAAAAAAAAACATTTGTTTGAAGAAGAAGAAATAAAAAGAGGATTGAAGTATCTTTAAAAGAAGAAAATAAAACCTGAAAGAAAATCAAGTGTATGTGGACAGCTCCTGAGCCGCCGTTTGGTCTGGAGGGGCGGGCTGAACCTGCGAGCCCGATCGATCAAAACAGAGGACAACAAAACTCTGAGGTAGATAACCGGTCGACAAGACCACCAGGTCAAAAAACACAGTCTTTTGGAAGACAAATTAATCAATAAAGCCTTACTTACTAAAGTATATCGTGAGGTGAGAATAAAATATAAACCTGTTCCTTTAAGAGATGCGATTTTACTTTCAAAGGCTGTGCTGCAAGACCCAGTGAGCTGCTGGAATCGGTGTATTTTTTAAAGTCTGCATGAACCGGAAGCTGCGACCGTTTCGTATTGTGATGCAGTTCCTAGAGAAATGGAATATTAAATGAGAAAACAGTGGGCGTGGCTTGTTTTTTCTACTGCGAGCTGATTGGATGCAGTAAAGTAGGCATTTCATTCAGAAAGATGGATGAAAGGGTTTGGGGAGAGTTTTACAACCTAACAGACTCCTCCTCCTCACCATTTCTGTTTGTTGTCAAAACTGACAGCTGGAGGGGCGTGGTTAAGTATGTTAGCCACGCCCCAATACCTCAGACTGACCTAATCTGAGAATTTAACTAAAAAACAAACAGGAAGTGCATTTTCAGATTTTAATATTAGATTACAAGGGCAAACAATTTTTTTTGTCTTACTGACACGCACAGATGAATGGTTCACCACACAACTAGCAATGTGAGCGAACAAAATCTATATGGCTAGTTTTGATTTCATGGGGAGAATGCAATTATTCTACAGAGATATTGAATGCTTGATTCTGATTGGCATGCAAACTCCACACAGAAACGCTAACTGACCCAGCCTTCTTGCTGTGAGGCGACAGTGCTAACCACTGAGCCACCGTGCTGTTACTTAGGTAAAATGAGCTTAATGCAACTCTTGTTTTTTTTTTGGGACAACTTAACTGTTTTATGCTCAATCCACTTCAACTTGTTACCTGCACAGTTTAGTTCCAACCCTAATTAAACACACTGATCTAACTAATTGAGTCCTTTAGGCTTGTTTGAAACCTACAGGTAAGTGTGTTGGAGCAGGGTTGGAACTAAACTGTGCAGAGCTGCGGCCCTCCAGGAACTGGCTTTGACACCTGTGATCTAAAGTGTGCTGTTATTTTCTTATAAACGCACAGCTAAAGTAGTTCCGGCAGGTTTTGAGAGCATTACAGCTCCATATCACAAATAATCAACAATTAGTCAGTCCCTCAAGGACTTAGAAAGGATTTTCTTATATTTGCAGCCTAAAATTGATGATTTTCTGATGTCTTTTCTTAAAACGTAGGTCATGATATGCTTCGATTCTTGAGTTTTGCTGTGAAAACACATTTTAATCTGTTTTTAACAATTTTTATTCCTTATTTTTATTTCTTATGCTTGTGGTATTACATTTTTATTTTATCCTTGTTTATGTAAAGCACTTTAAATTACCAAATGTGCTATATAAATAAACTTGCCTTGAAAATACACAAAAATCTTGTAAATTTTTCTTTATTTTTTTTTATCTCAAGAACCCTTGACCTCCCAAATCCTGGAGGGACTGATTAGCACGCACATGCACACTCAAACGCACACACTTCAGTAAAACTACAGTAAAAAAAAGAAAAAAGAAAAAAAAGAGTTTGTTTGTGAACAGACCCTTAAAAAAAAATCTATCATTTTTTGAATCCACCCCTAAAGTCGTTACAATAATTTTCCAATGCAAAAGTCTATCTGTATGATCCATGGAAATCATTTTAAGTGAGTTAATGCTCCCTTAAAAGGCAGCTCCTTACCTAGGCAGCTCACTGGGCTTTTGCAACAGAGTCAACCTGTCCTCGTTTCGCGTTTTAGTTTCAGTTGTCTCCACTCTGTAGTGATGTTTTGCGTCTAGTTTGTGGCACTTGCTGGATCCGAATCGTCCATCACGCTATCGGTGTCCGCTCCTCGACAACTAAAGACAGCTGAATGCATATGTACAAAGAAGGCACATTCTCCAGGACCGCAATCTATTCTGTTAAAAAGTCTCAACATGGCCCACTTTGACAGAAAAAAACGACATTTAATCCGCACCATCCGATTCGCTGACTGTCTTTGGTGAAGTAAAATTGAAAGTGCCGAGATTTGTTTGCCTGCTATAATAAACGAGCACTAAAATTCTACACGTTCACCTCTCCCCGCTGCTGAAAATTGTCACGGGAGATTCACAAATCCAACATTATATATATATATATGTATGTGCGGCCACGCCCTCAATTAGCACCCCACCCCCTAATTAGCATACAAGTCAAAGCTCCTCCCACACAAGTTCATCTAAATCTAAACTACAACACAGATTCTTTTAAAACGAAAACCAAAATAAAAGGCAATTATCAAAAATGTGATCGTTCAGCAGAATTTCTACCACATTCAAACAACCAAAGGATCGTCGCCTCTGATTATAAAAACATTAAATCCTATGAAAAACTCCATCAATGGTGTCACTCGAAACGGTTTGTACTCTAAAAAGATCCAGAAAAAGCACAAGAAAAAAAAAAACACCGAAATCCAAGCGCGGCGGCTAAATTTTGCTTTTGCGAGATGCTAGAAAAGCCCTATTCAGCTGATTTACAAGGCAGTAGTCTTCGGCTACTGTACGGGAAAGAGTTTTAAGGCAAATCGTATAAGACGGACAGATCGGTCAGACCGAAGATGAAGCACACAACAGAAAAAGAAAAAAAACACACACACACACCAACAACACTCACACCGCAAGCACAAATGCATCTTTCTCAGGATGTCCGGCTGATAAATCTCTAAAAACAAACATCAGTTTCAGTACAAAAGAAGAGAGAGAGAGAGAAAACACAAATCTGAAATCAAAATAAGAATAATCTCCATGCACATTTGAGTCGCATGATGAAGTTCCTGCATCTATGTGACCATCCTTGGTAAAAAATAAGCGTTGTTTCCTTATTAAAATAAAACTTCTTGTTTTTTTCTTCCCATTTCATTTGCTTTTTGTTTTCCTCTTTGTAAGCATCCTCTGATGAAATGAATCCTTGATTTGCACCTAATGGAACTTATACCAAAAATAGTCAAAGTAGTTTTGTTATAAAACCGAGGAACTCATCGTAGAACCTGTGCAAAATGTTGATTCGTCAGTAGAGCCGGTTCTTCAAAGGAAGCTGTTGTTGATTTAGCAGTCGTCTCCTTCTCTCTCAGTCACCAACAAGACCCTACAACAAACAAACAATCAATCCTTTGTTATAATACACTATCTGACGACAAAAGTCGTCAACTAGAACTTGACTTCTAGTTGATCATTTGGAAAAGTGGCAGAAGATTTTTCCCATGAATCATCTGTTGAACTGCATCCCAATCATCACAAATACTGCAGAAGACCTACTGGAACCCGCATGGAGCCAAGATTCTCACAGAAATCAGTCAAGTTTGGTTAAGGAAACATCATGGTTTGGGGTTACATTCAGAATGGGGGCGTGCGAGAGATCTGCAGAGTGGATGGCAACATCAACAGCCTGAGGTATCAAGACATTTGTGCTGCCCATTACATTACATTACATAACAATCTCCCACAGGAGAGGGCAAATTCTTCAGCAGGATAGCGCTCCTTCTCATACTTCAGCCTCCACATCAAAGTTCCTGAAAGCAAAGAAGGTGAAGGTGCTCCAGGATTGGCCAGCCCAGTCACCAAACATGAACATTATTGAGCATGTCTGGGGTAAGATGAAAGAGGAGGCATTGAAGATGAATCCAAAGAATCTTGATGAACTCTGGGAGTCCTGCAAGAACGCTTTCTTTGCCATTCCAGATGACTTTATTAATAAGTGATTTGAGTCATTGCAGAGATGTATGGATGCAGTCCTCCAAGCTCATGGAGTCATACACAATGTTCAGTCTTTTTCCACTGCACCATTACTTTATATTCTATACTGTACATTATTTCTGTTAAGTGACAAGACTTTTGTCTAAGCAAAGTCAGACCTTACTGTCCTAATTAAATCATTAAAAATCAAGGCATGATCATATTTTATCTTGGTAAAATAAGCGTAATCTAGAGGCCTTTGCCTTTCATATAAGCCACTTCTGATACCAAATGATCAACTAAAAGTCAAGTTATTATTTGTTGTTCATAAAACTTGGATAGGCGACAAGACTTTTGTCAGGTAGTGTAGCTTACTTGAAAAAATACTGTAGTAATTTATAGTAAATACTATAGTTATATATTTTTGAACCACACTATAGAATAGAACTTGAATCAACCTATTGTGGTGATTCTATAGTTGCTATAGTAGCAACCAAACAACTATAGTAATATAAACAAATGACCCAATGCTTTATAGCTATAGGGTATATTATACTACAATACACCACAGTTTACTGTAGTAAGTGTACTACCGTATTTATTACAGTTTATCAGTTCACTATAGTTAATACTACAGTATGCTGAATAGCAACGAGTTGTAAATGCTATATTATATACAGTTTTTCTGTTATATTTTCAATTAATATTTATTATATATGAAATGAAAGGTAAAATAACAATAATAACACTATTTTAATATCTCACAAGTGCTGTTTAACAAAGGGAGGATTTTTAACGACACATTTTTAAACAATATTTTAATAACTAATTTCTAATAACTGATTTCTTTTATCTTTGCCATGATGACAGCACATAATATTTGACTAGATATTTTTCAAGATACTAGTATTCAGCTTAAAGTGGCATTTAAATGCTTAATTAGGTTAAGTCAAGTCAAGTCAAGTCGAGCTTTATTGTCATTCCGCTACATGTGTGGACATACAGAGGAACGAAATGTCATGTCTCGCAGGACAACGGTGCTACATAAATGAATCATAAATACAAACACAACACTGGACATAAGAGCTATTATAAAAAACCTATGCATAACTAACATGTACTATAAGATACATAACTATACACATAAGACAGGCTATACATGTACTTTTACATGAGACTGAACAATATTGTGGTATTAAAGGTGAATATTGTGCAAAAGAGGTATTTAAGATTTAATATTGTGCAAGAGGTATTTAAGATTGAAGCAAGCAGCGCAACATGATTGTGGTACATTTACAGTGAACATCGTTTTCCTTATTGAGTTCTTGTAAGATGGAGTTTAGATAAAGTGTCAGGCGCATAAGAGAGAAGTGTGTTTCAACAGGTGGTTTGTCAAGCCCACTCACCTGTATGAAGCACAATTTGAAATGCACAATGTTTCCAAGAGACATGGAGTGATTAAGAAAGTGTCTATAGTGCAAATGTGCAACCTGGTGCTTAATTAGGCAAGTCATTGGATCTGTTTGTAATCAATGTTCTGTAGACAATGGAAAACAAACAAAAAATCTTAACCGGGCGAATAATATTGACCTTAAAAAACTACTTTAAAAATTTAAAACAGTTTTTATTCCAGCCAAGCTAAAAGAAATAAGACTTTCTTCAGAAGAAAAAACATTATAAGAAATACTATGAAAAAAAAAAACCCTGGTCTGTTAAACATCACTTGTAAAATATTTGAAAAAATAAAGAAAAATTCACAGGAGGACTAATAATTCTGCGTGTTTGATGGCATGTATGCGAATATTATGACAGTGAAATAGAGGTGAATGGATGGAGCACCCCCTTGTGGAACTCCAGCTAGTGACCATATAACACAGCTGTTTTATGACTGTTTGTGTGCGTGTTTGTACCTGTTCATCACTTGGCCTGCTGATAGGTGTAAGGTGAATGATCACTGGACGATTCCACCTGAGGTTGTGGACTGTTCTCCTGCAGCAAAAATGTAAATAATAATAATAAAAAAATTAAAGCAGATAACAAAAATTATAATAAAAACAAACAAATCAAAAAACAGATTTAAATGATCACATTTAAGCACCAAAACAACACAGCCTAACATATCTTACAAATTCGAATTACAAACAACAACCAAACGTTTAATAGAAAAAATATTTATTATCGCACAAATCATCTGATATTAAACAATACACAAAATACTATCAATAACAAAAACAATAAAACTTTGATTTACATATAATTATTATAATAATTTTATAATTATATACATTTTATAAAATAAAAAATATATAATAAAATATATTTGTTATCATTATTCATAATAATAATAATAATAATAATAATAACAATTTTATAATTAAATAATAAAATATCTGAATTAATGTAAGATAATACTATAACATTAATTAGATTAAGAATTAATGGAAATTACTAGTTATGTATGTATAAATTAATATTTAAAAATACATAAATTATTGTTGGAATATATTACTGCAGATTCCAGTCAATAATAACACAAAACACCATATAAATGTAAACAATCATTGTTATTATTAATAATAACAATTTTATAGTTAAATAATATAAATAACAATACATTATTTTAGATTAATGTAAGATAGTACTATAACATTAATTAGATTAAGAATTAATAGGAAATTAATATTTATGCATGTATAAATTAATATTTAAAAATGCATAAATCAATATTTTGGAATATATTACTGCAGATTTTAGTCAATAAAAACACAAAACACCATATAAAACCATATAAATGTAAACAATCTTTATTATTATATTAATAATACTAATACTAATAATACTACTACTAATAATAATAATAATAATTTATTATATAATATACTATATTATAATATGTAACTACAGTACTTTTTTATGTGAGATTTTTATTATTATGATTCTTATTATTATTATTCTTCTTAGTTTATATAAATTTTTAGTTAATACTGCACAACACACAGCATATTTGTCAATATATCTGCCTTTGATGTATTCCTTCACATTTTCTGTTTTCTGCTGTCCACTTTAAAAACAAATGCAAGAAATAAAGCGATGTTGTTTTGCTCTTCCTCCAGATGATTTGAGCCCAGCTGCACAAGCACAGTATTTCTCCATGTATAATGATTGTGAATTGGACTAATGAGTGTTTTTAGCCACAAACTCACCTCTATGGAGACGGCGGCGGTCTGCATGTGAGTGTATGGAGGGATATACGGGCCCTGGAGAGCCGGACTGGCTGGCATAAACTACACAAACACACAGAGATTCACATGAAAACATCAGCAGATCTGCAGACTTCAGGCCTTTCTGCTCTCATTCTGTCAGCAGCTTTTTATTCGCCATTTCTGCTGAGTTGCGCGTGAGTCATGTGTCGCCTGCATTTGTTTAAATATAGACTTATTTTTGTGCCGTATTTGGACCATTATATGGTGAATCAGTGATATGTACAGTTGAAGTCAGAATTATTACTTTATTATTACTATTTTCCAACAATTATTGCATTATTATTATTATTATTATTTCCTTTTTCCATATTGTTATAATCTTATTAATAATAATAATAATTTTATAATTAAATAATACTACTACTAATAAAATATTTTGAATTAATGTAAGATAATACTATAACTTTAATTAGATTTAGAATTAATAGGAAATTTATATTTATGCATGTATAAATTAATATTTAAAAATGCATAAATTAATATTTTGGAATATTTTATTGCATATTTTAGTCAATAAAGACACAAAACACCATATAAAAGTAATCAATCTTTATTATTATTATTATTATCAATAATAATAATAATAATAATTGTATAATTAAATAATATAAATAATAATAATAATAAAACATTTTGAATTAATGTAAGATAATACTATAATATTAATTATCTCATATAATTTTATTGATCATTAGTTAATGATTTGATTATTATTGATTATTAATTGTCATTTCATTGTTTTTATATTTTATTATTATTATAATTCATTCATTTTTTCAGCTTAGTCCCTTTATTAATCAGGGGTCGCCACAGCGGAATGAACCGCCAACTTATCCAGCATATGTTTTACGCAGCGGATGCCCTTCCAGCCGCAACCTAGCACTGGGAAATGTTATTATTATTATTTTCCTATAATTATTGCTTTATTATCATTTCCTTTTTTCAAATTGTTATAATCTTATTAATAACAATAATAATTTTATAATTAATACTAATAATAATCAAATATTGTGAATTAATGTAAGATAATACTATAACTTTAATTAGATTAAGAATTAATAGGAAATGACTATTTATGTATGTATAAATTAATATTTACAAATGCATAAATTAATATTTTGGAATATATTATTGCATATGCCAGTCAATAATAACACAAAGCACCATATAAAACTATATAAATGTAAACAATCTTTATTATTATATTAATAAGAATAATAATAATAACAATAATAACTGTATAATTAAATAATATAAATAATAATAATAAAATATTTTGAATTAGTGTAAGATAATACTATAATATTAATTATCATTATATCATTTTATTGATCATTAGTTAATGATTTGATTATTATTGATTATAATATAATTGTCATTTTATTATGTTTTATATTTTATTATGATTATTTTCCTATAACTATTGATTTATTATTATTTCCTTTTATCATATTGTTATAATCTTATGACTGTGTGGATTCAATCGACACTTGTTTTCAAGAGTAAGACATGAGAGAATGTCTTCATTTCAAGGTCTGCATTGTCTCTGGACAATGTTGTGAAACAGTAATTGTCCATTGCTGTTGCTTGTGGTGTAATAACACTTGGATTTATCCTGGTTAGATGAAGTCTGAGCTTTGAATCATACGCAACTAAGATTATTCAATAAACTCTGCTCTTTCTTTATCATCATTACTTCGTCTCCTGCTTCTGCTCCTCTCTAGCTGTCTCAGTCAACTCCTATATTGATAGGAGACTGTTATTCAGTTGAATACTGGTTAACAGGTTTGGGTATTGAGCGGCTCCGCTGGCTTGTTGTCAGATATTTTCTGACAGGATCTGGCATCCGGGCTAGATCTTATTTATCTGGCATGGAGAAAGTGATCAAACAAAGGGGCTAATAATATTGACCATAAAATGGTTTGCCAATATTGCCTGGTAACATTGCTCAAAATGTTGCCCTGTGTATGATCAGCATTAGGGTGTAGTAGCAGTGCTGTGAGCACTAGTACTCACCGTCCCGGCGCTGCTGAGCGAGAGTGTGCTCATCTGCTGAGTAAGGGGACTCATCATGGATGCTTGCTGAAGCGACATGGAGTGATCTATAGAGGGCGAAATCACTGCTCCCTACAACACCACAGCACACACATGCAATCAGCAACGTACGTATACAACAACATTATATTAATTATACGTAAACAAAGCACATAAAATACATTTAAAAATCCTTTAAAAAACAAAAAACAAATAAAAATATATACTAGTCTAGATCAGTGGTTCCCAAAGTGGGGGTCGGGACCCTCTTTTTCAAAAATCGAATATATGCTATTAAACTATTAGAATTATCATATTTTATTTATAAACTACAGAACATAAAAATAGTATTTAATAGGTACATAAAAAATAAAATGCAAATAAAAAGCCATCAGCTGTTCAATTTTTTTCTATTGGGTTGCGACCCCTGGGGTTATTACCCTAGATTAACGACACAGCAATAGCGTTAGTTGCAGCAGATTTAACCGCACAACATTAAACTTTGACACCTTTATGGCACTTGCGTACAGTAAAAATAAAGGCCACCACTAAACATGGAGGACGATCTCCAAGTGGCGGTCTCCAAAAATAAACCAAGAACAGTCTTGTGCTGTAAACATTGTGCCCACCGTTCTCATTAAGTGAGGTTTATATTAAACTAAACAAATGAATAATGACTCTGAAAAATTATATGGTTGTTTGACTTGCATTTTTTGTGTTGTAATAGTTTATATAGTTCCTATTGGTGTGTGCACTGTTGTGCATAATGTTTGTATGTTTATTACCACCTTCGAGAATAGTGGGGGGGGGTCGCAAGTCACTGGAATTGTTATTTTGGGGGTCGCGGGCTAAAAAGTTTGGTAACCCCTGGTCTAGATAATGTATAATGTGTGTGTGTGTGTATGTATTGAACACTTGATCTTTCTAGTAGAAATTCAAGAATCAAAACTTGAATAAAAAATGTAAATATTAGATGAAAAATACGTTTGTTTTATTTACTGAGTTTGAAAACCAACTGGAATAAAATAATAAACATTTTAATAAATATTAAATAAATAACGTAAAAGATAAAATATTTTAAAATATGTGTACTATGCATTTTTGAGCACTAAATAAAACTGTTTATCTTATAGAAAAAAGTACTCAAAATGAGTAAACATTAACTTGGAAACCAGCTGAAATTTACTCATTTCATTTATACTTTTGAGCATAAAATAAAATGTAAGAATTTTATTATAGGAAAAAAAGTACTCAAAATTAAAGAAATATTAACTTGACAATAAATAAATAAATAAATAAATAAATAAATAAATTAATTAATTATTTGCTCAATACATTTTGAGCAGAAAATTAAATAATTATCTGATAGGAAAAAGTACTCAAAATTAAAGAAATATTAACATGGAAATAAATAAATAAATAAATGAATAAATAAATTGCTCAATACATGTATTTTTGAGCATAAGATTAAATAATTATTTTATAGAAAAAAAGTACTCAAAATAAAGAAATATTAACTTGGAAATAAATACATAAATGAATGAATAAATAATAAAACAAACAAAAAAACAAAATATTTGCTCAATACATGTATTTTTGAAAATTAAATAATTATCTTACAGGAAAACGTAAAAATATTTTTAATAATAATAATAAAAAAATAAAAAATTAATAAAGAAAACACCAAACAAGGTGATGGTTTCTTTGAAATGTGTGATAAAAGGTGCTGTAATTTTGAATATAAGATAAAACTTGCTAGAAAAAATCTAATAAATGGAAATAAAAAAACAAAATCTGAAAATAAATAAATGCATTTATTAATGTGCATAAATAAAATGTGACTATTTTATTACATTTTTCCTATGCATTTCAAGCATAAATAAAAGTAGAAATATTAAAGGGTACAAGTAATACTAATTTAGTTTGTATGAGCAATATTTTATACTGTTTCTCAATCCAAATTTTTGAATTAATTATTATTAGTTGTTTGTGATTGTTTATAAATCATAATTGTTCAATAAATTTCTCCCACACAATAAAATAAAATAAAACAAAATAAAAAAAAAGTGCACAAAATAATACTAAATCTGTTTGTATGAGCAATATTTTATACTGTTTCTCAATCCAAATGTTATTTATCATTAGTTGTTTGTGCTTGTTCATAAATCATAATTGTTCCATAAATTTCACAACAAAATAAAATGATGTGGCTTACAGATGATGGACAAAAAAATATATATGAATGTTTTTTTTAAATCTGAGAAACCACTGTATCGACTCGAAAATGAAATAGACTGAAATTTAATTGACTAAAAATAGATCAATAAAATGTAGAACAAATCAAAAGAACTGTATATTACAAATATTTGCATGTGCTATTTATAATTAATGATGGTAATAATAGTAATAATAATAATAATAATAGTAAACCATTAAAAAAATATATATATATATGATTTTAAAGAGCAAAAAATACAAACAAAATTCATAAAGGCACAACTATATAGTCAAAAATCTATGTTTACTTCAATCCTTAAGGGTCCAGTTAAATAAAATTAAATTTAAAAGACCTGATAAATAAATAAAAAAAATTTAAGGGACCTGTTAAACAAAACAAAACAAAACAAAACACAAAACAACACAAAAAAAACACAAAACAAAACAAAACAAAGCCTCACCGGATGCTGGACGATGTAGGGCTGATGGACCCAGGATGGATTCTGGACCTGCAGGTTATTAAACACACATAGATGAGCAGAGCAGCTCTAATACTGTACATCTGTGCGGTAAACATGATTTTACCTGGTATGTGGACACAGGAGAGATATATGGAGACATGGGCGTCTGTGTGATCATTCTGTTCGTAATACTGTATGCGGTCGGATAAAACCTGCACACACATAAAAAACAACATATTTCATACAATACTGTACCATACTGTACATATAGTCTGACTGCATTGAGTATGAGTGTGTGTGTTTTGTAGTGGAACAATATATAAATGGAAGACAATGCAGAAAAGTATCAATGAGTTATAGTGGAGAATATTAATATGTGTATGAAGTATATAATTTCAAGCATTTGAAGCATGAATTTCCCGATGTTCACAGTTTGCTACAATTATTGAAAAAAATATTATTTAAATAATACTGAATAAAAAAATAATATATTGAAATTAAAACCTATGAGAAACTTAGAAATGTTGTATGGCTGTTAATTAAAATAAAATAAGTTAAATAGTTAAAATAAGTAGTAACATTATTGATAATAATAATAATAATAACAATAATAGTAATATAATTAATATATACATAATTTGTTATATATATATATATATATATATATATATATATATATATATATACTGAAATGTAATTAATGAAAATGTATTAAAAATACAAATAACTGAAAAGTAATTTCATTTTTAAGAAAAATTAATAAGAAAATTAAATATTAAATTAATTTTAAAATATCTGAAATATTGACAGAAGCGTACAACATAATCATGACATAAAAATTGTATTTTTAAAAGGTTATTTTGTACCTTTTGATGAAGTACATCATTTCCTAAAATTAAAACTGAAATAAAAACTTATCGAAGTAGAAATGCATAAAAAATGGCAAAGCATAAAATAAAGCAATAAAATACAAATAAATAAAATTACAAAAGCACAGAAGGAAATACTAAAACAAGCAAATTAAACTGAAATTAGAAAAAAAAAAAAGAAAAAATTAAAATTCAAACTGAAAAAACAAAACAAAAAACAATGTCTAATAGCAATATATATATATATATATAGGCTGAGTGCCTTAGTGTCCCACCAGTGCCGATATACAGCCACATCGCACTGCTACGAGTGTGAAATTGCGTTTATACAACAGTTCGACGGCATAATCGTGTATATAAAAAAGAAAATCAAACACGGAGAGTCTGAAAACCCTTTTGTATGAGGAACTACTTTCTTCCGGCATTCATTCACATCTGCAGCTGAAGTCAAAACAGCAGAAACCGTTACTGATTCACCAAAGTCACTTTAGAGGTAGCGTTTGAATGATTCTCTGGCGTAATGTCTAAAGTGATGACAAAACAGGTGATTTTGCTCACATTTTAAGATTATAAGGCTGAACGGCATGAAATGCCATCAGTCTACAAAGATTTCCCAGTATTTCTCTGTTGCAATCGGGATATCACAATAATTAACACCGAAAAAGCCAAAGCAAAGCAAATACTACCAGATTACTATGGTATAAATACAGCACTACAACATACAAAAGAGAGAGATCGAGTTAGAATGTCAGTTACCTGCTTATCTATATATATATTTTTAAACAAATTACAAATAAAACCTACTTCAAAATATTCACAAATACTTTAATAATACATAAATAAAGCTAAAAGAGTATATGCCTCTCACCCATTTTGCATAGCAGCTGTGGTGGGGTCGTATGTGAGGGTCATGCCAGCCTATGAGAGAAACAGGAGAAATAAATCAGAAGCAAAACACACTTTCTTAAATCCTCACACACTTCATCTCACAGCTGCATGCTCGTGAATCCTGCGAACTGGGGAAGAACCGACGTCACTTCTAATAAAAAAAAAAAACACACTGAGAATTGAATCATGTCATTTAAGAAACGCTAGAAAGGAGATTTTAGCACAGATACAATCACTTGCACACTGTAAAGAATATCTGTTAATTAACAGTTTCTGTATTTTGTGTTTTCTGTTTATTTATGGTTGTAAATTGCATTATGGGATGTTGATCTCTGCTCTGTCGACTTTTAATGTTGAAAATTCAACTCTACAGTTTAACAAAGTGACTTTTATTGACATTTTACTCGTTTGAAATAATATAATGAATAAAAGATCATATATAGAGAAATAATAAGTCTGTAAAATAACAGAGAATGTACTGGCAGCTTATTACAAGGTTTCTGTAGTGTAATATACAACACAAACCCAGACTGTATATCACTTTAAACTATTAAATATGTTCATAAAAGTCACTTTTTCAAACTTCTTTCACAGATGATGGTCCATTTGAGTATTAGTAGACTGTCTGCTTAATATCTGCTGATACTGCTCCTTCAACAGACATTTAACTGACTATAAGAAACTTTGCAAGTACATGTCAACTTACACTAACCCTAACCCCAACCTAACAGTCTACTTATAATCTAATGAGAATTAGTTGGCATTTAGATGCAATGTAACTTAAATTCAACAAACAGACCATCAAAATAAAGTGTGACCCAAATTAAAAAAAATGAATCACAAAATATGGAAAACTGCTAATTTATGGATATTTTTTTAAAGTGTATTAAGGTTTTGTTATTTCTCTATATATGATCTTTTATTCATTATATTATTTCAAATGACTAAAATGTCAATAAAAGTCACTTTTGTTAACTTGCCATCAATGCCATCAAATGCAAACATTTAAAGCCACATTTCTATATTAAGTGTGGAGGAAAAGCTGCTTCTCTTCACTAATGCATGGAGAAAAGGCCTGAAATTGCATGAGGTTTAACGAAATGATCTGGACTGACAGAAAGGACATTGTGATGCAATTAACATGCTGTCCATGATGTGGCTTACAGATGACTAGAGGACAAAAAATATATATGAATGTTTTTTTAATCTGAGAAACCACTGTATCGACTCAAAAATGAAATAGACTGAAATTTAATTGACTAAAAAATACATCAATAACATTGATAACAAATCAAAAGAACTGTATATTACAAATATTTGCATGTGCTATTTATAATTAATGATGGTAATAATAGTCATAATAATAATAATAATAATAATAATAATAATAATAATAATAGTAAACCATTTAAAAAAATTAAAATATGATTTTAAAGAGCAAAAAAATACAAACAAAATTCATAAAGGCGCAAGTATATAGTCAAAAATCTATGTTTACTACAATCCCTAAGGGTCCAGTTAAATAAAATAAAATTTAAAGGACCTGTTAAATAAAATAAAATAAAATTTAATTAAATTGAATAAAATAAAAATAAAATAAAATTGAATAATTTTAATTAAAATTAAATTAAAATTAAATTAAAAGGGATTAAAATTAAGGGACCTGTTTAATAAAATAAAATAAAATTTATAAAAATTAAATTAAATAATTTTTATTAAAATTAAATTAAATTAAAAGAAAATTTAAGGGACCTGTTCAATAAAATAAAGTAAAATAAAAATATAATAATAATAAAAAATAAAACAATACAAAAATGTAAAAAATAAAAATGATAGAACAAAAAATTAGAATAATAAAACACGCGCACGCACGCACGCACGCACGCACGCACGCACACACACAAAAATGATAGAACAAAAAATGTGAATAATAAAACACGCGCACGCATGCACACGCACGCGCACACACACACACGCACACACACACACACAGGTCAGTTGAAGGACAGAGAGTAAAAGCGCTTCCGTCTCTCACCAGTCTGCTCTCTCCGTCTCGGGCCCAGCCTCGGCCGTTCTGCACATATTTATTTTGACTCTGCCGCTTCTTCTGGCCTCCGTCCGCAAACTTGCACAGCAAGGGCTCTGATGGGGCTGCAGACAAACACACACACACTCTCAGCGGGACGCAGACTGCTCACTCCTGCATTTGACCAAAACTCTCACACACTGACTGACTGTGCTAAACAGCCTAGAAGAGCTGCTGTGTGTCTTTTATTACATTCAACAAAGCAAAAATAAACAACAGAGCATTTTATCAGCCTCTGAAACGACATTCGTTTTTTGATGACATCACAAAGGCCTCATTATCTTTAGCCCCTCCTCCAATGACTACATGGACATGCTTAATATGTCAGCATTGTATCAGACATCAGGTATTATTTGACTTAATTAGTTTCAGTCTATCTTAAATTTAAAATGACTTTACTTCAGTTAGTTGTTTTATATTGACATGCCTTTTGCTGTCACAGAATTAAATAATAATCAAAATCACAACTATGAGACTAAAGAGTTTTAATTATAGCCTAATTTTGAGTTTTTGTCACAAATAAGACATCTCATAATCTATAAATCTCTAAAATAAATAAACTGTTGCTTTTTAAAATTATTTTTGCATGTAAATGTAATTTTTATCTTAAAATTTTGATTATCTTATTTGTGATTTATCTTAATTGTGATTGTGGGTAAATCTTGAGTTTTTCCTAGTAATTATGACTTTGTGTAGAATTTACAGAAATAATTTACTTAAAAACTTAATATTATGTATGTAAAATAGGACACAAAATTAAGTACATTTTTCCGCCCAAAATATATTTATTGGCTCTTGTTTGAGAATTTCGGATATAAAACATAGAGGGGAAACCATCAGGAACAAAATAAATAAATAAAAATAAATAAAAATAAAATAAAACAAAATATATAAATAAAAAAAATCTAAATAATAAAATAAAATAAAATATATAAATAAAAATAATAAAATAAAATAAAAACAAAACAAAATATATAAATAAAAAAATTAAATAAATAAAAAAATTAAATAAAACAAAATATACATATAAAAAATAAAATCATAAAACTAAATATATAAATAAATAATAATAATAAAAAAAAATTATAAAATAAAATAAAATAAAACAAAACAAAACAAAAAATATGTATATATAAATATATAAAAATATATAAATAAATAAATAAAAATAAAATATATAAAATGAAATAAAATAAATAAAATAAATAAAACTAAATGAAATTAAATTAACAAACAATTTTAATGCCACACACTGTCATGTTGCCTTGCAAGCTGACTTTAGTTATGCAACTTTAACCTCTGTTAATTTTTCACGTCTACATAACAGTCATGCAAATCCGTTTACCGCAGTATAAATGGTAAATCAAAATCTCTCCCAGTTTACACCATCGCATAAGCCTCCTGGGTCCGTCCACAGTGACTTTCCCACAAACCCGTCTCTAATTTGGAAGCTGTCTTCATATAATCCCCTTCCTTCCTTTCAGACATGGTCAGTGGAGACTATTTCAGTCTAATAATCCAATTAAAATGCTTAGAAAGGCCACGCTAGGCCCAGATCCCACTCAAAGACTCTCAGTACAGGAAAATGAGCACATATTTGGTTTGAGCCCAAAACAGCCTAAACGGATCAATAATTTGTCACTGCTGTTTGTTAGGATAGTTTTCTCAAATTAATGTGATACCACAACATGAACAATTGATTTACGTTACTTTCATTTTAGCAAAAACTATATTTATTCTCCCACATTAGGAAATAAACATCTTTTAAATACTGATTATTGGTTGAATTTTTTATTGAAGCATATATGGTCATGGAAAGGCTGACTGCAAATGCACTATCTATCCATCCATCCATCCATCCATCCATCTATCTATCTATCGCTCTATCATTCTATCTATTCATCCATCCATCCATCCATCCATCTATCTGTTGTTCCATCCAGCCATCCATCCACCTATCTATATATCTATCGTTCTGTCATTCTATCCATCCATCCATCGTTCTGTCGTTCTATCTATCTATCTATGCATCCATCTGTCGTTCCATCCATCC
>CAIGQV010000001.1:31287930-31306621 GCA_903798115.1 Danio jaintianensis | reverse complement strand
AACTTCTGGGCCAAATCCTGACTGATAGCAACCCATTCTTTCATAATCACTTCTTGGAGTTTGTCAGAATTAGTGGGTTTTTGTTTGTCCACCCGCCTCTTGAGGATTGACCACAAGTTCTCAATGGGATTAAGATCTGGGGAGTTTCCAGGCCATGGACCCAAAATTTCAACGTTTTGGTCCCCGAGCCACTTAGATATCACTTTTGCCTTATGGCACAGTGCTCCATCGTGCTGGAAAATGCATTGTTCTATCACCAAACAGTTGTTGAATTGTTGGAAGAAGTTGCTGTTGGAGGGTGTTTTGGTACCATTCTTTATTCATGGCTGTGTTTTTGGGCAAAATTGTGAGTGAGCCCACTCCCTTGGATGAGCAGCAACCCCACACATGAATGGTCTCAGGATGCTTTACTGTTGGCATGACACAGGACTGATGGTAGCGCTCACCTTTTCTTCTCCGGACAAGCCTTTTTCCAGATGCCCCAAACAATCAGAAAGGGGCTTCATCGGAGAATATGACTTTGCCCCAGTCCTCAGCAGTCCATTTCGACATTGTTTTTGCAGAAGATCAATCTGTCCCTGATGTTTTTTTTTGGAGAGAAGTGGCTTCTTCGCTGCCCTTCTTGACACCAGGCCATCTTCCAAAAGTCTTTGCCTCACTGTGCGTTCAGATGCGCTCACACCTGCCTGCTGCCATTCCTGAGCAAGCTCTGCACTGGTGGCACTCCGATCTCGCAGCTGAATCCTCTTTAGGAGACGATCCTGTCGCTTGCTGAACTTTCTTTTACGCCCTGAAGCCTTCTTAACAAGAATTGAACCTCTTTCCTTGAAGTTCTTGATGATCCTATAAATTGTTGATTTAGGTGCAATCTTAGTAGCCACAATATCCTTGCCTGTGAAGCCATTTTTATTGCAACGCAATGATGGCTGCACGCGTTTCTTTGAAGGTCACCATGGTTAACAATGGAAGAACAATGATTTCAAGCATCACCCTCCTTTTAATGTCAAGTCTGCCATTCTAACCCAATCAGCCTGACATGATCTCCAGCCTTGTGCTCGTCAACATTCTCACCTGAGTTAACAAGATGATTACTGAAATGATCTCAGCAGGTCCTTTAATGACAGCAATGAAATGCAGTGGAAAGTTTTTTTCAGGATTAAGTTAATTTTCATGGCAAAGAAGGACTATGCAACTCATCTGATCACTCTTCATAACATTCTGGAGTATATGCAAATTGCTATTATAAAAACTTAAGCAGCAACTTTTCCAATTTCCAATATTTATGTAAATCTCAAAACTTTTGGCCACGACTGTACATATGTTGTCATGTTATTTTGTTACTCTATATGTTATGCTGTTCATTCATTTATTCATTTTCTTTTCGGCTTAGTCCCTTTATTAATCTGGGGTCGCCACAGCGGAATGAACCGCCAACTTATTCAGCATATGTTTTACGCAGCGGATGCCCTTCCAGCCGCAACCTATCACTGGGAAACATCCATACACACTCATTCACACTCATACACTACGGACAATTTAGCTTACCCAATTCACCTATAGCGCATGTGTTTGGACTTGTCGGGGGAACCGGAGCACCCGGAGGAAACCCACGCAAACACGGGGAGAACATGCAAACTCCACACAGAAACGCCAACTGGCCCAGCCGAGGCTCGAACCAGCGACCTTCTTGCTGTGAGGCGATTGTGCTACCCACTGCGCCACCGTGACGCCTTGTTATGCTGTTATATTATGTTATTTTGTTATATTATATTATATAAACTCTTTCATTATTCTGTGTTGGTAAATTAAACATAACCAACTCTCAAACATATGATTGTGATTCAAATGAATACCTTATTGTCATTATTATTATTATTATTTTGCAGCTGGAAGGACATCCGCTGCGTAAAACATATGCTGGATAAGTTGGCGGTTCATTCCGCTGTGGTGACCCCTGATGAATAAAGGGACTAAGCCGAAAAGAAAATGAATGAATGAATGAATTATTATTATTAATTTTTTTATCCAGATTTAATAGTGTAATGTGTGTATAAGTGAAAGCTGTTAATTTGAATACAATTTTTTTCTATTTTTCTTCAGAAACACCTTCCATTAAATGACATTTAATAAATAAATATTTGCATATTGCATATTTGAATAAATATGTGACATAAATAATATAACTTTTTTTTTTTTTTATGTTATGTTATATTATGTTATTCTATTATATTTTGTTATATTATATTATATTATATTATATTGTTATATTATGTTATGCTATGTTATAGGGCGGCGTAAGCATATATAGCATAAACATATCATAATTATGGCGACACGGTGGCTCAGTGGTTAGCACTGTCGTCTCACAGCAAGAAGGTCGCTGGTTCGAGTCCCGGCTTGGTCAGTTGGCATTTCTGTGTGGAGTTTGCATGTTCTCCCCATCTTCGTGTGGGTTTCCTCCTGGTGTTCCCCCAAAAGTCCAAAGACATGCGCTATAGGTGAATTGGGTAAGCTAAATTGTCCGTAGTGTATGTGTGTGAATGAGAGTGTATGGGTGTTTCCCAGTGATGGGTTGCAGCTGGAAGGGCATCTGCTGCGTAAAACATATGCTGGATAAGTTGACGGTTCATTCCGCTGTGGCGACCCCTGATTAATAAAGGGACTAAGCCGAAAATGAATGAATGAATGAATATGTTATGTTATATGTTGTTATATTATATTATGTTATATTAGATGTTGTTATGTTATATGTTGTTATATTATATTATATTACAACCAACTCTGAAACCTGTGATTGTGATTCAAATGAAAACTTTATTATTATTATTATTATTATTATTATAATTACTGAAATCATATTCTACATACAGTTTTATCCAGCATTATTAGTGTAATGTGAAAGTGAAAGCTGCTCTTTTCTGGCTAGACTGAGGCTCGTGTCACTTGTTTGCTCAGATCATTTGCATTGGCGGGTCAACATTTTCCATCCGCGCCTCTTTAAAATGCGTGCGCGGATCTGGACGGCAGGAAACAGAAATGTGAAGCAGGTCCATCAACACCGTGCTGGAGCCGCACTGAAATTACTCGGCACATAAATAATCCACAGCGCTGTGACTAAAGCCTAAAGCCCAGGAACACAGCCTGATCCTGGAGACAAACCCCAGAGGAAAAACCCTCAGCCCAGACACCGGCAGAACAGAGAGCATTCTGGGAGATCAGCGACAGACTGGCTGCGTTTCTGTTTCCTGATACACCCACGCCAGCTGAACTGCACTGTGTGACGCAAACACACACACATAGAGGACATATAAACACAGACAAACACACACACCACTCTTAATAGACACACAGGACATATAGACACACACACACACACGCACACATGCACACACTCACAAACACACACGCACACACATATAAACAGCATACAAACACCCGTACATACACACACTACACAGTCACACACACACACACATGCGCACGCACACACACACACACACACACACACACACACACACACAGACAAACACACTCATAAACAGCATACAAACACCCGTACATACACACACTACAGTCACACACACACACAGATGCACACACTCACAAACAAACATGCGCACGCACGCATACACAGACAAACACACTCATAAACAGCATACAAACACACACAACACAGCATATACACACTTACACTTAAAAACACACACACTCCAGTGCCTGCATAAACATTCACACATATACACACACAGACACAGACAAACACACTCATAAACAGCATACAAACACACGTGCATACACACACACACACAACACAGCATATACACACTTACACTTACAAACAGACACACTCCAGTGCCTGCATAAACACTCACACATATATTGCAATTATGTTTATGAGATTTTATAGAATTATTATAAATGATGTATTTGTGGACATCTTTATATTCTGAAAATCATTATTATTCAGCAGTTGTCATCTCGAAATAACACACCTTGTAATGTCACGATTGACCAATCAGAACGGAGTATTCCAGACACCCGTGTAATATTTCATGTTCACAAGTGACACTTGATTATCAAGCATTACCTAATGAACTGCAACGCATAATATCCGAATGCTTTTAATGTGATTTTATTGGGGCAATAAATAGTTGAAAACACACCTTGAGGCAGTTCAGCTCTGGCAATAAACAACCTGAATGGCTGCTCGGTGGAAATGATGATTCCTCTGCTTTTATTAACCATTAAACCCCCATCCAAATCAATAAATATCGAGCTACATGGAAGATAATCTAATAAATAAAACATACTGAGGTTTTTTATATTATGTACAGCTGAAGTCAGAATTATTAGTCCCCGTGTATATTCTTTTCCCCAATTTCTGTTTAACGAAGAGCAGATTTTTTTCAACACAATTCTAAACATAATAGTTTTAATAACTCATTTCTAATAACTGATTTCTTGCATCTTTGTCATGATGACAGTATATAATATTTGACTAGATATTTTTCAAGATACTACTATTCAGCTTAAAGTGACATTTAAAGAGCCCCTATTATGGGTTTTTGAAAATGAGCTTCCATGCAGTGTGTAGCACAGCTCTAAGTGAATGAAAACATCCAGCTGAGGTTTGAATCTGAAAGTGCACCGTGCTTAAAACTATTGATTCTTTAGCGAAATAGTCGGCTCAGAGTCGAATGAATGAATCGAGTTGGGTTCGGATCTTTTGCTTGAACGCGTCTACGTCGATACGGTACATCACCAAATATGTAGTTCCAGATCCGGTAAAATGTGAACGTGCCTTTCCCTTCAGACACTAGCGGAGCGCTGAGGATCACGGGACTGATCATGACGCGAAGATGATGATGATCACTGACAGATTTAGATTTGGCTGCGGGGAATAAAGGGTTAAAGTTCATTTTCACAATGACACCACAGTATAGCCAACCGTGTGCTGTGTTTGTTCCTGTCATTTTTCAGATTTTTGATACAATAACCTGCGCTGCAGCGCGGGATTCGCCGGCCGTTTGCTATTGAAGGAGCAGCAGAGACTATTATGTATGGGACTTTGCCAGAGAACTCGTCAGTATCTGTTACAGTTCATATGGACCAGTTTCTTCTTCCTCCGGATCATAACATGTAAGTGTAATTAAAATTGTTGTCTCGTTTTGTGTAGTTTGCAAAATGTGTGTTTAATTGTGTGTTATAAGTTGTAATCGCCCCGTGCGGCTTGTAATCACATATCTATTATAGATCAGTGCTTGTACTGTGTCTCTCAGGTTAAATCTGAATGGACTATTCACATATTGTGTCCAAAACCATGCTAAAAACACGACACTTGCTTCTTCCTTTACCAATTAAAATGCGTTTCTGAACTCGCGATCCTCTGCCGTTTGCCTTTGCTATGGCCACCATCAGCTGTTCCTCACACACGCGGCACGGTCAGTTTTCAAAATAGTTCAACTTTTGCCACTGTGTGGATTAATACCATATCTGTGTCCTTGTTATTACTTGGGGTTAGGTTTAAGAGTAGAGTAATATGCTGGTGTTTAACTGCATTGCTTTAATGCATTCCTGCATTCGGCTCTCACATACTCTCTGCTACTTCATAGCCGTGGTGGGCATTTCTCTCTGTGTCGCGCTGAACGCAGTCGACTAATCACAACAGACTGGGTCATCAGACAAATCAGCGCAGATTAGCTTCGCGCTAAGGACGGGTTTGGGAACAAATGAATCGCTGAACGAATCATATGGGAGTCGTTGGGATAATTAGGTAAAAATAAATGCATATTATAAGACAATGAAAGTGTTTTTTGACCTTGCATGCATATCAGCCTGTTGTTGGAGACCCCCAAAACCAAAATATGACCTTTTATAATACAAAATAGGCCCTCTTTAAAGGCTTAACTAGGTTAATTAGGCAAGTAAGTGTAATCAGGCAAATCATTGTATAACGATGGTTTGTTCTGTAGATAATCAAAAACAAATATTGCTTAAGGGGGCTAATAATATTGAATATTGAAAATTGTATTAAAATTTTTTTAACTTATTTTATTCTAGCCGAAATAAAACTTTCTCCAGAAGAAAAAATATTTTAGGAAATACTGTGAAAAATTCCTTGCTCTGTTAAACATTATTTGGGAAATATTTGAAAAAATAATTCACAGGAGGGCGAATAATCTTGACTTCAACTGCATATATTTCTCAGCTCTACTCTACAGTCAAGGCAACACAACATTACTGACAAGCAGATAAAACCGCAGAAATCCCACAATAATCCAAAATACACGACTGCAACACACACTGAAAAAAGTGAAACTACAATGTAAATAAAATTTGTATAATTATACAAATTAAGTCAACTTAACAGTTCCAAGTTATAATTGGTTTATGACTTTACATTGTTTTTAGGTAAAGTCAACATGCTGCTTTTAAGGCAATTGCTTTACTCACTTTCTTACAGTGCTTTAATTTATTAATTAATTTTCCTTCAGCTTAGTCCCTTTATTAATCAGGGGTCACCACAGCGGAATGAACCGCCAACTTATCCAGCATATGTTATATATATGTTGCATATACTGTGTGGAGTTTGTATGTTCTCCCCGTGTTGGCATGGGTTTCCTCCGAGTGCTCCGGTTTCCCCCACAGTCCAAACACATGCGCTATAGTGGCCCGTTTCCACTGAGTGGTACAGCACGGTATGGTATGGGTCAGTAACGGGTCACCTTTATCAGGCTTGCGTTTCCACTGCCAAAAGGGTACCAATGGTACCTTTTTGGTGGGCGTGGTGTACGACAGAAAGTTTCAGTCGATGTCATTCTCGCTCGAGGAAATGTCAAAGTAAAGCTGTACGGGTCGTTCACATATCATATAAGAAACACTTCTCACAAACAGATGCTTTATACACATAAATACTTGTGTATAAATGTTCATTACTAACCTTTCTATGAACATGATTTGATTATAACTGCAGATTAATGACAGTGCGAAGTAGCCTACTGTAATGTCTGCGATTATATAAAATAAATAAATAAATGCAACATATATGAACACATACAGACCCTTACAGTCTCCGATATGTTACCAATTACAGAAAAACTACACACAGCATACATTTAGTCCTTATTTGACTTCAAAAACAACACGCAACACATAGCCCAGTCACTGCAAACCTCTCATCTGTGTCTTTAATCTTCACCAGCACATGTAACCTCTTGTTAGAGAGTCATTCTGTCACTCCGAGTTCATAATAGTCAAAAAGGTGGTGATAATAGTTAAACATGGCAGTTTGTTCATCTTTTAGATCGCTGAAAGAATCATTTGCTCCTTTGCTTTTTCGTGAGTCAGTCTCACGTTTGTCCATTTTTTTTGAAAGGATCGGATGTCAGAAGCACTTCAGTAATCACGTGCACATTATTATCATCAGCTCAAGAAGTTTTCAAATATAGACGTGTGGCTCGGGCATGTGATAAAGCGAAACCGCTCGCTCTTTAGACGGCCTTGTAAACAACTACAGGGCACAGGGTAGATTCTGCTCTTCTTCTTGGCTTTGTGGCAAGACGACGACAAGGTTTGTTTGAGCTCAGGTCGACCATGGCTCATTATTGTATGTATATATTATTACGGTGTAATATCTCGGCTGTGTATTTAAAAATGGCGCTTTCTTTGTTTTCATTCTCCTGCTTGTGTATGCGTTGATGACGTTTCTCTGTAAACCAATAGCGTTCAGCTGCGCGTCTTGCTCCGCCTTTTGGTACCCTTCCGAAAGGGTACCCAAAAAGTGTACCACTCAGTGGAAACGGGCCACAGGTGAATTGAATAAACTAAATTGTCCGTAGTGTATGTGTGTGAATGAGTGTGTATGGGTGTTTCCCAGTACTAGGTTGAAGCTGGAACGGCATCTGCTGTGTAAAACATATGCTGGCGTAAGCTGGCGGTTCATTCTGCTGTGGCGACTCCTGATTAATAAAGGGACTAAGCCGAAAAGAAAATGAATGAATGAAAATGATTTATTTTTGGTTTCTTGAAATGCTTATCACTGAAAATCCTCAAAGCAGAAAGTTCAGCATGATTTATTTATTTATTTTTTAAAGAAATTAATGTGATTTTTGCACATTTTCTCCAGGCTGTTTAACCTTATTGCAAAAACAGTGGCATTTTTTCATTTTCCCAGGCACAGAAAGCAATTTTTGAGATTTGTTTAAATTAAAAGCACATTCATACAATGTGACCAATTTGACTAATCAGATTTCAGAGGAATATGACAAGCAAAACAAAAAAACTGCACATATTTTAAGGCAAAAAAATCAGAGAGCAAAGCATAAAAGTACATACCTTTGCATTTGTTTGTGGTTTTATCTAAGATGGCCTTCGTTGATACAATTTTCCCATACCTACAAACAGAAGAAACAGAGATGTGCTAAGAATTTGAAACACACACACACACAAAATGAAAGGTTCAGTTTAGATAAACAAACAAAACAATGACAATGCACAAAACACAAAGTTGCTCTGAATGCAGATTTACACAGTTAAAGGGGACCTTTTGTGCAAAAATCACCTTTATAAGCGGTTTAAACACGGTTGGGTGTCAACAGTGTGTGAATATAATCAGCTTCTAATGGTAAAAATGATTAATTTTTTATTTATTTATGATCACACTTGATAAAAACAGTCTGCAGAAACACTTTGATTGACATTCTCCCTTTGTACGTGTCATCAGAGGGGGAAAGCCCCGCCCATTAGTGACCAGCTCTCCCTCATTAGCATAGGATGTTAGTCTTGTTTTTGAATCTGCCACTATACTGACACACAGGTATTTGTAGCTCCGCCCTCTTTTGAAAAGAGCACAATCTCATTTGAATTTAAAGCGACAGTCTCCAAAACGGCACTATTAGGATCAAAGCCTAAAAGGGTCAGTTTCAGAGAGTTATAAAACATTATTTGTGTGGTATTTTGAGCTGAAACTTCACATACACACTCTAGGGACATCAGAGACTTCAGAGGCATAATAGGTCCCCTTTAAAACTTAGTTTTTATTTAAAAGTATCAATAAAAAATTCACACAATTGATTCATGTTGTCCTAACACAAATTGATTAAGTTAACAAATTTTAAAAGCTGTCCCCAAAAAACCTTAAGAATTGTGTTGTTTCAGCTCATTTTCTATAAGTAGTTTGAACAAGCAACAAAAATAATTTTTTGAGTGTAGTTACAATGCATTTCTGCAACACAAACTCATTTTTGGGTGAACTACCCCCTTAAGATTTATATCTGACACACTGAAAATGTAAAAGAAGCGAAACACGGCCTGGTCTTATTACTCCGGTATATTCCTGAGGCAGAAATCAGCTCTGCGGCAGGAGAACAGAGCGAGTCCTTGGGGGGGAAACTGTGATTGATTTATGAGGAGGTTATAAAAGCTGCAGTGAAACGCTGTAAGGCACATGTGAGCGCAAACATGACCTTTGACCTCACGGGCACCAGTACGACCTCGAGAGTTCCTTCACTGACAAGAACAGGAATATAAAGAAAAAGTAAGAGTCATTAAGCTGCTTCAATTAATAAGCAAATAGAAAAGCCTTCCAGAGATTTTAAATCCAATTACAGCAAATGAGTGCTAAAGCCTGTCGCTGTGACCTGCTGTTCTGCTTCTCATGGGGGGGATGAAGGCTTTCTGCCAATTGACCTAAAATATTAATCAATTACGAGGATCTCGCCTCTTCCTCCTGCCTGCCGTCAGTCTTTTCCTGAGCGGATTAAGGAAGCGGTGCCATAAATTAAAGGTTTGAAGGTGTCGGGTGGCGGAAAATTAAAGCGTTTCAATGCTTTCAGGATGTGCATCCTAATTTGCGTACTGATTTAATGTGGTGGAAAAAAATCATACTCAAGTAAAACTACCATTACTTAAATGTAGTGCAAGTAGATTAAAAGTATCTGTAGTAAATATTACTCAAAGTATGAGTAAAAAGTAGCCCTTTTAAAAGTACTCAAGAGTAGTGAGTATTACGGTGTGAACAGCTGATGCGTGTACATGCAGTTTGTGTGAAAACGTAACATTCTGTAGTGCATTGAGTTACTATTTAAGGCCATTTGGCGATTTCAGTCATCATACAGTAAACATGCTTCATCTTCTCTCGGTCATTGCATGTAAAGATCTTCTTGGACACTTTAAATGCTTCCAAACAGTTTGCTGCATTTATAAAGCGCCCAAGTCTTGAGGTTGTTCAATATGACGTGATTTAGTTTCTATGTGCGATTTGATTGGACGAGAATCACAGGACTGATTGTTCTACTCAGCCAATCCCCATAGACAAGAAAAAATAAAGTAGTGACTGCAGTTTGAAGGAAAATAGTGGAGTAAAATTACCGATACACCTGTAAAAATGTACTCAAGTGAAAGTAAAAGTACACGTTTTACTAAGTAAAATGACTTTTAAAATGACTTCCTGAGAAAAACTACTCAATTACATTAAATTGAGTATTTGTAATTTGTTACTTCACACCGCTGCTGATTTATTCTGCTTTTAAAGAGCTGTTATTTAAAAAAATATATCTTATTTGCTAAATGATTAGGTCAAGGGACTCAAAAAAGCAGTGAAAAAATTTTACAAAACTCTATTTACACGCACTGTAAAAAATGAAATGACAAAGTCAAAACAACAAATTTCAGCATTACTTGTAACAAAAATTTGGATGCCCTTCCAGCAGCAACCGAGTACTAGGAAACAGCCATACACTCTCACATTCACACACACTCATACACTACGGCCAATTTAGTTTATTAAATTCACCTGTAGCGCATGTGTTTGGACTGTGGGGGAAACTGGAGCACCCGGAGGAAACCCACGCCAACACGGAGAGAACATGCAAACTCCACACAGAAACGCCAACTGACCCAGCGACAGTGCTAACCACTGAGGATCTGTATCTGGATTTGTTAAATCTTCTGATCATTGGTTTACCGTTAATACTGTGTAAGTTCCATACATAGCTGCCTGGTTGGTTCTTGTCACATGACTCGGTGCACTCGCGACACTCTGAAAAGTTGAGATCTTTTTAACTCGCTGGGCCTGGTTAAACATGAGTGTGTCATACCGCTTACGCATTGCTTTCTATTTACGTGCTCAAGCCACGTGTCTTTGAAATAACAAACTTGAGCTTGCAAAAGACTCGATATGTGACTCACTATATCAGACCATGGCACGGCCCGATTTGCGGTTGAATTTAACCCTTGTGTATTGTTCAAATTGATCACCCTTTCGTTATGTTGCTGGCTGTTTTTGCCCCATTGACTTCCATTATAATGACGTTTTTTGATTGCAAAGGCATGACAGCATATAATCATGCATTCTTGATTGTTGCTAATTTTCCCTGTCGGAAGTTAGCACCATTAACCCTTTAAATAGGCCTGTGCAATAAAGTTTCTGGCTTTTATATGGAGTTCAGTGGAGTAAAACAGCAGATTTGTGTGTGTAGAAATACACTATACTTCATATAAAAGTCTAAGAAACTAAGAGTCAAATTTTACCTCTTCCCAACAGGGAAAACCAGCAACAATCAAGAATGCATGATCATAGGCTGTCATGGCTTTGCAATCAAAACATGTTGTTATAATGGAAGTCAATGGGGCAAAAACAGCCCCGAACATAATGAAACGGTAGTCAATTTGCCCAGAGTGTATTGTTGAATTTACAATAATGTAAACATTATTAAAAATAAGTAAGTAAATAACGCCAACTATACATATATTCAGCTTGCCAGGTCTTGGAGCTGAGCGAAAAACACGTTATGAAAAGTTGACAAATGTCATTCATTAATCTGGGTGTCCACAGAGCCGGCACAACAGCATTTATGGGCCTTTTTATGTGCTTCATCATCTGGTTTACCAGAAAACGACGAGGCCATCAGGAGCAAAACCCGTCCTAATAGGCCGGCTCTCCATTAGCTTCCGCTGAAAATCTATTTCAATTGAATTTTAGCATGCAGACGCTGGAGGAGAGGCCGAGAGACGGATTAAATGTCGCTCCTGAGAGGAAAGCGGCCCAGAGAACAATGTGACTGGAGTTTCACCTGCCATTTCAACCCCAGTCTTGATCCCATTATAGAGGCTGATGGCAGCTCCAGTTTCCCTCCACCAGAAGCCTATTGATCTCCATAGCAAGAGCTGCTTCATAACTCAGCTTGAGCAAACATCACAGGCCTTTTTTGCTCTCTGCACTCAGTCTTCTGTACGTGTGATATATTATTATGAAGGCATCAAATATTCTCGTTGCGATTAATTTTTGAAGCTTTTATACGATATTATCACAATATTGACTTAAGGTGAAAAAAGGTTGTTTTAACAGGTATAATAAAAAGAAAATAATTTGTTTATTGTGTAATACTTAGCTTAGATGCATTAAACCTGTTTTAGGAGACTCCAAAACAATATTAGGACACTTTAAAATGTCATAAGACCTTCTCTTTAAGTATAAATAGTGCTTGTGTTTCTCAAACATTGTCAGAAATGTATTGTAATTATTCCCTTTTTATGATGAATCACTTGATGTTTTCTTCATTTGTAAGTTGTAAGACAAATGTACAAGGCTGTGTAGGCAGCTAGGTCTCTGCAACTCTCACATGGTTGCCCACTGAAGCTAAGCAGGGCTGCGCCCAGTCAGTACCTGGATGGGAGACCACATGGGAAAGCTAGGTTGCTGCCGGAAGTGGTGTTAGTAAGACCAGCAGGGGGCACTCAACCTGTGGTCTGTGTGGGTCCTAATGCCCCAGTACATTGATGGGGACTCTATACTGCTCAGTGAGTGCCGTCTTTCGGATGAGACGTTAAACTGAGGTCCTGACTCTCTGTGGTCATTAAAAATCCCAGGATGTCCTTCGAAAAAGAGTAGGGGTTTAACCCCGGCATCCTGGCCAAATTTGCCCACTGGCCTCTGTCCACCATGGCCTCCTAACCATCCCCATATCATAATTGGCTTCATCACTCTGTCTCCTCTCCACCAATCAGCTGGTGTGTGGTGTGCGGTCTGGCGCAATATGGCTGCCGTCGCGTCATCCAGGTGGATGCTGCACACTGGTGGTGGATGAGGAGATTCCCCCAATGTGTAAAGCGCTTTGAGTGTATAGAAAAGCACTATATAAATGTAAGGAATTATTATTATTAAGGCTGTGTAATGATATAACAGACTTCACAATTTCAAAATCCACAAATAATTTATTGAAGCATGTAGGATTTGGGTGGTTTTCAACATGCAGTTTTTGTGTGTCTCTTTAAATGCAAATGAGTTGCATGATAACTTATAAGAAAATTAGCTTTATTAACTCTGTGGATGTGTGATTTATTATTATCACAGTATAAAATATTCTTGTTATGATATATAACACATTATAGTATAAACTATCACAGCATTATAGTATAAAACATTATACTATAAACACATTGCAATTAAAAAGAGACATTTTGGTGACCAAATAACTACAAAGATTTACAATATAGGTTAATTTTTAAGTTTTAAGTAAGCATGAATTTTCAATCAATCGCAATATTTATATTATTTGCTAATTAATAACCTCATGTGGAACTCTGAATCTGCGTCCCAGTCTGCTACTGTCCACCGGAGGTCGCATTTCGGTCATAGACGCATGCTTTGAGAGCCTTTCTGAATGAATGAATGAAATACGCTGTTTTCCACCAAGGCAACCCGGGGTGCAGGAATATAATTGGCTAAAGTGGCATTGGGCGGGTTAAAAGAACCAAAACAAAGACAGACGTTCCGGCACGTAACGCACATTTTCAAAGCAGAATATATGACTTCAGCATTGTTTTTCAGATAAACAAGAATGTTCACTTAGCATGATTCCTAAATATCTGCAAACATATTATGGTATTTTTATGCTTTAGAAGAGTCAAAAACTTACATACAGCACCTTTAATGCAAATGCAGATTTGGAAATGTGCCGTTTATGTGCACTCATATTAAATTGTAGTTGTCCCTTTATAGGGTGACGAGTTTTTCCAATGAGTGCCCTATAAAGGGTCATAAGTAGTGTGCATAAATTTGGTTGTGCATTTACAAACCATATTTTGACAGTACACGGTAAAAAAAGCTCCACACAATTCCTATATGTTGTCACAATTGTTATTAGAACTTTAACTGGATTAAACATAAAACAATTAAGTCGTCCTCAAAAACTCAACAACTGTGTTGCTTTAGCTCATTTTAAATAAGTGGTAATGAGGTGGTTATTAATTAGCAAATAATATAAATATTACTAACGTAAACATTAGGTGAGCAGGTTACATTGTAAACCCGTGTCCCAACAACACGCTATGTGAGGAGATTTGCAGTGATAAGCAATTTGGCTGTTTGCACCAGACGAAACATGACAGAAATTTAAATACAGCCATTCAGAAGCACAGACTATGCACTCACTCACGAAATGGTAAGGTTTATAATCTAATTAATACATATTAAACCTCTTTAACATTATTAAATGTAGATGCTGAATCACTGATATGTGTTGGTTTGCTCTGAGTCTCAGTTCTAAAGTTCAATTTCAAATGGTTTATTTTATTTCCAAGATCTGAGGTGAACTATCTGCTGCTGCTTTCAGTAGTATGGCAATAAATGTCAGGTAAAATGGCATTCAAACTCACATTACTAACATTTAACACTGAATAAAGCACATGAGGTGTAGCTGAGGTGATCATTAACAGTTTATCCTGTTGTTCAGCTGCAAGAAATAGAAACCGTTTCTAATATATCAATTCGAGGAGTTGATTAGGACAAAAACTCCTTTTAATATGGAGAATATTCCTTCTATCGCGTGCCGATTAAATCAGCCTTAAATCAGCCTTTAGGCTCAGTAGTCAGGCATACTCCTGTTGATTTCGTCAATCTGGCAACCTGCACTTGCGTGTTTTGATCCAGGAGTGCAATACCTAGTTCAACCACTGGGTGACAAACTTACATACTGCACCTTTAAGGTTAGTGGTTGCAAACAATTTATATGAGCTGAATTTAAACAAACAAAGTTAAACATTACTACATTTAAATTGTTTGTTTAAATTCAGCCCATATAAATTATTTGCAACAAGTTACCTTAAAAAAAGTAAATCCATTGAATAATTGTTTTCAGTGTACTTCAATTTAAGTCACAACAGTTCTGTGCATATTTTAAGAATTTGTACATCTGCATTACTTTTTAAAAGTAAAAAAAAAAAAACACAACTAGCTCATTACATCTTGAAGACGGAGACAAAGAAAAAATTAGTCACAAGAGAAATTTAACAACACCGTCTTCATTAATAACACTAAAGGCTACTTTAAAGTCACTATAAATGCACTAAAATCCAAAGTGTTAGAAGAAAGTGATGGTCCACATGAGCAAGCCCTGAGACAATTGAAAAAGGTTTGGCTGAAACACAAGCATCCTTCAAACAGACAATCAGAGAAGTGGATGCATTTGTGCTTTTATAAATCGCATTTTATTCCCGGCTTGATTTCAATCTGTCTTAATCCTCAGAAGGCATCTTAAACATTCCTTTCTATCAGACGCTCCATCTTTCTCAGTGTTCAAGTGCATAAACAGTGGAAACTGAGAAACTGGAAGCAACTACAATCCAACAATCACATTTTTACTAGTTTAAAGTTATATATTGTCTGGGTTGGTGTTGTATATTACACTACAGAAACCTTGTAAAAAACTGCCAGTACATTCTCTGCTATTTTACAGACTTTTTCCTCTATATATTATTTCTTATATTATTTCAAACGACTAAAATGTCACTAAAAGTCACTTTGTTAAACTGTAGGGTTGAATTTTCAACATCAGAAGTCGACAGAGCAGAGATTAAGCTCCCATAATTCACATAATTCACAACCTTAAATAAACGGAAAACACACAAAATACGGAAACTGATCATTAACAGATATTTTTTACAGTGTGGTTTTGGTTCATTTCCAGCGTTGCCATACAGACTGGCTTTTAAATCTGCTCTAGTCAGGATACATGCAAAGTTGAAAGGGTCTTGAAAACCATATCCTTTGATTTGCATGAAAATGCGACTAACAGACTCTTACGTTAAAAGGATTTCTTGGTGGATTAAAATCCTGTCAGCGACAATTCACCAGCACAGTTTTCATGCTTTTTTATTTACATACAGAGAACAATGAAAACAAAACCTATTTTACATCCCAGGCAGCATGGTGGCTCAGTGGTTAGCACTGTCAACTCACAGCAAGAAGGTCGCTGGTTCGAGTCCTGACTGGGTCAGTTGGCATTTCTGTGTGGAGTGTTTCTCAGTTCTCCCCGAGTTGACGTGGGTTTCCTCCGGGTGCTCCGGTTTCCCCCACAGTCCAAACACATTCACTATAGGTGAATTGGATTAACTAAATTGGCTGTTGTGTATGAGTGTGTGTGAGAGAGTGTATGGGTGTTTCCCACTACTGGGTTGTGGCTGGAAGGGCATCCGCTGCGTAAAACATATGCTGGATAAATCGGCGGTTCATTCCGCTGAAACAACCTCTGATAAATCAGAGACTAAGCCGAAGGAAAATGAATGAATAAAACATACAGGCTGAATACATACAGTTGAAGTCAAAATTATTAGCCCCCCTGTATATTTTTTCCCCCAATTTCTGCTTAACGGAAAGAAGATTTTTTTCAACACATTTCTAAACATAATAGTTTTAACAACTCATTTTTGTCATGATGACAGCACATAATATTTGACTAGATATTTTTCAGGATACTAGTATTCAGCTTAAAGTGACATTTAAAGGCTTAACTAGGTTAATTAGGCAAGTTAGTGTAATTAGGCAAGTCATTGTATAACAATGTTTTTTTCTGTAGATAATCGAACAAAAATATTGCTTAAGGGGGCTAATAATATTGACCTTAAAATGGTTTTAAAAAAATTAAGAACTGCTTTTATTCTAGCCGAAATAAAACAAATAAGACTTTCTCCAGAAGAAAAAATATTATAGGAAATACTGTGAAAAAATCCTTGCTCTGTTAAACATAATTTGGGAAATATTTGAAAAAGAATTTTAAAAACTTTAAAAACAAAAGAAAATCACAGGAGGGCGAATAATTCTGACTTCAGCTGTATTTGTTCCACCATTATATTATTTGATTCTCAATATAGGCTTGTATTAGAACACAGACACCTCTGACCTTAGATCGTTCCCTAGGAAGTGTCCTGGAAAAGGTTACATCTGAAAGGCCAAAGGATAAATGGCTTTATCCATCAGGATGAGATTAGGCTAAATAGAGCGGCGGGTTATAGACGATCACACCACTGACCTCCAGTGAAAAGCCCACACTAATCCAGAGCCACAGATCAACTGTTCACTTTACACCACAGCCTGTGTCTATTTACAGACAAACCGGTGAACGTCACAAGGCACACACTTGGGGATTGGAAACGTTATTTGCCGTGATGCAAATATCAAAAGCTGGTTTCTTAAAGGAACAACGCGACTCTGGAAATGACTGTATATAACTGCATCTGCAGAAATAATTGCAGGAGCATAAAATAAAATAAAATAAAATAAAATAAAATAAAATAAATGTAAAATAAAATAAAATAAAAATAAAATAAACAAAATATATTTTTTTTATAAATAAATAAAATTAAATAAAATTAAATAAAAGTAAAATAATATAAAATATTTAAGGGTACAGTTCAATTAAATAATTATTAAGAGACCTGTTCAATAAAATAAAATAAAATATTTAAGGGTACAGTTCAATAAAATAAAATAAAATAAAATAAAATAAAATAAAAGTAAACAAAATAAAATAAAATAAAAAAGTAAACAAAATAAAATAAAATAAAATAAAGTCATGTAAAGGTTACTAAAGCAAACAAATAAATTCAGTCTTACGTTGCACAGTTATATCTTTTGCAATAATAAAAAATGCATTTTATGGGTTAAAATTATGTTTGTTATGCTTGGAAAATGGAAATATAAAGTAAAGATCAAGCTACATGAAGGTATTTTATAAATTTCCTACTATATAAAAACTTTTTTTATGAGTGCAGACATCAATGGAAAGATTATTTATTCAGCCTTCAGATGATGTATAAATCGAAATAGAAAAAGAAGACCCTTATTTTGGTTGCATATAAATAAAGCATGATGTAAAATATATACCTTTTTTTTCAATAAATAAAACTGTTCAAATTAAATTGAACAAATACTTAAAATATAATAAACATTAATTATATTATTTTTATTCAATTAATTTATTATTAACTGATGTACTTAAGTTAAAACATTGTATATTTATTTAAGAAACAGGGATTTATTTAACAAATATTTATTTAAGAAACAGGAAACAAATGATCTGAGCAATGAGCATAAATGCATGTAAAGGTACATTACTAAATAAATGTGCACAATGTCCTTTACTTTAGAAAAGAGAAAGTATATTATTTTTTATTTCAAATGTAAAAAAGGTTTATATAGTCTAATTTATAAGTATATATAGTTTATAATACATTCATTCATTTTCCTTCAGCTTAGTCCCTTTATTCATCAGGGGTCGCCACAGCGGAATGAACCGCCAACTATTCCAGCATATGTTTTAGACAGCGGATGCCCTTCCAGCTGCAACCCAGTACTGGGAAACATCCATACACACTCACACACACACACACACACACACACACACACACACACACA
>CAIGQV010000001.1:31270166-31283488 GCA_903798115.1 Danio jaintianensis | reverse complement strand
TTTGGACTTGTGGGGGAAACCGGAGCACCCGGAGGAAACCCACGCGAACACGGGGAGAACATGCAAACTCCACACAGAAATGCCAACTGACCCAGCCGAGGCTCGAACCAGCGACCTTCTTGATGTGAGGCGAACGTGCTACCCACTGCGCCACCGCGTCGCCCTCTAAACACAATAGTTTTAATAACTCATGTCTAATAACTGATTTATTTTATCTTTGCCATGATGACAGCACATAATATTTTACTAGATATTTTTCAAGATACTAGTATTCACCTTAAAGTGACATTTAAAGGCTTAACTAGGTTAATTAGGTTAAGTTAAGGTAATAAGGCAAGTAATTGTGGTTTGTTCTGTAGACAATCGGAAAACAAATATTGCTTAAGGGGGCTAATAATATTGACCAAAAATGGTTTAAAAATTTTTTAAAACTGCTTTTAATCTAGAAAAAAATAAAACAAATAAGGGTGCTCATTAGGGTTGGGTATCGTTTGGGGTTATTTCGATACCGGTGCTAAATCGATACTTTTAAAATGGTACCGGTGCCAAAACGGTGCCTGAAACAATACTTTTGAGCCACAAAATTATGCTGGATGACTCTAGAAAAATATTATATAACATATATCATTAAAAAATTGTTTTATCATTTTTATTGAACAATATAATTAAAGTTTAAAGTATACATCAGTTCATATTTTATATAATTGAACTGCATTAATATATTTCTTTTGATCAGTTGTTTGTTAGCTTGAATTTAAGATTTGCATTATGCAATCAACATTACATTAGCTTACTACTAACTCCGTGAAAGGGCTGTCGTCAAAATCGGTGAACACCTTTTTTAGGGTTGGGGCTTGTGACTACGTTTACATGGACATCAGTAATCTAATGATTTACCTTAATCTGAATAAGACAGTAATATGATTAATAATATGATTATATAATAATAAGTTTCCTCCGGAGTTTCATGTAATTCTGGGTGTTTCGTTATAATTTTTCGACTTTAACTGCAGTTCGGCAGTTTCACTTTCATTCAGCAACATATTGTTCATGCCCCCGTGACAAGCTGAGGTATTGGATGAGAATATGAAGTAAGGACTGGTGGAAGAGTGTTGTTTTAATGGAATTTGATACCGCACGCCGAATGGAAAGAAAAAAACCTCCGCATTTTGTGACGCGGGTGTCTGTGGTCCTTTAAGGTAATCAAAAAAAAATAAAATAAAAATCACTGTTTAACTGGTAGACTCTTAATCAGAGTATTGACTTAATCATATTAAAATCGGAGTATTGATGTCCATGTAAACGTAGTCACTGAAAGTGCCAGATGATGTCGCAAGCTCTCAAAGTGCATTCCTCTGCCTTTAAGTTAATTCCATGAGCCCTCAAATGTTTCATTAAGTTTGACGTGTTTCCCCCCTTACACGCAACTTTTGTAAAGCATCTGCTTCAGGTTGCGGTGTCAGAATCCTTGCTTGTAAAATATAGCCATACTTTAGAATGCTTAGTTTAAGCCAAATTTATGAACATGATCATGGGTGTTGATGAATCTGAAAAGAGTCGCTCACCGGATGCGCTGTGCTGCGCACGTTGCCTACATGCGTATGTTCCCTAAGCAACAAGAACAAACGCCTAACATCACCGATGGTGTCCGTGTCCCTCAAAGTTGTTTGGAATTAAATGTTTAGAGATGGTATGAGACAACGCGTACCTATGTGTGCCTTTGATGCATCCCTTGATGCTTCTTACGTCCTTGTCGCAGCACCAGTGGCACCAAAATTCATATGCTGATTTGGTCCGGTCCCTACTGGTTACATAGGTACCGGGTTTCGGTACCCAACACTAGTGCTTTTACACCTGTAGATGGTTACAATGTTTATTATTGTTCTTAAACAGGCCAAAATAGTTAAAACAAGTCACGTGCGAGTAAACTCTCCTCACATTGGTCAGAGTTTTAGGGTTTATTTTTCAGAGTCCCACGGATTCCGCTCAGCTGTCACATCGTTATTTTAATTTATGATGATAAGCTATAAGACATTATAAGAGAAAAGCTGCACTTTAATTATGACACCCACAGACATCGTCACCAAATATAAATCAGAGAGGCAAGACTTTCTCATACATAGCCTCATTTCAGTTGTCAAGTTTTGTAAAAATCTATCCATTGAATCAATCAATCTATTACAAAAAACATTGGCTAGAATTCTGCATTATAGGCTTAAATTATAGAGAGAAGTAACAGATGAAGCGAGTCTGATGTCAGATCATGAAGCAGATCAATGGTGATCTTTCTTTCCATCTGTCAGTGCAGAAATGAACAAAACAATAGGCCTAATACAAAATATTATAAGATTAAAATATGGAAACATTATCAGATAATCGAAATTATCAGGTAATTTCGGTCAATTTTCCTAACAGATAAACAGCACTCAGTAATATTTCAGCATGCTTTCACTTTTATATTCGACATGAAACGCACATTTGCCGGTAGGAATGATGACATCCCGCCCTACTCATCATTCTCTCTTCATATAGCCGTATATATGGCTATTACACAACCATAATATACTGTGATTTAGCCTGGTTCGTTAGTTTGTTGGATCATTTTGCTTTCTCATAACAATCGATCCGCTCCAGAGTTCGTTTCAATCGAGCCGAGACCATCTCATTCAGGCAATCTCGGAGCGATTTATTTGGCGCGAATCTAAGCGCGATTGCGGGATTCACATATGCCAAACGAACGGCGCTAACTAGGCAAATGAGACAGGTTCTGAAACAAACGTCTAGGTGTGAAAGCACCCTAAGACTCTCTCCAGTAGAAAAAATATTATAGGAAATACTGTGAAAAATTCCTTGCTCTGTTAAACATCATTTGGGAAATATTTGAAAAAGAAGAAAAAATTCACAGGACTTTAACCGTACGTAAATACATATAAATATTCATAAGTTTTTTTGTTGTTGTTTTTTTTATCCAAATATTAAAAACGTTCAAGGACTTAAGATTATGATGACCATTAAATGGATCATAACAATTTTGCACTGTGTGTAACAAAAGTCCTCGGGTCTCATTCGGAGCAATTACACTATATACACCTCTCAATAATCTTCCTCCATTTCTAGAGCACACTCTCTGATCAATAGACTGACCTCCAAGCCATTCGACCACATGTTCAAACATTCATCAAGCAATAACTGCACATTGTTTCAGAATGAGCGTCGAATACAACTGTGACCCTGCGAGCAGCGAATGGATCATTAAATCTGCGGCCACAGTAATCGATCTCCATTTGGAGGAGCTGTGAAACCAGGACTAATGAGACGCGTCCTGACAAAGCAGAGCACTGGAGGCCGTGCTCTTCATCTTATCTCATACTACAGCAAATAAAACACCTGTCAAAGATGAGTTTTCTAATGCATCAAGTACCTCTGTACTGTATTCTAACGCAAAGGCTATATTATGTAGAGCAGGAGTCCTCAAATCACTGGGTCACGGTCTAGTATTGGATTGTGAAAGAGTTTCTAAAGGGCTACAAGAACACAAATTTACTCTACATGAGATACCACTTTAGTTTGAGTTTCCCCTTTAATCCTTGTGTGCTGTCGGGGATGTTTTCATCCACTCTGGGGCGATTTTGAGTCTTAATTCGGCCACAGCTTTCTCTGTGTTTCAGCAAATGGAACGATTTTTGGTGGCAAATCTTATTTTGACATATTTTGGGAAAATACATTAAAAATGTTAAAAAACTAAACAATACTCTCTGGGCAAATTGACTACCCTTTCATTATGTTGGGCGCTGTTTTTGCCCCATTGACTCTTATTATGATGACATTTTTTGATTGCAAAGCCATGACGCCATATAAACATGTATTCTTGGTTGTTGCTGGTTTTCCTTGTTGGGAAAAGGTAAATTGTAATTTTTACTGTTGATCATCAGTTGCAGTCCAAAAAAAGCTTCGTTTCTGCTAGGGATGTCCAGATCCGATCACGTGATCGGAAATCGGGCCCGATCAAGCGGTTTCGGAATCGGACGTTACCTCCCGATCAGGACTCGAATATATATATATATATATATATATATATATATATATATATATATATACTCATTATTTTTTAACACATCTAAATTTATGCGATGGCACAGAGTTAGACCTCTTTGTTGACTTCACACAGAAACAGCAACGCGTGCGGCATGACATCACTTTGTTGCAGAGACACTATGGGTTAAATGCCAGCACAGTAGTACATGGTAGCAGCTTGAAGCGGAAAGCGTGAGTATGGCTGTTTCTCAATATGCATTCTTCAGCGATCTTGCGTCCTTGTCTTCTCGTGTAATGTCATCATCAACCGCCAAAGTTCAGTTCTAAAACTCAGGACCGCAATAACGGAGGACACGTGAAAGTTCCCGGATGCGTTCTTGATATCGAGGATGCGTCGATGCAGACTTGAGCGCAAAACTCGCTCGAGAAGTTTCAGAAGTCATTGCGGCTGATTCTGAAAAAAGCAGGTGGGAAGCGCAGCATTTTATACCTGTTTAATATTAAAGTTCAGATATATAACTTATTTATCTCAGGAGATCTTAATCTTATCTTAATAAATGCATTAACACATTAAGGGTGTTTATTTGCTGAAATTCGTATTAAAATATGTGTTATTTGTATTGTGAAAAGTATATTTGTAAGGTTTTTGTGCATGTTATATATATTGAAAAGGGGGACAACAATAAATCGCTGTAATCTTTAAATAATTTTCCATTAAAAATGCGTGAAGGTCATGTGACCATCAGGAAGAACGCAGCATCTCATTTCTCAGAGCACACGCTCTTTTTTTCTTGCGGTCTCCCGAGTCCAAAAGTGAAGAATTTATGTTATTTATTACATGATTGTTCAAGCTACCTCACAGAAGTGTTCTGTTTATTAACAGAGTAGTTGAATGTTAAAATAAGGTGAATTAAATAAAATAAGGAACATCCTGGATCTGTTTCTTCGCTCTTCTTTATTCTTTTTTATGTATTATAGAAGTATCGGATCAGGTTTCAGTATTGGCAGATACTCAAAATCAAATGACTCGGACACGGACTCGAGGGCAAAAAAACCCTGATCGGGACATCCCTAGTTTCTGCCCTTTATATGGAGTATAGTGTGTGTGTGTGTGTGTGAGAGAGAGAGAGAGAGAGCTTTGTGCACGTATCTATATCTATATGTCTGAGAAAATCAAAATAAGCAGCTCAGCTCTCAAAGCATAGTAAACATAGTAAGTGTATTTATGCATGCACACTATAATCTGCTGTTTTACTCCACTGAACTCCTTATAAAAGTCAGAAAATTTATTGCACAGGCCTATTTAAAGGGTTAATGCTGCCAACTGATGACCAACAGTAAAAATGACACATTTTATCTCTTCTCAACAGGAAAAACCACCAACAATAAAGAATGCATGATTATATGGTGTCATGGCTTTGCAATCAAAAAATGTGATTATAATGGAAGTCAATGGGGCAAAAACAGCCTCGAACACAATGAAATGGTAGTCAATTTGAACAATGCACAAGTGTTAAGAACCAATGTCCATATTTGTGCACATCGCAGACCAGATCCTGGAAGTGCCATGCTAATACTAGAACGTTACTAGAACTATGTTAAGCTGCTTTGACACAATCTACATTGTGAAAAGCGCTATATAAATAAACTTGACTTGACCAATAATATCTCATTTTTGTTGTACTATATATTGCACCAAAATTGATTGCGATAATCGATATTATTGTCATTTTAAGACTATTTTTATGCCACTCATTATATAAAGCTCAGCCCTACTTCATAATTTTTAAGCACAATAATCAAAGTAACCATTATAGTGCAGTCCTACAGACATCTGCCTTTTTGCAATATGGACCTTTTTCCCAAGACTGTTATGACATGTTTAACGGGGTCATCAGCATCTTAAATGCTTGAAAGTATTTAATATTTAGATTTTTTTTTAAACGCATGTACATTTATATGCATTTATGTATATACACTGGTCCCTCGCTTTAATGCGATTTTTTTGTGTGCAATTTGACATGTTTTTTTTTTTTTTTTTTTTTTTACAGCGCATTGTGTTCTGCATCCTGATTGGCTGTAGACCATTGTCAATCAATCTCCTCCTAGTCTCCTGTACCATACAGAATGCGTTCAGCTTGCCAAATTAACATAAATCTTCGATCGCTAGCAGTGTGAGTTTCAACAAGGCTGCAAAAAGGGTTGCAACTGTCTGCAGCAAGACCATCGTAAAGGGGGTAGCACACCAGACGCGCCACGCCACGCAGCGCCATATATTTAGAATTGTAAACATATGTTTACATCGGGGTGTCCGCAAGTCGGCGGCTGTCTGCGGTGCCCAGCTACGACTCAGGACACTGTTCATATTTCTGCCATGCCACAGAGCGCCATCTAAATAATTTCATATTAAACAACATGCGAATGTGCGCGTCCGGTGTGTGTTACTTCCAACTTTCATGTGCGCAGCGCATTAGGTGTGCGACCTCCTTAAGGATGGAGTCTGCTTTAGATTTGTGGATCAGTGACAGCAGGAAAAAGAACATTACGCTGGATGCCAACATTATCCGCTAAAAAGCTTTATGAATCTTTTGCTGACAGCGATGAATGTTTAAGCCTCAACAGGTTTTGATCTTTGGTTTCATTCTGTAATACTGGACTTATTTTTCTACGAAAGTTTGAACTTTGAGAGTGTTTAAACTAGGGTTGTCACGATACTGGAATTCGGTACCAATCGATACTGAAGTTTTAAAAACGTCCATTTCCCGCTAACATTTGAGCACGTTCTTAAACAGAGCTTATTTGCCATTGTGTTCACGTGCTCAACAGAAATGACTGTGATTGGCTATGAAGGTCATCAGTTCACCGAACTCACTGCTGTTTACTGAGTGTAAACACAGATACAGAGACACTGGAGCGTTTTAAAGCCGCGATTCATCGGTGGATCGCTCGTATGTCAGGATTTTGCCTATTGTGGGTTATTTTTAGAACGTAACTCCCGCGATTAACGAGGGACCACTGTATTATATCATCTTTGCATCAAATAAAAAAACAAAAATACAAATTACCGCTTGTGCGAGGCATTTGTAATGCAGAGTCTATGGGGGCGGGACAGTAAATTTGACATTATTCTCTCTTCTGGCTGCCGTTCTCAGTCTCACACAGTTTTTTTTTTCTTTTGTCTGAAAAGTTTTTTGTTTTTTTCTGAAAGTCTTGATAACACCATCGTGGAGTTTTTCTTTCATTATTTCAGCAAACACGATAGTAAAAAATTTTTTTGTTGTACTCTCCCATTTACTGTGCTCTTGAGTTTACCCAACTATGACCACTTCTGCTACTGAGAAACCCGGAAATGTGAAAAGGGTCCATTGTCTGAAGGTGAGTCAGTATGTCTAGTAGTAAAGGTGAAGATGTTTTACTCACGGCTGGCAGAGTTTGACCAGGTCGTGGTCAGTGGTGGATGGCGGTAACCCGCGGATGTACAGGTTGGTTTTACTGAGCTGCTCCCAGCCGGCTGTGCTGCTGCTGCTGCTGTGATTGGTGCTGCTGTTGGTTCCAGGACTGGGCGGAGCCATCGGGTGGGAGCCGGGGCCAACAGGGGGCTGGGGGGAGGGTACATAAAACAAACTGAATTCACTTAAAGTACACCTGAAATCAAAACTAACCATATTGATTTTGTAAATGTAAGAAAATGTAAATAAAGTTAATTAACTAATAAAAAAATATATATTTTATAATGCATTTTGAATGGAATGAAAAAAAATCTTAATTTTCAAAACATTTCCTAAAATTTATTTTAATTAAATTACCAATAAAAACATTTCCCCAACTTAGAGTTAATAAGAATGAAACAAAATAACTACATGCATGAAATGTGTAAATATTAAATTAAAACACTTCCTCAGCTTTCCTTACTGATACGACAGGAACTCCACAGAAACTATTTCAATCCAGTGAAGTCAACTGATAAACCAGGGAAACATTTACATTTTTAGTGAATGGTTGGGAGTTTGGGGCACACCTTGTGAAACTGGGATTGTCCCAGTAAACCATGAAGCCTTAAATCTCCCAATTAAGACATAATAGGTTGAATTATGAGATTAACAAAAGTGTCAAAAAGCCAACAAAACTGACACTGCAGCGTTCATTAAACAGATTATGAAGAAAAATAAACAGCCTATAATTTAGGTTTGTTTATATAGTGCTTTAGATAAATACTTAATCTTAAAATTACAATTACTTCATTATTTACTTACCCTCTTGTGGTTTCAAATCTGCATGCTGATAAATGTACGTTATTTCAACATTTAGGACTAAAGGTTGGGCTACTTTGACATTTTACGCCTATTTTACATGTTTCACCACCTGAAAATGTTAGACAGAAACATTAAAAAATAAAAATAAATATTAAAAATAATAATAATAAATTGACCAAGTTAAATTATGAAATATTTTTATACTGTAATCAATGTGTAATTAATAATTTGTAATTAATTTCTTAAATAAATGTGCGATTTTATTTTAATAAACATGTATACATTATTTTTTTTTGTGCAAAAATTTTGATTTTGGTATAACTATCTTTGGTCTGCTCAATGACAGGCTAATGGCCGCCGATGTGCTGTCTCTCAGAAATTATTTTAAAATAATTTAATATTTTAAAATAGGCACTGTCCTTATAAATAAACTGCATAGTTGCAATCTCAACAACTACATTCTCGACTAAAAAAGCCTTAAAAGTACATTGTTGTCCAACAGCCGTAATATTTGTCAAACTGTAGAGTGTCCTCTGCTTATCGCTGTATGTGGGCGGAGTAATACACAAGGGTGAAGGGTGAAGAGGCTGGACGAGCGCTGTTACTGGCAGAATATCGCACAGCTATCAGCCAATCAGATTCAAGAACCAGACAGAACTGTTGTCTAAATAAATAAATAAATAAATAAATATATATATAAAATTGGATTCATATCGCAATATATAAATCGCAAAATAAAAAAGATATTGTTAAACAAATCTAACATTGCAATATTTTTTTATTTTGCGATATATATTGCGATATGAATACAACTTCACCAGATGATGTAATATCATTAATATGAATTAAATTTATATTTATTCATATAAAGAATTTATAAAGTTAGATCGATTGGGATGATTCTGCAGTGAGAGTGCATCACCATAAAATCTAATAAACAATCAATAAACTTTTGGGGGTCCCCGACACATTTTCGTTGTGGTCTGTGCTATTTGCAGTGCATTTCTGTATTTGCATGTGTTGTGAGTATTTTCATGCATAACTATCTATAAGTACAATCAAGAAAATTATACAATTGAAATAAAGTGTTTTATCATTTCCCGAGTCTAACAGTATTCAAGTACAGTAACTGAATGATAAAAATACAAATAATTCAATAAAATTAATCATAGTTAAGGTCACAAATGGTACAGTTTCTTATAGCTGAATGTTTTTAAAATCATTATACAATCACAGGCATCAAAAACACATTCAAATGATAAATTATAATCCAGACTCAACATTGCATATCCTGCGATGTGACTATTGCGAACAATCACATTGCAATATTGATGCTGAAACCATATATTGTGCAGCCCTAATATATATATATATATATAAGGGCGACGCGGTGGCGCAGTGGGTAGCACGTTCGCCTCACAGCAAGAAGGTCGCTGGTTCGAGCCTCGGCTGGGTCAGTTGGCATTTCTGTGTGGAGTTTGCATGTTCTCCCCGTGTTCGCGTGGGTTTCCTCCGGGTGCTCCGGTTTCCCCCACAAGTCCAAAGACATGCGCTATAGGTGAATTGGGTAAGCTAAAAAATTGTCCGTAGTGTGTGAATGGGTGTGTATGGATGTTTCCCAGAGATGGGTTGCGGCTGGAAGGGCATCCGCTGCGTAAAACATATGCTGGATAAGTTGGCGGTTCATCCCGCTGTGGGAACCCCAGATTAATAAAGGGACTAAGCCGAAAGGAAAATGAATGAATGAATGAATATAAATATATATATATATATATATACACACATACATACATACATACATAGTATGTCAGTGGCAGCAGGCGAGTGCAGAAACTCCATTAAAATTACTGGGGTAAAATTAATTTTCATATTTTAAAGAGATGGCAGGAAAAAACGGAATTCAATGCAGGCAGTGCTTCTTGTCTGGTCGGATACCTACTTTATATCGTATATCTATCAGGCAGTGGAGATCACTGATTTTTAAAAAAATCAAACCTTAAATGTGGCAATTTTATAATGCAAAGACAGTTCACCGGAAGCCGTTGGGCTGGCTGTAAATTAAAAGTCTGTGTGCATACACCACATTGTTGCTGCAAAAGAAAATAAAAGTCATCTTACTTTTACAAGATCTCTATTACAGACTAGCTCAATCTTTAAACTGCAAGAACAAACTGCAAACATCAGCTTTTACCAGACTGAAAACTGAATTTAAAAAAAAGCAAAACAGGAAAGCAAATGTCAAAGCTGTGATAAATCTGGACATAAAGGAAGTGTTTTCACAGTGGTGTGGGGAATTTTTAGAAGAAAGCATTTGAATAAGAATGTAACCTCAAGACTATTTTTAATACAGTTAAAACTTTTACCGACAGCGTGTGTGTGCAAATCTTTGGCAAACAAGACAACCCAAGTAAACATTCAGAATAAAGAGACAGTAAAAGAGACAGACAAATATAAAATAATAAACATTTTTGTTTGGCATATGAACATAATTACTAACAATTAATCTATGAATAAACCCCTTACAATTTTATTATGAAAATAATAATTACTCAAATTAAACTTTTTTTTTTTTTAGCATAATTTAGCTCTGGTTAAAACTGATGTTAATGCATAGCAACAACGCTCTTCCAAAAAAGACAATACTGGCTTGCTTTTTATAAATGCTACAAACCTAAAAAGGGTCTGATGTGTGCTAATAAACACCAATAATCTACTTTCTCTCAGAAGTAATTAAAACAAAAACACAATAACAAATACAAAACAGGAAGGCAAGGTCACAATGCACCGGAAGGGCCGGAAATGTTGAGGCCTCTCACAATAGGATTTGATTTTTTTTTTTTTTTTTAAGTGATCTGAACGTAATAAAGTTCTCTCCATGTTGGCGTGGGTTTCCTCCGGGTCCTCCGGTTTCCCCCACAGTCCAAACACATGCGCTATAGGTGAATTGGGTAAGCTAAATTGGCCGTAGCGTATGAGTGTGCGTGTGAGTGTAAGTGTGTGTGGATGTTTCCCAGTACTAGATTACGGCTGGAAGAGTATCCGCTGCGTAAAACATATGCTGGAACAGTTGGCGGTTCATTCCACTGTGGCGACCTCTGATAAATAAGGGGCTAAGCCGAAGGAAAATTAATGAGTGTAATAAATAATTATGTAAAGCCTTTACAATTGCATCTTTACAATTCTTCTATTTCTATAGCACTTTTTACAATGTGGATTGTGTTTTCAGCATGAGTGCAGTTATTTGGCAACTTATAAGGTGGTTTGTACTTTACTGTAAATATTTTAAAACACTAGGGATGCTGCAGTACTCGCAATACTGTATAATATTGAACTGTTCAGTACGACCTCCACTGTTCAATATGCGTATTGTGGTTTTCTGGTTTTGCATTAAAATGATGGGCGACACGGTGGCTCAGTGGTTAGCACTTTCGCCTCACAGCAAGAAGGTCGCTGGTTCGAGTCCTGGCTGGGTCAGTTGGCATTTCTGTGTGGAGTTTGCATGTTCTCCCCGTGTTGCCGTGGGTTTCCTCCGGGTGCTCCGGTTTCCCCCACAGTCCAAACACATGCGCTATAGGTGAATTGGATAAACAAAATTGGCGTAGTGTTTAAGTGAATGTGAGAGTGTATGGGTGTTTCCCAGTACTGGATTGCAGCTGAAAGGGCATCCGCTGTGTAAAACATATGCTGGATAAGTTGGCGGTTCATTCTGCTGTGGCGACCCCTGACGAATGAAGGGACTAAGCCGAAGGAAAATATACAAGGGGGCTAATAATTCTGACTTTATCTGTATATATCATCATATTGTACAGCCCTACAACTCAGATCATGATTTTTTTTTTGGTGGATCGTTCAATAACTATTTGATAATGCCAAGGCTTGTGTGTACAGGATATGTTGGCCTGAATCTCATGTTTGTCAGCGCTGGGATGAGTATCTGGCAGTGCTGTGATCCATATCTGCAGTGCAGTCTCTTCTTCTTCAGAAAGATGCTGTCAGCATAAAGTGGGTCCTCAGGGGCCGAAAGCTCTGACCTCGGAGCCCAGCTGATGGAGACGACGCTCCCAGCATCTCAAGAAGCCCAATGCGGCACCAGAGGCCGAAGGGTGAGCACTCAACATTTCTGTGTGCTCAAACCTTGTGTAAAAGCTTTGTTCGCAGACGAGCTCCATGTGCAACAGACCCAAAAGACTAGATATATTAGAACCTTTTTATATGGGATATTCCATGCACTTGAATCCTGCATTGAGCGTCTGCATTAGGTCTGCGATATGGAGGTACATTTGTGACAAAATAATAAAAAATAGTTTCCGTATTTTGTGATTCACAAGTGTTTTCTGTTTATTTATGGTTGTGAATTGCATTATGGGATGTTGATCTCTGCTCTGTCGACTTTTAATGCTGAAAATTCAACTCTACAGTTTAACAAAGTGACTTTTTTTAGTAGTTTGAAGTAATATAATGTATAAGAAATAATAAGCCTGTAAAATAACGGAAAATGTACTGGCGGTTTATTACAAGGTTTTTGTAGTGTAATATAAAACACCAACCCAGACAATACTTCACCTTTAAACTATTAAAAATGTTCATAATTAGGTTAAAAGTTTTTGGAAGAAAGATCAAGGTCCCATAATGCAATTCAAAAGCATAAATAAACGGGGGAAAAAATAAACCATGAATCACAAAATAAGCAAAACTGCTAATTTATGGTTATTTTTTACAGTGTGGAATATTCCATGCACATGAATCCTGCATTGAGCGTCCACAGTAGATCTGTGATATGGAGTTATATTTGTGACAAAAATAACAGAACTTATCTTATATATAATATAAATCAGGGGTGCCCAAACTTTTTCTTATGAAGGGCCAAAAACCAAAATTGATTGAGGCTATAGTGGGCCGAAGGTAAATAGTTGTAAAAAGTAGGTAAATAGGTAAAAAGTAGCCATGGCTAATTTCCTAATTTATTTAATAATGTTTAAAAATCACTAGAAATCATTGCTTTGTATATACAGCATATATATATATATATATATA
>CAIGQV010000001.1:31252432-31269766 GCA_903798115.1 Danio jaintianensis | reverse complement strand
GTCATTTTCAGTGGCACCAAGTGATTAGTAGATAAATTTTCAATATTCAAAACATCTCAATAGAAGTAAAGTAAATAGAAGTTTAATGTACAACACCAACCTAGACAATACTTTACTTTAAACTATTAAAAATGTTAATAATTAGGATAATAGTTCTTGGAAGAAAGATCAAGATCCCATAATGCAATTCAAAAGCATAAATAAACGGGGGAAAAATAAAAACATGAATCACAAAATAAGGAAAACTGCTAATTTACGGCTATTTTTTACAGTGAGGGATAATCCAAGCACATGAATCCTGCATTGAGCGTCTACAGTAGATCTGCGATTTATTTGTGACAAAATAACAGAACTTATTATACATTTAATATAAATGAATAGGCATTACGGCAATGAATAGTTTAAGCTATGTTCATTTTTAATGGCACAATTGTAACTCCATACTGCAACAGCTAGGCCTGTCACAATATCTTCTTTTTTTGTTGTACGATATATTGCACCAAAATATATTGCGATAAACTATATTATTGTCATTTTAAGACCATTTTATGCCACTCATTATATAATGCCAGAATGATAATATAATATCATCACAATGCAAGTACACTCTTCCAAAGTACACATAAAATTTCATTCTTAAGAATATTTCATTTAATTATAGTCATTTTAACAGTTTAATAATGAGGCATTGGAATCAGAATGTGAAATAAAGTATCCTAAAGAAATAATAATAAATGTTAACACAAAAGTGCAAGGTAAAGAGTAACAAAGGCTGAGAGATCTGCTACCAGATTTATTTTCAGCTGTCAGACACCCACATGAACATATACTATAGTAATTTATAGTAAATACTACAGTGTTTTTTAACCATACTGACACTGACACCTCCAATAGAGATAGAGATGCTGTACAATCAGCTAAAATGTTGCTAGAATTGGTTATTATGTACGGGCGATATATATTGCATCACCAAAAATGATTGAGGCCATGTCCATGTGTTGTGTGATAAGTTGATATATTGATTATTGTGACAGGCCTAGCAACTGCCACATATTTTGCATGCAAAAAGAGAATTGCATTTTGTGTTATTTTCAGAGGCACCAAGTTATTAGTATATAAATCTGCAATATTCAAAACATCTGCCTTGATACTCAGCTAGAAAATAAAAACTTCAGTCCCTATTATCCCAAGAAACATCCCACAAGGTCCCATACATTCTGAAAGCAAAATAACTTCTGTGTTTCATTTTTCAGGGAAAATATTTAAAAGTTAATCGACACGGTGGCTCAGTGGTTAGCACTGCCGCCTCACAGCAAGAAGGTCGCTGATTCGAGTCCCGGCTGGGCCAGCTGGCATTTCTGTGTGGAGTTTGCATGTTCTCCCTGTGCTGGCGTGGGTTTCCTCCGGGTGCTCCGGTTTCCCCCACAGTCCAAACACATGCTATAGGTGAATTGAATAAACTAAATTGTCCATAGTGTGTGTGTGTGTGTGTGTGTGTGTGTGTGAGAGAGAATGAGTGTGTATGGGTGTTTCCCAGTACTGGGTTGCAGCTGGAAGGGCATCCTTAATGCAACTTAATGCAACTTAAGAAATTGCCACGTATAATTTTAGGTTCTCACGGATGCAATAAATCTATATTTGGTCATAATAACAGTGATCAAAGTGTTGTGGTAAATCGTGCGTGTTTTGTACACATGCTAAAAACCAGCAATTTCCCCAGAGTGAATGAGAAGAAAAGAAAACAAACTCACACAAAACACTCCAGGTATTAAAACATCCCTAAAAACTGGAACTTAGTATTGATTTCTCCAATAGACAAACACAAAAACCCAACCTTCATACCTCAATATCCACAATCAACAAGTAAAAGTCACGATGATCCATGTGAAATTGTGATTTAATCAGAACAGCTTCAACCCAAAGGCATTGAAAATCGGGAATGTCTGAATAGGATTTTCTGAGGTCAATGCTTTGCTGCCTTCATTCTCTGCACTATAAAAGAGTTCTTGTATGGTAAAGACATCACTTCCGTCCTGTTTGTAAGGACACAGATGTTCAGATCTGTGGAGGTCTTCCTGCTCAAGTGGCCTCGCAGTTAAACTGTGATTATCCCGCTCGCGCTCTTTTGTAGAAGTAACAAGGAGGAGGAAGTGTTGGGAATCTCTGGTATGCAGCAGCGACACAGTTGACTGAATGAACTCCGGCCAGCGGAAAACTGTCCTCCAGTGTTCCCATCCTCCATTTACGCAACTTCTGCTCCACCAAATAACTTACAGAAAGTTCATTGTGAGGATGCATTCTAGGGTTGGGGCTATAAATCGATGCACTGCGATAGGGCTGCACAATATATCGTTTCAGCATCGATATCGCAATGTGCGCATCCGCAATAGTCACATCGCAAGATATCCAATGTTGAGTCTGAATTATTTGACTAGGAGCTACAGAATTTATGCATTTTAAAGCAAAAACAAGATTATTATACCCTAGTGTTGTCACAATACTGGAATTCAATACCAATTTGTACTGAAATTTTAAAAACGTCTATTTCCCGCAAACATTTGAGCACTGTTGAGCACGTTCTTAAACAGCGCTGATTTGCCATTGTGTTCACGTGCTCAACAGAAATGACTGTGATTGGCCTTGAAGGTCATCAGTTCACCGAACTCACCGCTGTTTACTGAGTGTAAACACAGATACAGAGACATTGGAGCGTTTTAAAGCCATGAAGATCAGTCGATTCATCATCGGATCGCTTGTATGTCAGCTTCTAAACAGACCAGCTGATCTTTGCGGCTTTAAAACGCCCCAGTGTCTCTGTATCTGTGGTTAAACTGAGTAAACAGCGGACATATTTTGTTTACAGAGTTTGAGGTTTACTGTCATCACTATATCATTATTATTCACACCTTACAGATGTTGGTCTACCTTTACCATTACATACACTTTGTAACATTTTATCTATCAAGTTTAAGAGTGCCTCTTTAACACTTATGTTTATTTTATTATAAAGAGATGAGATATTTTGTTTAAATATTTTTGTTTTTGACTATTAATACTATTTGCCTTAGTAATGTTGGTAAATTAAAATGAAGTGGTTAAATAACAAAAATGTATTGTTAAAAAATATTAAATAATTATCGATATCGAACGATATGAAACATGATATCGTGATAATGTTTTTTGCAATATCGCCATGCCCTATGTTAAAGTATATTTTTGCAAAAATGTAGGCTGAGGCACGCATTTCCAATAAGCCTGTGTTGGTTAAATCTCCTCGCTGATGAACACAGAAAAAAATAATAACAACAAATTTGGAGTATGACAATATGAATCACTGTCCCGTTTCTGGATTATGAAAAACTAAAGCTTGAACTTTCTGAAAAGAAAAATGTATTCAGATTTAAATCAAAATGAGAGGGACAAATACTGCAAACAATGACTATGATGTTAATTTGAGGGTGAACTATCCCTTTTAATCCCTTAGAACAGCAAAGACTGCAAAGAAAATGCCCAATATTGGCAGGTGCTGAAAACCACGGATCATCTGAGCTCCATGAAATCCAGTAGTGCTGAACAAAATATCATTTCATTAAAGGTCTACATAACAAAGACAGCATTTATGGGTCAGGACTGACTCAATGCCCTATTGAAATGGCTTGGCAACCCTTTGGCCGCCCTTTCTGCTATTGTCTAATGCAGCTGCGTAAAGAACACAAGACTGGATAAATAAGACTTGAGATTAAAAAAGAGGTGGCGGATTATTAAAGGTCACCAGCAAAGGTAAATCTGCCTGATAATGATTACTGATACTGAACATTTAACTGGGAGCAAATCAGAGTTTATTTGTGTTGTTTTAGTCCAAATTAGAAGCATGGTTTAATGTGGTTTCTGGTTCATGCATTCAATAAGCAAACAATAATATGATCTTTTAAACATTTAATTAAGCTATTTCAAAGTAGCAGTGTGTAATATTTATTCACTGCATTGTAATTGTTGTTTCACTATTATTACACTATGCAAAAAAACAAAAAATAAAAAGCCTTGAGTCCAAAATACAAAATATATGTGCATTAATATGATCCCAAATGTGATACTGATTGTGTACCACACTTTAAAATAAAGTAGGTTGTCATTATTACTCAATATTGAGTCAAACATGGACAAATCCAAGCTTTCAATAGGACTTTCACAATAAAGAATTTTTGTTATGCGATATACAGTCCCAGAAATTGTTGCGATAAGCAATATTATTGTAGTTTTGAGATAACACAACAGCGTATATGCAAATAGTCATAAACACTTTCAAGGGACTAATGGCCCGTTTCCACTGAGTGGCACGGCACGGCACGGTACGGTACGCTTTTATGGCCGTTTCCACTGTCAAAAGGTACCAAAAAGCGTACCGTACCGTACCACTTTTTGGTTACCCTTTCCAAAGGGTACCAAAAGGCAGAGCTAGACGCGCAGCTGAACGCTATTGGTTTACAGACAAATGTCACTAGCACATGTACAAGCCAGGAGAATGAAAACAATGCGCCATTTTTAAATACACAGCAGATACATTACACCGTAATAATATATACATGTAATAATGAGCCATGGTCGACCTGAGCTCAAACAAACCTTGTCGCAGTCTTGATGAACGGCCACAAAGCCAAGATAAACCTGTTGTCCTGTTGTTGTTTATGAGGCTGTCTAAAGCGTGAGCAGTTTCACTTTCTCGAGAGAGCTCTGCTTGCCGCGTCTATATTTGAAATAACAAACTTCTTGAGCTGATGATAATAACGTGCGCTTGATTATTAAAAGTGGATCTGACATCCAATCCTTTCAGAAACGGACAAACGTGAGAGTGAAGCGCAAAAAAACGAGGGAGCAAATGATACTTTCAGCAACCTAAAAGATGAACAAACTGCCATGTTTAACTATTATCGTCACCTTTTTGACTATTATGAACCCGGAATGACGGAATTACTTTCTAACAAGAGGTTACATGTGCTGGTGAAGATTAAAGACACAGATGAGAGGTTTGCAGTGACTGGGCTATATGTTGCGTGTTGTTTTTGAAGCCAAATAAGGACTAAATGTATGCTGTGTGTAGTTTTTCTGTAATTGGTAACATATCGGAGACTGTAAGGGTCTGTATGTGTTCATATACGTTGCATTCATTTATTTATTTTATATAATCGCAGACGTTACAGTAGGCTACTTCGCACATCATTGATCTGGTGTTATAATCAAATCCTGTTCATAGAAAGGTTAGTAATGAACATTTAAACACAAGTATTTATGTGTATAAAGCATCTGTTTAGTGAGAAGTGTTTCTCATATGATATGTGAACGACCCGTACAGCTTTACTTTGACATTTCCTCGAGCGAGAATGACGCCGTCTGAAACTTTCTGTCGTACATCACGCCCACCAAAAGGATACCATTGGTACCTTTTTGGCAGTGGAAACTCAAGCCTGATAAAAGTGAGCCATACCGACCCATACCATACTGTACTGTACCACTCAGTGGAAACGGGCCATAAAGCTTTTCATTCTTAAGGTTAATTAGATTCTGTAATTTGATGTCAAAAATTATGTAAATGTCCTATTGTGTATTCTATTAAATGTACTATGAAGTAAATGTCCAATTAATAACTTTGACATAGGTGAGGTAAAACGTAAATGTCCTTGTAAAATGGCTTTAACATTATTTGTGAATTTGTAAATATATATTGCAACAGCAAAAAATATTGAGGTCTTGTACAAATATTGCATGATAAGTCAATATATTGCTTATTGTGAGAGGCATAGCTTTCAATCAAACTTACTACACGTTTAAACCCAGTGGTTGGGTTTTGTCCATATTTGACCCAACGCAACGGTGGGTTACAACAACCCAGCTTGTTTTGAGAGTGGACTGTAAAAAGTGATTAATTACTTAACTTAAAAAAAGGGAGTAAAGCCGTTGCCTTAAAAGCGACAAGTTGACTTTACTTAAAAAAGTGAGTAAACCAATTGCAACTTAGAGCTGTTAAGTTGATTCAACTCCATTTTTATAATTATGCACATGGGTTAATTTACTTTAAAAATTAAAGCAACGGGTTTACTCACTTATTTTAAGTAAAGTCAACTAATCTTTTTAAAAGCAACAGGTTTACTCACTTATTTTAAGTAAAGTCAACTAATCTTTTTTTTTTTTTTTTTTTTACAGTGTGCAGAGTTTAACAAACAAAACGTTAACACTGATTTGGCTACATTCATTCATCTTCCTTCGGCTTAGTCCCTTATTTATTAGGGGTCGCCACAGCGGAATGAACCACCAACTATTCCAGCATGTGTTTTATGTAGGCAGATGCCCTTCCAGCTGCAAACCAGTACTGGGAAACACCTATACACACACACTCATACACTACGGCCAATTTAGGACAGTGGGGGAAACCAGAGCACCTGGAGGAAACCCACGGCAACACGGGGAGAACATGCAAACTCCACACAGAAATGCCTGTTGCTTGCTGTGAAGCGACAGTGCTAACCACTGATTATTTGGCTACATTTTAGACACAATAAAGTACGAACTTATTTTATATGTCTAAAGATTTTTGTTTTATCTTTTTGCAACTTCATGTTTATATTCGGGCGTCACGGTGGCGCAGTGGGTAGCACGTTCGCCTCACAGCAAGAAGGTCGCTGGTTCGAGCCTCGGCGTTTCTGTGTGGAGTTTGCATGTTCTCCCCGTGTTCGCGTGGGTTTCCTCCGGGTGCTCCGGTTTCCCCCACAAGTCCAAAAACATGTGGTATAGGTAAATTGGGTAGGCTAAATTGTCCGTAGTGTATGTGTGTGAATGAGTGTGTGTGGATGTTTCCCAGTGATGGGTTGCAGCTGGAAGGGCATCCGCTGCGTAAAACATATGCTGGATAAGTTGGCGGTTCATTCCGCTGTGGCGACCCCGGATTAATAAAGGGACTAAGCCGAAAAGAAAATGAATGAATGAATGAATGTTTATATTCATAAGTGCTAGTAAATATTAACATGAATGTGTTAATATACTGAGGTGTCTGCTGTTCTGTTGTATTGCTTATTGCTGTTTTTTTTTGTGTTATGTGTATTTAATTTAGCATATACTGACACCTTCGAAAATGAGAAGTTTGCCTCAAGGGTTTTACTTTTATTTTTCGAACAAAAATATTTGCCAAACAAAGTCAAAGTAGAAGATCTGTGCATCTCAGAGCAACACTTCCTTTCTATTTCCTTTCTATGTTTCCTTTCTATTCCCCATTTCAAAGCTAATCAAGTTTCTTCACAGTTTTAAGCATTTCCTGCATTGCTTCAACAAAATTAACTACTATAATGCAGTAAAAAGCCTGTATTTCTCCATTCCCGCCATGCTTTTGGAGCTTAATGAGAATATAATGAGCTAAAGTATGGCAAAAGAGACACTTTATTCACTGAAAACTGTTATTTCCTGGGATATTACATAACGCTTTCTCGTGCATTTTGTTTGCAGTTGTTTTCTGAGAAGGCCTTTCCTCTCTGGCCTCAGAGAAAACGCCCCTGGTTTCTATTTTAGATGAAAATAAACTCGTCATCCTGTAATGCACAAGGACTTTATGCTATTAGTCAAGTGTTCTGAGAGGATACACCGGAAAACGGCACAGTTAGTCACGTTGCCGGTCAAGCGGGAAGTCCTTGAAGCGTGCTAATCTCTTTAAACGCTCACAGGATGAATAGTTAAACAGCGTCATGTTTTGACATCCGAAATTGCTGTACAAGCAAAATAACGCATCACAAAACACAGTTGAAGCCAAAATTATTAACACTCCTGTGAAATTTGTATTAAGTGCAGTTTAACAGAGCAAGGACATTTTCACAGTATTTCTATTATATTTTTTCTTTTGGAGAAAGTCTTATTTCTTATTTCTTTTAGTTTGGATGGAATAAAAGCAGTTTTACATTTTTTAAACCAATTTTAAAGTCATTATTATTAGCCCCCCTTAATTAAGTAATATGTATGCAAATTACATATGTTTAATGTTATAATATTTTTATATTAATAATAAATATGTTTACATATGTTATATACACTCACCAGCCACATTATTAGGTACATCTGCTAACTGCTCGTTAACGTAAATTTCTAATCAGCCAATCACATGGCAGCAATTCAATGCATTTAAACATGTAGACATGGTCAAGACGATCTGCTGCAGTTCAAACCGAGCATCAGAATGGGGAAGAAAGGTGATTTAAGTGACTTTGAACGTGGCTTGGTTGTTGGTGCCAGACGGGCTGGTCTGAGTATTTTAGAAACTGCTGATCTACTGGGATTTTCATGCACAACCATCTCTAGGGTTTACAGAGAATGGTCCGAAAAAGAGAAAATATCCAGTGAGTGGCAGTTCTGTGGGCGCAAATGCCTTGTTGATGTCAGAGGTCAGAGGAGAATGGCCAGACTGGTTCCAGCTGATAGAAAGGCAACAGTAACTCATATAACCACTCGTTACAACCGAGGTATGCAGAAGAGCATCTCTGAACGCACAACACGTCCAACCTTGAGGCGGATAGGCTACAGCAGCAGAAGACCACACCGGGTGCCACTCCTGTCAGCTAAGAGCAGGAAACTGAAGCTACAAAATTGGACAATAAAAGATTAGAAAAACGTTGCCTGGTCTGATGAGTCTTGATTTCTGCTGCCACATTCGGATGGTCGGGTCAGAATTTGGCATCAACAACATGAAAGCATGGATCCATCCTGCCTTGTATCAATGGTTCAGGCTGGTGGTGATGGTGTAATGGTGTGGGGGATATTTTCTTGGCACACTTTGGGCCCAATTGCTGACCATGTCCATCCCTTTATGACCACAGTGTACCCATCTTCTGATGGCTACTTCCAGCAGGATAACGCGCCATGTCATAAAGCGTGAATCATCTCAGACTGGTTTCTTGAACATGACAATGAGTTCACTGTACTCAAATGGCCACCAGATCTCCAGATCTGGCCAACAGTCACCAGATCTCAATCCAATAAAGCACCAAGATTTGCTCCCCTGCATGATGGGTGATGCTATCATTACAATGTGGACCAAAGTCTCAGAGGAATATTTCCAGTAACTTGTTGAATCTATGCCACGAAGGATTAAGGCAATTTTGAAGGCAAAAGGGAGTCCAACCCGGTACTAGTAAGGTGTACCTAATAAAGTGGCCGATGAGTGTATATTGATTTAATAAAAAAAATATATAATAAAAAAAAAAGAGAGAGAGAGATCACAGAACAAACCAATAACTTGCTATTTAACGTAACTTGCCTAGTTAAAATAATTAACCTATTTAAGCCTGTATATTGCACTTTAAGCTGAATACAAGCATCTTGCAAAATAACTAAATATGTATGTCTAAATATAGAAATATGATACATGGAAATATATGCAAATTACATACTGTATGACAGACGAGTTCATATCTGGTATTTTACATATATAAAATGTCATATGCAACATGTATTTTGCAAACATTGTCACTTTTATATACAGTATTTTTTTCCTATATATATATTTTCGTATATATATTAGCATCTTGCAAAATAACTAAATATTATGTAATGTCCCCATATAAAAATCTGATATATGTAAATTACATACTGTATAAGACAGAAAAGTTCATATTTGGAATTTACATCTTTAAAATGTCATAAACGCAACATATATTTTGCAAAAATGGTCGCTTTCATATACAGTATTTTTCCTACTATTGGCATTACAAATATGTGAATATATGTTCAAATAAATTAGGTATAATTACATATACATGTCATATGCTAATATGGCCATTTATGAACACACAAAATTAAAGCTAACATATTTGAACATGGCTGCACAGTGGCGCAGTGGGTAGCACGTTCGCCTCACGGCAAGAAGGTCGCTGGTTCGAGCCTCGGCTGGGTCAGTTGGCGTTTCTGTGTGGAGTTTGCATGTTCTCCCCGTGTTCGCGTGGGTTTCCTCCGGGTGCTCCGGTTTCCCCCACAAGTCCAAAGACATGCGGTATAGGTGAATTGAGTAGGCTAAATTGTCCGTAGTGTATGTGTGTGAATGAGTGTGTATGGATGTTTCCCAGTGATGGGTTGCAGCTGGAAGGGCATCCGCTGCGTAAAACATATGCTGGATAAGTTGGCAGTTCATTCCGCTGTGGCGACCCCAGATTAATAAAGGGACTAAGCCGAAAATGAATGAATGAATGAATATTTGAACATAGATGAGCATATTTGTATTTCCAATGGTTGATAAAAAATATATATGTAATGATTTTTGCGACATTTTGAAATGCATGTTTCATAGATGACATATTTTATATATGTGAAATCCAAATATGAACATGTAAGTCATAGATGTAATTTGCATGTATTGCTTTGCCATATATCAGATTGTATGTAGGTCATCAAGATAGTTATTAGAAATTAGTTATTAAAACTATTATGTTTAAAAATGCCTTCATCTCTGTGTTAAATACCACTTGGGAAATATTTTTATAAGCATTAAAATTTCAAAGGAAGGCAAATAACATGTCTTCAACTCTATGGGCCCTATCATGCACCCGGCGCAATAAGGTGCAAGACATGTTTGGCGCGATTTATTGCTATTGCTTTTTCAGTTTATTCATGACAATTTGCATGCACATTATGCTCAAAACACACCCATAACTCATTAAGAGAATAAGCACAACCCTGTTAGACGATGCACTGGGGCGCAGACAATATTTTTTTGTCCTAAAAATAGCAAAAGTGGATTCGGACACACCCTTAATGCTTTTGCGCCATGCACTTTAGACTTTGTGCTTAGATCACTAAAATACAGCCCTATGTCTTCCTGCACGGTATAAAATTCAGGGTTCCACACAATTCATTCATGTTGTCCCAACACAAATCGATTAAGTTAATTTATTTAAGTGGATTGAACATAAAAGACATAAGTTGTCCCAAAAAATCATCAAGAATTGTGTTGATTTAGCTTATTTTAATTAAGTAGTTTGAAGAAGAAGCAAAAATAATTATTTCAGTGTATGTCAGACAGTGAGGCATTTCTATTTATTGCAATCAAACAAAAAAAAAAAAAAAATGATTCACTGGATTTAAGGTAAGTGCAGTTGCAAACAATTTCTATGGGCTGAATTTAAACAAACAAATTGAGTTGAACATTGCTAAATTTAATTTGTTTGTTTAAATTCAGCCCATAGAAATTATTTGCAACCACTTACCTTAAAAAAAATTTGTGTAAATCCAGTGAATCATTTTTTTTTTTCAGTGTGCACTTTTCAAGCAAACAGTCGGTTTTCCTCGTCGTGACTTCGGGACAGATCTCAAAAACAAAACAAGGCCACTCATCTGATCCTTGCATTGGAGAAACAGCCATGCAAACAGGAAATGAGGCACAAACAGGGCCTAAAAAGTGGACAAAGAAGATCTTTGAGGACGCCAAGCCAGTGTTTCCCCTGGCCTGACTGAAACCCACACACTCCCAGAGTGGAACGGCCTTTTCTTAGGAACTCAAAGCCTGTTTGTATCTCACATCTGTTTGACTATTCAGCTCTGCGGGGAGAGACTGGCTTCTTATCAGGCCACCACAGACCCAGTCAGCCCATCATATCCGTGCTGGAAATACGCTGAACTTCCAGTAACCGCCCTGAGCCTGCGAAACATCCCGCTCGCCTGCTAAACATAAACTGGGGCTATGAATATATGCATAATCCTCTTGAGTGACTAGCAAGGCCTTTCTTCTTTTATCAAGAGGTCGATCTCTTAGGGTGCAAACGTTTGTTTGGGAACCTGGTGCATTTGCCCCTTTAGCTCGGTTTATTTGGGCATTTATTTCGCACTCAGATCTGCGCCAAAAAATGGTGAATGAGGGGGTATATATATATATATATATATGTGTGTGTGTGTGCACGTGTACTGTGCATATTTATTTTTGTGTATATATATTTATTTTTTGTATATATATATATATATATATATATATATATATATATACACACACACACATATACATACATACATATACACAATATATAAACAAATAATATAAAAAAATATAAATGCATATGTAAATATTTTGGTTTTGTATTTTTTTTATATTTTATATTTATATATAAACAATATTTATACACAGTGAGCACACACATTAGGGCTGCACGATAAAAGAAAAATCTGATATCGCAATATTTCATTGTTCTGTGATAATTATTGCGATATGAATACAGTTTCACAAGATAGTTTGCATTGGTTTTCTAGGGAGTCTAACAGTATTCAGGTACAGGAATTGAATAATTACAATCGAAAAAATGCTTTTCTTACTTTGCTTTGTCTTGTTTCTAGTCCAAATATCTACAAATTCTTGAATCAAGTAAAAAATATTGTTTTGTTTTCAACTTCAAAAGTAACAAGGCAAACTTTAGAGTTTTTCCTTAAAACAAGCACAATTATCTGCCAGTGGGGTTAGTAAAATAATCTTAATTTTCTTTGAAATATAGATATTTGGACTAGAAACAAGACAAAAATTCTAAGTACGAAAAACATTTTTTTTTAGCATAAATCATATTAATTCGGCATAAATACAGTAATTAAATACAATTCTGTAACTCCTGGTCAACTATAATTCAGATTCAACATTGCATATCTTGCGATGTGACTATTGCAGATATGCGAACATTGTGATGACGATATATTGTGAAGGTATAACACACATTGAGTAAATAAACTTTTATTTTGGATGCAATTAATCGTGATGAGTACTTTAACAGCTCTAGAATATATATGCATAATCCTTTTGAGTGACTTGCAAGGCCTTTCTTCTTTTATCAAGAGGTCGATCTCTTACTGTGCTGCTGGTAAGTCAAACTTCAGCATTTTGAGACGTACTGAAAGCAGCACGCGGATCATCAAGAAAACAGAAACACTATCTAATCTCATCATCACGATGCACTGATATGACAAGGTCAACGGACACGTTTGTACCGACCTCAGAGTAGCCTGCACTCAAAAAATAAATAAGTGTAACTTTAAAATTTTAATTATGACACACATTTCCAGTCGTTTAAACTAAGCTATTTCAACTTATCGAAAAATTATTGCTATCGCGATAATAGTATATGTATTATCCATATCGCTGGGAAGTGCAATAAATTAAATTACTTTTGTGTGCGGCATGCATAGGATGTTTATCTAAATCTGACCAATAAGATGGGGTCTTTACTATCTTTATCCCCACCTCTCCAGTAGGTTCCTGTTAGGTAAAAATACTATAAATAAATACTGAAAATAAGTAGATGAAAAATACTAATGCTGGGAAACCAGTGGGAAATGAAAACAGCCAATAAAAAAAAAATCTGAATTTCCACTGAGGTTACCTTTCAGTCATTCATGGTGTTTTTTAATTGTTTTAGATTGATGGTTCAATAAGTCATTCGTGGTGTTTTAAAGTCTAAATATTTGCACCTTGACATCTTTTTTTTTTATTTAATTAGTTTAGAAAAAACATTATTACCTGTTTATTTCTACTCCTGTTGAGTTCAGACTGCATGATTTTAGCCCCGATTTTGACTCGCCGACAGGTTTTGAGAAATGCCTGAAATCACAGTCAAACTGGTGCTCGTTCACATGAGTGACAATCACAGTGTGAACTATCAAAGACGCGATCTGAGAGAATCACAGATGAATCGACCTGTCGGCGATTCAAATCATGCCGTGTGAAATGTGTTCTGACTGAAAATAACATCAGCGATTACCTACAGCCAATGAGAGAGCAGCATCCACTAGTATGGGTATCTGCAGGCCAGCAGGAGGTTGGGGGAGAAGTTAAAGTGCTTCTTTTCGGTCTATTTGGACCCAAGAAATGGAGGAAAAACTAGTGTAAATTTGGCAGAAGCACCCGTGTCTGTTTGATGTGTCATCTGAGCAATACCACAACCAGGTCAAAAAAGAAGTTGAAGAGAAATTGATAATTCCCTTCAAAACCCAGGTGAGCAAAATAAGTACATGTTCTACCCCACTAAAGGCTTCTTTCTCCTTATCTAGTTAATAACAAAAGATATACTACGTGAGCTCGTGTTGTTTCCATGTCACTTCTCGCATGTGTTTGGTTGTGAGATGTAGTTTGTGGACCGAGACAAAGTTGTCGGTGATTCTTCCTATTGTGAAGTCATGCAGTGTGAAACCCCCTGGTCACCAATCCATGTTGCAGTGTAAACACAGCAGCGATGAAACGCTACCCCAGATAGTCATGCAGTGTAAAAACATCTGTGACAGGACTACTTTGAAAATCGTGCAGTCTGAAAAATCGCATATTTTCCCAACATCGTATAGCCCAAGAGCAAAATTCACTGAACCAATGATATTAAATCACCTATAATCTTAATAATAATAATAATAATAAAACAACCTTTTTACCTTGTTAATAAAACTAGTCTGAAACACAATTTACTTTTATGGAGTCAACTAATCTCAACCTTCTAATTTGGACAACCAGAATGTTCTGTTATTTATTGCAGTTCAACAATAACAACTGCTTTACCAATGCTTACTGTTGTTGACTGAGATACTGATCTCACAACTAGCATTAGCATAATTATGGCTCACTGAGTAAAGCAACAAACACTGAAGTTGTTAAAAAAAAACACCAACACCCAAACATGAGTGCTGCTTTTCTGCAAGGCGGTAACCTCAAAACCGTACTTTCTAAATCTTCAAACTAAGTGAAGATTGGAAGTGAAGACCTGAAGTCAGAATCACAAGAAAAATAGCTTTTAATTTGGTGTTGTGGCATTAAAGGCAATTTCACATCCTTGAAGCTTACATTCTCTTAAATATACTTTATCATTCTGACTGATGTTTTTTGCACATATTTGTAATGCATTTTATCATTAAATATACTGTAGTCATTTATAGTAAATCATATAGTATTTTAAGTGTACTATACTGTATACATTATAGAATTTACACTTTGTTAATGAATGCAACAGAATACTTTAGTATTACCTATAGCAGTGTTTCTCAACCACATTCCTGGAGGACCACCAGCCCTGTGTATTTTTCCATCAGCTCTTTAGCACAGACTGAAAGAATTGTAATGGTTCTTTAAACTTATTTATGCTGAGCAGCACTTTATGTTAACACTTTAAAACTGAATGATGAATGATTTTAATTCATTTACAATTAGGCATGGGCCGGTGTAAGATTCTGACGGTATGATAACCTTGGATAAATTTCACGGTATTGTGATTACTGCTCTAAAATATATTCTTTTTAAATGTCTGGGTAAAAAACAAAAACTTTTTTCCCCTTTGAACACAATATATTTTATTTTGAGAAACATTTAAAACATTTTGGAGCAGTAAACATGTCAGGCTAAATAATTCAAATGAATTATTGACTTCTGCTGTCTTCATTTATTTCAAAAACAGATTTTTTTTTAAATAATTTAAAATAGCATCTTTGGATATCTTTTCTGCTGGAGATACTGTTGTCCTAAAAAACCTTTTTTTAAAAAGCAAAATAAAAAAAATAGTACACATACCTTAGGAACGGTATTGCAGAAAATTTTGACGGTTTTAAAACCTTGACTTTTCCAAACCACGGTATACCTTGAAAACAGTTATCGTCCCATTCCTATTTACAATTATTCATTATCCTTACTTCATAGCCAGAATTTGCACAATTCAGAGTACATAAATACATTTGCATAAAATGTTTCTATCTTGTATGTTCTCGTTTGAAGATTTGTCATTTTCTTAATGCAAAATCTGAAAATAAAACTGAAATCTGCCTGGAACAAGTTGCATTACAGGTCTACAATCGTGGTCTTCGCATATTCATATCTGTTTCTCAAGTGTGTGGCCAGAATTTGCAAAAGCCATCTTCAGCAACGCATGGATGAATATATTTGCATCTAATGCTTCTGCCTGGCATATTCTCAACATGAAAATGTGCAATTTTCTTTATGCAAAATCTAAAAACTAAGGCTGAAAGATTTTAAAACTGCACTTACTTTAAAGACTGCAATTAAAGTCAAACAGGATCTTTACCTTTTAACGATTATGTAACACTCTCACTATGTGGTCAGATGAATGAATATATTTCTATATATAAGTCGAAGTCTAAAAATAAGACGAAAGTATGACTTGGACATGTACTTTTTCATGACACAGATTTTTAAAACCACACTTATAACCATGAGGGCCACAATTAACTCTTCACTGTTTGGCCAAAATTAGTAAATATCATCCTTAAACAACTGTTCAATCAATGTTTCAATATTGTATATTCTAATCCTGAAAATGCATCATTTTATTTCTTACTCGTCTATGAAAATAAAGCTGAAAAATGACACCAAAAATACTTTAAACTAGAAATTTGACTAATTAAATTCAAATAAAATTTTCACCTGTTCATGATTATGTAACATTCTCAATGTGTGGCCAAAAATCTGCATAGGTTGAATACATTTGCCCTAAATGCTTCTCATCACATAAAACGCTAAACCAGAATTTGCTAAATTTGCATCTTCAACAACCAATGAATGAATAATATATATAAAATAATATTTTCTACATGCAAAATCTAAAAATAAGGATTAAGCATCACTTGAACACCACATTCAAGTAGTGCTGGGCGATATGACACAAATAATGATAAGTCATCTTATATCCTAATAACGATATATATCACAATAGCAACATTTCAATAACTTAATAGTATATATATATATATATATATATATATATATATATATATATATATATATATATATAAATATATAAATGTATATTGACCTAAAGAACTATTTCTTTCTCACATTTTAAAGTATATACTTATAATGTGATCATATTTCTCACTTTATTTCAAAATTCAGGGCAAATATTTGATTAAAAATTACAAAATAAATATTTTATATTAATAAAATATAAAACACTTTTCCAAAACTAATGATTACAGGTGCAACATTAAAAGAAAAAAACTGAAATAAAATTATATGCATTAAATAAAGTGCAAAATATGAACATTGTACTTTCAAGATTGCAACTTTCTCATGATGCTGTTAATCATGTTTCTGTCTGCATCTCCATAATGGCGTGTAATATTACAGTCATATAAATGCTGATTTTTTTTTAACCATAAACAATGCTTTAAAGTGCGACACCACAAAATAAACAATAGAGCATAAAACAAAATGACAGACTTTTAAACATTTTGTACATACAATATATGTCATCATATTGCACAGCCCTACATTCAAGACAGGTAATGCATGTAAAAAAACAAACAAACATGCATGCTCTGAGATTAGAGGAGGCTTTAATATTGAGG
>CAIGQV010000001.1:31222967-31234000 GCA_903798115.1 Danio jaintianensis | reverse complement strand
AGAGAGAGAGAGAGAGAGAGAGAGAGAGAGAGAGAGAGAGAGAGAGAACTCGTCAGAAGTACTATTGCAAACCATCTGAATCCTCATATCAAGTCTTTTTTTCTTCCTTATTTGTGTATCTAATCAAATTTCTGATTGTATGTATATGTATTATGTAATAACTTTACGATTTTATTCATTCATTCATTTTCCTTCGGCTTAGTCCCTTTATTAATCTTGGGTCGCCACAGCGGAATGAACCGCCAACTTATTCAGCATATGTTTTACGCAGCGGATGCCCTTCCAGCTGCAACCCAGTACTGGGAAACATCCATACACACTCATTCACACTCATACACTACAGCCAATTTAGTTCATCCAATTCACCTATAGCGCATGTCTTTGGACTGTGGGGGAAACCGGAGCACCCGGAGGAAACCCACACCAACACGGGGAGAACATGCAAACTCCACACAGAAATGCCAACTGGCCCAGCCAGGACTCAAACCAGCGACCTTCTTGCTGTGAGGCGACAGTGCTAAACCACTGAGCCACAGTGTCGCCCGATTTTATTAATTGTTTATGTAATCTGCAATGCTTTGGCAATACTTGACAAGTCATGTCAATAAAGCTCTTTTGAATTGAATTGAATTGAATTGACAGAGAGAGAGAGACCTTAACATTGAATTTAATTAAAATTTTCAATCTATTTTATTTACAACGATTTTATTTTAAAAACACATTAATTAAAAGTCAAAAGATAAGTAAAGTGGAGTAAAACAATGCACACAAATAGATGCAAACTGGAAAAAAATATCTGTTAATGAACAGTTTCTGTATTTAGTGATTCACAAGTGTTTTCCGTTTATTTACGGTTGTGAATTGCATTATGGGATGTTGATCTCTGCTCTGTCGACTTGTGATGTCGAAAATTCAACTCTACAGTTTAACAAAGTGACTTTTATTGACATTTGAGTAGTTTGGAAAAAACTCACTTAATTTTGGCATATTATTCCTGAAAACAAAACAATATTTATTGCTTGTCTACTGTCTTTTAGCAGAAAACTTTAAGCAGTTTGTTGTTTATATTAGCAACAAACTTTTAAGATTTAGCAACATTAACATTAACCTTTTTTAAAGAGGACCTATTATGCCACTTTTTACAAGATGTAAAATAAGTTTCTGATGTCCCTAGAATGTGTATGTGAAGTTTCCGCTGAAAATAACACACAAATAATGTTTTAAAACCCTTTTAGGCTTTGATCCAAATTGTGCCGTTTTGGAGACTGTCGCTTTAAATTCAAATGAGATTGTGCTCTTTTCAAAAGAGGGCGGAGCTACGAATGTCTGTGTGTCAGCATAGCAGCAGATTCAAAAACAAGACTAACATTATCTGTGTGAAAAAGTGAAAATGTGTGCGTCAGTGTGAGAGAATGTGTCAGTCAATGGAGACTCCTGTCGCTGTTCATTTGTGCTTCATCTAAGGGTGCTTTCACACCTTTAGATTGATTGTTTTGTTCCGAAACAGGGATTAAAATGGTTACAATGTTTATTATTGTTCTTGGTGCGGTTCGCTTTCACACGGCAAAGTTTCTAAGCGGAGCAAAATAGTTCAAACAAGTCACGTGCGAGTAAACTCTCCTCACATTGGTCAGAGTTTCAGGGTTTATTTTTCAGAGTCCCACGGATTCCGCTCAGCTGTCACGTCGTTATTTTAATTTATGATGATAAGCTATAAGACATTATAAGAGAAAAGCTGCACTTTAATTATGACACCCACAGACATCGTCACCAAATATAAATCAGAGAGGCAAGACTTTCTCATACATAGCCTCATTTCAGTTGTCAAGTTTTGTAAAAATCTATCCATTGAATCAATCAATCTATTTCAAAAAACATTGGCTAGAATTCTGCATTATAGGCTTAAATTATAGAGAGAAGTAACAGATGAAGCGAGTCTGATGTCAGATCATGAAGCAGATCAATGGTGATCTTTCTTTCCATCTGTCAGTGCAGAAATGAACAAAACAATAGGCCTAATACAAAATATTATAAGATTAAAATATGGAAAAATCCATATCAGATGGTAATTTCTGTCAATTTTCCTAACAGATAAACAGCACTCGGTAATATTTCAGCATGCTTTCACTTTCATATTCGACATGAAACGCACATTTGCCGGTAGGAATGATGACATCCCGCCCTACTCATCATTCTCTCTTCATATAGCCGTATATATGGCTATTACACAACCATAATATACTGTGATTTAGCCTGGTTCGTTAGTTTGTTGGATCATTTTGCTTTCTCATTACAATCGATCCGCTCCAGAGTTTCAATCGAGCCGAGACCACCTCAATCAGACAATCTCGGACCGATTGATTTAGCGTGGATCCGATCGCGATTGCGGGATTCACATATGCCAAACGAACCACACTAACTGGGCAAACGAGAAACAAACGTCCAGGTGTGAAAGCACCCTAAAACTCCACATTTATAATCCTCTTAGTCTATGCTGACATTATCTTCAGCAGGTCAAAACTCTAATGGCGGACAGCTGCTCCTCACTCAGGGCTGTTTATGCTAATGAGGATGAGATCACTAATGGGCGGGGCTTTCCCCCTCTGATGACACGTACAAAGAGAGAATGTCAATCAAAGTGTTTCTGCAGACTGTTTTTATCAAGTGTGATTATAAAGAATAGAATTAATGAAATTTTATTATTGAAGGCTGGTTATATTCACACACTGCTGCCACACAACTGCGCTTAAACCCCTTATGAAAGTGATTTTTGCATAATAGGTCCCCTTTAAAGACATGTTTACATGGTGTCAGACTAACACTTTAAAAAAAGTCAAAAATATAATCTAAAACTTGGGATGTAGCAACGTTAAAATTTGTGAATTTTACTTCATTTTCAGCTGACCTTGAATGAAGAACGTTTCAGATTAGCAGCCCAAACATAGGAGATGAGAAAATTAGTAGACCAGAAGATAATTTGGTGCATTGCTCAGAATTTATGTGCGTAATTTATTTATAATAACACGGCATGCTGTGACAGGCTTTTTCCAGTGTAGCTCCATAACAAAAGTGATCTAGTTTTGTGCAACTGCGCAGTACGCATCCAACATTGGGAGCGGCAATTAGTGTTTGATTTAGTCCAAACTGGAATTGGAAAGCGAGATTTAGCAAAATTAGATCCGAAAACTCATGACTATAATATAATTTGGGTATTTGCATGACACAAAAACAGCCCACGCATGTCATTTTTTAAAGAAACCACAACACATGAGACGTTTCTCTGGAGCGTCTGAAAAATGATGATTACGAAATATGGATTTTTAATATCAAATCTGACAATCACAGCACTGATAATCCCACTGTTCGGTGAGAAATTAATTTGTAAACGGGTTATGTGCTGAAAATGAGCATGCAAATAACTCTGTGGGAAAGACAGTCAAATGTGATTGAATTTTTGTGATGCTTTCATAAACTTTCCTCTGATGATTCAGTCATATTCTGCATTTTATAGTCAAATATATAATATATAAGTCAAATTACAACTCTTTCTGCTTTAAAAAGTAAGGAATGTCTAGCCACATGCATGTGTGTATTTAATGTGGAAACACACACACACACACACACTGTATACTGTAGATATTCTGAAACTTAAACTATTGTGATATTTACATTTATATTATGATCTATGATATGATATGATGCAACAACAACAAAATATAATATTCATTCATTCATTCATTTTCCTTCGGCTTAGTCTCTATTTCAGAAGTCGCCACAGCGGAATGAACCGCCAACTATTTCAGCACGTTTTACACAGCGGATGCCCTTTCAGCTGCAACCCAGTACTGGGAAATACCCATACACACTCAATAACACACATACACTATGGCCAATGTGTTTGGACTGTGGGGGAAACCGGAGCACCCGGAGGAAACCCATGCCAACACAGGGAGAACATGCAAACTCCACACAGAAATGCCAACTGGCCAAGTCGGGACTCGAACCAGTGACCTTTTTGCTGTGAGGCCACAGTGCTAACCACTGAGCCACCGTGCCACATATAATATAATATAATATAATATAATATAATATAATATAATATAATATAATATAATATTCATTCATTGGGTAAGCTAAATTGTCCGTGGTGTATGTCTGTGAATGAGTGTGTGTGGATGTTTCCCAGTGATGGGTTGCAGCTGGAAGGGCATCCGCTGCGTAAAATATATGCTGGATAAGTTGGCGGTTCATTCCGCTGTGGCGACCCCAGATTAATAAAGGGACTAAGCCGAAAAGAAAATGAATGAATGAATATAATAAAATATTAAATAAAATACTACATTTTCTAACCATTTTCTGAATTCTGACTGGACAAACTACATTAAAAATCTCTGTAAAATCGCAAGATTACCCCTAAATTCTCAATGAGGAACAAGTGAAATTTCTCCCACTCTATAGTTTTGCATTACGCAATTTTTGTTCAGTACTAAATAATACAAAACAGTCCAGTTCTCTAATACAAACACAGTCTTCCACTTCAGTCGAATCAGCTGACAGATTTCTTAACTTAATTAGGTTAACGTTAGGGTAAATAAGCAAATCATTGTATAACGATGATTTATTCTGTAGACAATCGGAAAAAAAAATATTGCTTAAGGGGGTTAATAATATTGACCTTAAAATGCTTCAACAAAAATTAAAAACTGTTTTCATTCTAGCCGAAATAAAACAAATAAGACTTTTGATAAAAAATATTATCAGACATACTGTGAAAATTTCCTTGCTCGATTAAACATCATTGGGGAAAAAAATGTGAAAAAGAAAAAGGAGATCTAATAATTTTGACTTCAACTCTACATCACACACCCAACACTATATTCGTCACACTATTCTCAACAGCGGATCTATTTTTACCCCATTCGGCCTACACATATTTACTTACACATCTACCCAATTGCCTGTTTACACAAATTAACAAAGCAGGTCTATTAATACCAGACAAGAGTGTGTGTGTGTGTGGCTCTCATTGACCTTGTCAGTTAAGCTGAAGGGCTTTTTTTCGGGGCCCTTGGCAGAGTGTTTCACCGCCATGGTGGTTATTATTGTGAGCCGGTCCCTCATTTTCCTCATGTCAAAAAGTTCCCAGAATGACTATCGTGGGAGAACAATTGGGATTCTTTCAGCTCGGCACACATATAATGAGGCCTGGTTAATTGTGTACATTCCGCTGCCAGGCAACTCTTCAGACCTTATTGTAAACATTGTATAGCGCTTTTAAAGCCCTTCACAATGGCTTTGTTTGCAGGCTCTGTGTGTGTGTAATGTCCAATGGCAGTTAATGTGCTAAAACACACCCCTTTTTCATCATGTTGACATGGCCAGCCCACCAACACATGTACAGTTGAAGTCACAATTATTAGCTGAATTTATATTTATTTTTTAAATATTTGCCAAATGATGTTTAACAGAGCAAGAAAATTTTCACAGTATTTCCTATAATATTTTTTCTTCTGGAGAAAGTCTTATTTGTTTTATTTCGGCTAGAATAAAAGCAGTTCTTAATTTTTTTAAACCATTTTAAGGTCAATATTATTAGCCCCCTTAAGCAATATTTTTATTCAATTGTCTACAGAACAAACCATCACTATACAATGACTTCCCTAATTACCCTATCCTGCCTAATTAACCCAGTTAAGCCTTTAAATGTCACTTTAAGCTGTATAGAAGTGTCTTGAACAATATCTAGTCAAATATTATGTGCTGTCATCATGGCAAAGACAAAAGAATCTGTTATAGAAATTAGTTATTAAAAATATTATGTTTAGAAATGTGTTGAAAAATCTTCTTCTCGTTAAAACAGAAATTGGGGGGGAAAAATATACAGGAGGGCTAATAATTCGGACTGTATAAGCCAGAGCTGGAGGGAATTTTTTTAAAATTATTATTCATATTATTAACAAGCATTTTCCAACGATTATGCACCGGTGATAATGCAACAGCGTGTTTCCCTCTTGACTTGTATATCTGACATGAATAAATTGTTACAGTTCAGTTGCTTCTCAAAGAGACACTTAATTCGTAGTGAATTTCACGCATTCTCGAGGAAATGTTGCAAATGTGCACTGCAAAGGAAAAAACTCACACAAGCAAAAATAAATAAATAAATAAATAAATATAGAATTTGATTTACATTTACAAATAGGCCATTTTTGTAGCATTTGCATTTATGGCATTATGGCAACACATTCATGACAATTAAAGACACGGTGGCTCAGTGGGTAGCACTGTCGCCTCACAGCAAGAAGGTCGCTGGTTCAAGTCCCGGCCGGGTCAGTTGGCATTTCTGTGTGGAGTCTGCATGTTCTCCCCGTGTTGGCGTGGGTTTCCTCCGGGTGCTCCGGTTTCCCCCACAGTCCAAAGACATGCGCTATAGGTGAATTGGGTAATCAAAAAATGGCTGTAGTGTATGTGAGAGTCTATCGGGGAGAACATGCAAACTCCACACAGAAATGCCAACTGGCCCAGCCGGGACTCGAACCAGCGACCTTCTTGCTGTGAGGCAACAGCGCTACCCACTGCGCCACCGCGCCGCCCTGGTACTACTTCTTCATTTATTAAAAAACTTTCATTTTGCAAAAACATCCGTGCACATTTTAGACATTTTTAATGCCTCATGAGTAGGGCCAGACTGAATTGGTGGATATTTTAAGCTATTTCTGTGCATAATTTTGTCAAAAATCTGAGGATTTATGCGGAATGATTTTGAGAGTATAGTAACAAAAAAATGAAAACATGGAATAAAATATAATATATATTTTTTACTTTTTATTTAAGGTTTACAATGCAAGTCCAATTAGATCAATTTTTCTGGTAAACAAAGCAAGTCTCTCATTTAATATATATATATATATTCCCAGTACTGGGTTGCAGCTGGAAGGGCATCCACTGTGTAAAACATTCACACCGGGTTCATTCCACTGTGGCGACCCCTGATAAATAAGGGACTAAGCAGGAGGAGAATGAATGAATGGATGAGGAACTAGTGGGAAATGTGCTTATAACCCTTATAAATAACATCAGAATACAAAAACCTTGACTATAATTGTCTAAAACATGTAACTTTTACTAATTGTGATACTTCAATTACACAATGAATTGCAATCAGATTCAATGTGTATATTTAGTTTGTTGCCTAAGCTGTACATTAAGCTGAAAATAGCCCAAGTAAAGCACCATTACATGTGTTCTACCTCTCCGCCTTTCAAATAAAGACAAAAGCTGTTGGCTTGCAGCCTTGAAAGAAATCAAGCTGCTGTAATAATAAAAAAAGGCTGTTCCTCCCTTCCCTGTCAAGCCTTATCTTACAAAAGCATCTCAACTTGTTCCAAGCTCTTACAAAAGCATGTGTTCAAAAATAGCAAAACAGCAATCCGCAACAACAACAAAATAAAAGACACAGGATTTAATTGCAAAAATCTAAATTGAAGGGATATGAATGGTGTGGACTAAAAAATGTGGTGCACTCCAAAAATATATATTTTGCCGCTTGTTCAAACTACTTACAGTTGAAGTAAGCACAATTATTCGCCATCCAGTGAATTTTTATTTCTTTTTTCAATATTTCCCAAACGGTGATTAACAGAGCAAGGAATTTTTCACAGTATTTCCTATAATATTTTTTCTTCTGGAGAAAGTCTTATGTGTTTTATTTCGGCTAGAATAAAAGCGTTTTTTTATTTTTTCAAGACCATTTTAAGGTCAATATTATTTCTTTTTTTCCCCGATAGTCTACAGAACAAACCACTGTCATACAATAACTTGCCTAATTACCCTAATTAACCTAGTTAAGCCTTTAAATGTCACTTTAAACTGAATACTAATATCTTGAATAATATCTAGTAAAATATTCAACCCAGGCTCATTCTGAAAACATACACGTATATACATTTCTGGAGAGCACCAAATACATCCCAGGAGCTACGTTTTTGTGCAGTTTTTGCGAATCCACCAGAGGTCGCTGTGTACGCTTTTTCAGATCTTAAATTTCTCTCGTGAGTGCCATTCGCTCCTGCTCTTCTCACGGAAATCCACCAGAGGCCGCTGTCGACTGACTGACTGATTGACTGACTGATCGACCGACCCACCCTCCATCTTCCCTAAACCCAACCGATAGTGTTTTCAAAAGAGCCCATGGACCCGCCCACCCCCTTCCCTAAACCCAACCAACAGTTTAAAAAAGCAATCCAGAAAAAGAAAAGCCCTCGCCTGATTTTTACCATGTTTTCAGATTTTATCACATTCTCACCCTGTTAATTACTTGTTTGTTTTATTTTTTGCCTTTTGTTTTTGTCTTACCTGCTTTCTGGAATCGTTCTTCGCCGGACTCGAACATCACAAATCCTCTCACGTATGTGGCGAGCCACTGGACAAACTGGTAACAGCGGGAAAGCCATCCATACAGAGGTAAACGGTCAGCTGGTAAACGCGAAAAGGAACGGCGTCATACCGCCCTGTAGCGTTCGCTTTAAAAATTAAATGAAGCCATACGTACCTCTGGCTACATAATTCACGATCTCCGGAAATGTATATAGGGCTATGCTTTCAGAAAGAGCCTATGTTGAAAATATTATGTGCTGTCATCATGGCAAAGATAAATAAAATCAGTTATTAGAAATGAGTTAATACAACTATTATATTTAGAAATGTGTTGAAAAAAATCTTCTTTCCCTTAAACAGAGGGCTAATAATTCTGACTTCAACTGTATGTAAAATGAGCTGAAACAACACAATTCTTGATATTTTTTAGGACAACTTCATTGTTTAGTGTTCAATCCACTTAAATTAGTTAACTTAATCAATTTGTGTTGGGAGGACATTGTGTGGAACCCAGCATTTTTTACAGTGTGTATTTTTTCTGACCACTTCATAGTGGAGTTTATGGAGTGTTTATGGACTCCATCCTGTATAGATGTAAATACGGCAGTGTTTAGAGTTTCAGGACGCTTTTGTATATATTGAAGGACCCATGCAGAGCACCTAAGTGAGCCCAAATCAGGGAACAAGATTTAAATATCAAAGCATGGAGACCAGATTTGCAAACCAGCGTCGTTTTCTAGTATAGTGGTCAAAATAGCATTGAAGTCTCACTCATGATTATGAGTTAAAAATCAGAGACAATACAGTTAGTATAGGGATAAACTAAAAATATGAGACGAAAAAAAAGGCATGCCAGTTTCTCTCCCTTCAGCTATCATTACTGCATGGTCTAAAGCGGCTTTCAGACTGAACACGGAAAGCACTGCGTTATGAAACCTATTCATTTCAATGGCTTGTACCTTGCAAAAAGGGCGGTTTGTTGTTCAAATTAGCTCAATATTCCACTTTGTGGATATTCTGCTCATGTATCTGCATAAATATCTATGCACGCACTGCACATGCTTACCGGAAAAGCAAAGTCTGCATAAATAATACAGCAATGGCATATTTCTATGTAGTATACTAGTTCCAGCTGCTTGTAATAGTGCTACTGTGCTGTCATGGCAACGCTGGTAAAAATGATGCCTCTCGACTCATTCAGTGATCTTGTGTTTTTTAAAATCAGTATAACAGAAGTTATTGAGTTGAATTTAAAAAGTAATTTAAGTAGTATCAACATAGGCTCATTCTGAAAATGTAACCCTATATACATTTCTGGAGATCGCGAATTATGTAGTCAGAAGTACATATGGCTGCATTTCGTATTTAAAACGAACGCTACGGGGCGGTATGATGCCGTTCCTTTTCGTGCTAGCAGCTGACCGCTTACCTCCAGCTTTCCAGCTGTTACCACTTTGTCTAGTGGCTCGCAGCGTACGCCGGCGGACTTGAGATGCAAAGAAGAGTTGACCATGACAACGTGGTTTAAGTCCGGCGAAGAACAGTTCCAGAAAGCAGGTAAGTCAAAAACAAAAGCCAAAAAATTCAATAAATAAGTAAATAACAGGGTGAGAATGTGGTAAAGTCTGAAAACGTGGTAAAAATCAGGTGAGGGCTTTTCTGTTTTTGGATTGCTTTTTAACTGTCGGTTGGGTTTAGGGAAGTGGGTGGGTGCTGGTCAATCGGTGCTTTTGAAAACACTATCAGTTGGGTTTAGGAAAGGAGGAGGGTGGGTCAGTCGATCGGTCAGTCAGTCAGTCATTTAGTCAATCAGTCTAGTCAGTTGACAGTGGCCTCTGGTGGATTTACGAGAGAACAGCAAGAGCGAATGGCACTTGTGAGAGAAACGTGAGATCTGAAAAAGCGTACACAGCGGCCTCTTGTGGATTCGCACAAAAACTGCAAAAAAAAAAAAAAAAAGTACCTCCTGGGACGTTTTTGGCGCTCTCCAGAAATGTATATACGGGAACATTTTCAGAATGAGGCTGGGTTGTATAATATTTAATAAAACAAAAAATAATTATTACAAAGCATTTTTGGTTTTGGTTTTCGCCAAATGCATGCTAAATTTTTGGTAGCAGCTCTGAATTTTCATTTCAGTGCATCTCTAATTTTGCATATCAGCCCAAGTCGAAGACAAGACAACAAAAATGATGATCATCCTACACTCTCAGAAATAAAGGTACGCGAGCTGTCACTGGGGTGGTACCTTATTAAAAGGTACAAATTTGTACCTAAAAGGTCCATATTAATACCTCAAGGGTACATACTAGTACCTAAAAAGTACAAAAGTGTTCCTCTTAAAAAAAATTGTTACTAATATATACTTTTGAGGTACCAATATGGACCCTTTAAGTACAAATGTGTACCTTTCGAAAAGGTACCACCCCAGTGACAGCCTTTATTTCTGAGAGTGTATGTAAAAAGCATAGAATACTCTAGCAAACCTTTTTTTTCTGGTGACAATAGCAGTGGTGCACATTACAGGTCAATGCAGTCATTAGAAATGCACCTCCTAGCAGCAGACCTTTGTGTGCGTGTGTGTGTGTGTGTGTGCACGTGTGCGTGTGCGTGTGTGTGTGTGTGTGTGTGTGTGTGTGTGTGTGTGTGTGTGTGTG
>CAIGQV010000001.1:31201489-31214840 GCA_903798115.1 Danio jaintianensis | reverse complement strand
GTGTGTGTGTGTGTGTGTGTGTGTGTGTGTGTGTGTGTGTGTGTGTGCGTGTGTGTGTTGGAAAAAATAGTTTGAAGAATGTTGGAAACTGGTAGCCATTGGCTTCAATAGAATTGTTTTTTCCTACACTATGGATGTCTGTTACTGGTTTCATTCTTCAAAATATCTTCTTTTGTATTCAACCAAAAAAAAAAAAGGTTTGGACCTTTTAGGAATTTTTTTTTTGGTAAACTATACCTTTAATAAGCAATAATAAGCCAATAAATGCCAACCAAACACTGATATCTGAAGCAAAACGTTTTCAGTTTTTAAGAATGTTGGAAACTGGTAGCCGTTGACTTCTTTATATATGGATGTCAATGGTTACTGGGTTCCAACATCTTTTGTATTGAACAGATAAATGATACCCTTTTTAAGCTTTTTTGGGGCGGAGGCTGGGATTATCCCTCTAATAAACTGATAATCCAACCCAGTCTCTTGTTACTGCATATATATACCACGAGTTTGCATCAGCAATCGGCGTAGTATTTGCACGCCAAAGTCACATTTTTCGTACATACTGTACGCAAAACCGTCCCATTAAAACTCAATTGATTACAAATGCGTATGCACTGCATGCAGAAATGTATCAGAGTGAACGTCATCATCATTGTCCCGCCCATCGTAGGAGATTCACGAAAATATTGAGCAGGTGACGAAGCAACAGATGTGCATAAAAAATGTGCATAATTTGTGTCTTGATTTTTAGATTTTGTAGTCATATTTATCTGTCTGTTTTATTTAACCTTCTGCTGCATTTTCCCCAGGGTTACGTTATTATTATTATTATTTATTTATTTATTTTTTCTCTTGGTTCTTTGTTTGTCAGTGTATTTTGATGAAGTATTAATAATAGTAATACACCAACCAAACACTGAACATCTCAAGCAAAAAGATGAGTTTATTTAATAATCTATGATGTTTATTTTGTATTATATTTTTTAACGCTTGTCAGGAGTTTAATATTATTTTAGATATAGCCTACCTATAACTATATTAAAGGGATAGTTCACCTAAAAATTCATATTCTGAAGTTTAGTTCAAAGTCTGGGATGAATGTTTCTTATTTTGCATTATATTGTCTAATGACTCTGCTGTTAAGTGCGCATCATGAAATTATTTTAGGTATATGAATTGCATATAAAGGGATCCCACATTATTATCATTTATAATAAATACTACAATGTTTTAAACCATACTATAGTAAAATGCTTGGATGAATCCTTTGTGGTTGTTCTATAGTTAGCTATAGTTCTATCTATAGCTATGGCAACACAGCAACTATAATAATATAAACAAATGACCCAATCCTGTAGTTTTCATGGTATTATATTACATTATACCACAGGTAACTAACTAATGTATACTACAATATTTATTACAGTTTATTAGTTCATGATTAATACAGCAATATGATGTAGCATTTATTAACAAAGTGTTGTTAATACTATATGCAGTATAGTACACTTTACTATAGTATGGTTCAAAAGTACTATAATATTCACTATAAATCATGTGGGATAGTTCACCTAAAAATGACAATTCTGTCATTTACCAACCCAGTTTCATGGAAATTTGTTACATAGACCTACACAAAATGTAATCAAAATATATATGACATTTATCTAGATTTTACTTCCAGACCTGCTGAGGAAGATATTTTGAAAAATGCTGGAAACTGCTAACCATTGACTTCCATAGAATTATTTTTCCTATGCAATGTGGATGTTAATAGTTACCAGTTTCTAACATTCTTCAAAATATCTTCTTTTGTGTTGAACAGGGGGGAAAATGAAAGTCATAAAGGTTTGGAACCACATAAAAACATTTCTTTTTGGGTGATCTATCCCTTTAATAAGGGATTCTGAAGCATGCAAATGTTATGAGCTTGTTGCTTAGGAGCCAAATAGTGATTTTTATGCCAGTTAAGAGTCTTTATCTAAGGGTGTGTTTATTTCTGTGTTGGCAGAAACCTTGACATGAACTCTTTTGAGTATTTGCACTCTTACTGACTTGGAAAAACACCATACAGTTCATTTGACTCAATTGTGGGGCAAGCCGAACTAAGAATGAGCAGTAAGTTTCTTTCTTCTGTTAAACACAAAACAAGAGACATCCATAAAAGGAAATACCATGACAAATCTATGGCTGCTGCGCTCCAACATTCTTCAAAATATCTTCTTTTGTGTTTAACAGAAGGTTTGTGACAAGTGGAAGGTGAGTAATTTTAAGATGTAGATGTCTTTATTGGGGGCGGCGCGGTGGTGCAGTGGGTAGCGCTGTCGCCTCACAGCAAGAAGGTCGCTGGTTCGAGCCTTAGCTGGGTCAGTTGGCATTTCTGTGTGGAGTTTGCATGTTCTCCCCGTGTTGGCGTGGGTTTCCTCAGGGTGCTCCGGTTTCTCCCACAGTCCAAACACATGCGCTATAGGTGAACTGGAGAAAATAAATTGGCCGTAGTGTGAGTGTGTGTGTGTGTGAATGAGTGTGTATAGATATTTCCCAGTACTGGGTTGCAGCTGGAAGGGCATCCGCTGTGTAAAACATGTGCTGGATAAGTTGGCGGTTCGTTCCGCTGTGGCGACCCCTGATGAATTAAGGGACTAAGCCGAAGGAAAATGAATGAATGAATGTCTTTATTGTCTATGGTAGAACATTAAATGTTATTTGTTATTAGTTTAATGCAAAATCAACAGCAACCAGCATTAAAAAAGCATATAGAATATAAAAACATGAAAATAAAAAACATAAAATCAAAGCAAAATTGATGCCCGTGGCTCCTGAAGCAAAACAATCAGTCTGTGATTGAAGCTCAGCATTATTTACAATCTCCATGCATGTATTTATTTGGATGTTTCTATATATATATATATATATATATTCCCATATATGTACATGGGAAGATTGATTATATCAACTAAGGCTCATTCTGAAAACGTAGCCCTATATATGCATTTCTAGAGATCGCAAATTATGTAGACAGAAGTATGTATTAAAACGAACGCTACGGGGCAAGTATGACGTCGTTCCTTTTCTCACTTAGCCTACAGCTGACCGCTTACCTCCGTATGGACGGCTTTCCCGCTGTTACCAGTTTGTCCAGTTAGCTCGTCATGTACGTTGGCGGACTTGAGACGCAGAGAGGAATTGGCCATGACGATGGGGTTCGATTCCGGTGAAGAACGGTTCCAGAAAGCGGGTAAGACAAAAACAGTAGCCAAAAAATAAAATAAACAAGTAAATAACAGGGTGAGAATGGGGTAAAATCGAAAAACGTGGTAAAAATCAGGCGAGGGCTTTTCTTTTTCTGCATTGCTTTTGAAAATTGTCGGTTGGGTTTAGGGAAATGGGTGGGCGGGTCAATCGGTGCTTTTGAAAACACTATTGGTTGGGTTTAGGGAAGGAAGAGGGTGGGTCAGTCGATCGGTCAGTCAGTCAATAAGTCAGTCGACAGCGGCCTCTGGTGGATTTACGTGAGAACAGCAGGAGCGAACGGCACTCGCAAGAGAAATTTGAGATCGGAAAAAGCGTACACAGCGGCCTCTGGTGGATTCGCGAAAACAAAAACTGCAAAAAAACGTAGCTCCTGGAACATATTTGGCGGACTCCAGAAATGTATATAGGGGTACGTTTGCAGAATGAACCTGGGTTGGATTATATGCTGTATAATGGTGTTGGGAATAGTGGCCTTGTTTTGAACCTTCCAAAAGCTCATAAATCCATAATAAAACAATTCATACACTGTCAGGGGGTTAATGCATGTCTAATGAAGCTGATAGATATGTTTTTGTAACAAAAATATTTCTAATCTTTATGTGATCAACTCAAATCACTCACTTCTGTCAGCTGCCAAATGTGCAATCAAGACAATTTAAGTAAGACACATGAATAGCAGAAGTTCCCACAATAGACACATCTCGTAGGAACCATTTACCACACATTTGACAATGAAGAAGAAAAATAGTTAAAAATAGTTGGCTTGGTGTTATACCGTATATGTAATAACGCATATTACTCATACTCTTAAGGGTTGTTTATGCAACGTTTTCAGCCAAAAAATGAAACCTTTTATGCATTTTTCCTGTTCATTTAAATGACAACAGTGTTTTTATAAATGGAAATACATAAATCTGAAAATGGGTAACAAATTGGAAGTGCTGTCATGTGTGTAAACACCCGAAAACAAGAGTCTTTGGAAAACGATGACATCATGTGCATGCGTATTACATGTTGAGTATGGTGTAGATTAAAGGAAAACACAAGCAAATCCACAACAATGGTGAAGTACATGCTAGTGTCGATGTTGTTGCTCAAGGGTTTGCTAACGCTTCATCAGCAAAGTGTGAATTTACTTCACATTACAGGCAACAGCGGAAATGCATCATACACACATGGCAAATTATACATACAGACCAGTGCCGAGTCACTTCCTTACAGGAACTGTTTACTAACAAGGCATTTACCCCCTGGTGGCGTATGGATTATTTTAATGATGGATTTATGTGCTTTTGGAAGCTTCAAAAAGGGTACTATCCAACATCATTATACATCATTAGACAATTTTAAAGGTGCTGTATGTGTTTGGCTCTTTTTAAGCATGAAATAGCATAATATGTTGCGGATATTTAAGAAACATGCTAAGTCAACATATTTGTTTATCTGCAAAACAATGCTAAAGTCAGATATTCTCCTTTGAAGATGTGGTTTACGTGCCGGAACGTCTGTCTTTGTTTTGGTCTCTATAACCAGCCCACTGTCAGTTTAACCAGTTATATTTCAGCACCCCGGGTTGCCTTGGTGGAAAATGCACCGCATTTCATTTCAGTCATGAAGGCTGCTTTATTGTATGTGTATGCAGCCATTAATGTAACCTCCGGAGGACAGTACCAGCCTCTGAAACGAGACACTGGATCAGAGTTATATAAAAATCCATTTATTTATTCATTCATTTTCTTTTCAGCTTAGTCCCTTTATTAATCAGGCGTCGCCACAGCGGAATGAACCGCCAACTTATCCAGCATATATGATTTACGCAACGGAAGCCCTTCTGGCTGCAACCCATCACTGGGAAACACCCATACACTCCCATTCACACACATACACTACAGCCAATTTAGCTTACCGAATTCACCTATAGCGCATGTCTTTGGACTGTGGGGGAAACCGGAGCACCCGGAGGAAACCCACGCGAACACGGGGAGAACATGCAAACTCCACACAGAAATGCCAACTGACCCAACCGAGGCTCGAACCAGCGACCTTCTTGCTGTGAGGCGACAGTGCTACCCACTGCGCCACCGCGCTGCCATTGGAGGATCATCCTTGGACAATTTCTGGTATTTTCCCAAGGTATAATGTAATAAATGAGTAGTCCAATTCTTCTCCAGTTATCTTTTTTATTTCAGTCGCTATTTCATACCACAAGGATCTGTATTTTTGGGCAAGCCCAAGATTTGCTGAGTTTCCATTGGCTGATCATGACGCCTGACGTTTGCTCGGGTCTTCATTTTCACTTTTGGTGTCAATTCTCCACTCTCAATAGAACATGAAATGAATTCTCTATTTATGGTACACACTAATAGAACGTTATCATAATTAAATCTGGGAGGAAATGTGGAGAATAATGCGAGTGGAGCACTGTTTTTCAAACAAACAAGTATATTAGCATGTTTCTTAAATACCTACAAACATATCATTGTATTTTATATGATTTAGAAGAGTCAAAAATTTACATACAGCATTACTAAAGGCCTCTGGTTTGGAGTCCAGCCAGAACCTCATGTGAGTGAAGCTTCCTGTTCAGCTTCAGGAGACAGGAAGCTTCACGCATGTCGAAGCTCAATGAGAAAAAGCAGCGTTGGACCAAAGCCTAAAAAGCCAAAGCCATTAGAGCGAGTGCAAGATCTTAATCCTCTTTATGTAGACAATGGAGAGAATAGGAGAGGAGAAAAGATGACTAAATCTGTAGTCATATAATTAGATGCATTATATACCTGGCATTGAACGTTTCAATGAACAGCTGTCCCTTTAATAGTATTATATGTGACTATTAGTCTCAGACAGCACTCCCACAAATCTGTCTGATGCTTATTGCGTGAACAAATGTGACATTTTAAACAATTAAGCGTTTAAAAAAAGAAAAAATAGTATCATTTTATAATAGTTTTTTTTGTGTTTAAAACAGTAATATTGGAAAATATTATTACCATTTTAAAGATTATTATTATTTTTTTTAAAGTAAGCATTTAAAAAGGGAAATAGTTGTATCTTTTTATAATATATACATACACATACATAAGTTTGACACCCAGTGGTTGAAATAGGTATTGCATTCCTGGATCAAAACAATCAAGCCTAAAGGATGATTTCAATCGTGTTCTAACGAAAAGTCACTGGTTCAAGTCCCGGCTGGGCCAGTTGGCATTTCTGTGTGGAGTCTGTATGTTCTCCCCATGTTGGCGTGGGTTTCCTCTGGTTGCTCCGATTCCCCCACACAGGTGAGGTGATTTGATGAACTAAATTGACCGTAGTGTATGAATGTGTATGTGAATGTGAGAGTGTATGGGTGTTTCCCAGTACTGGGTTGCGACTGGAAGGGCATCCGCTGCGTAAAACATTTGCTGGAATAGTTATCGGTTCATTCCGCTGTGGCAACCCCTGACAAATAAGGGACTAAGCTAAAGGAAAATGAATGAATGAACATAATGGGACAGTTGTTTTGTTGAATGAACAGTGATCACAGAATGAAATGTGATTCCTCCAGTATATACGAAAAGTGGGAAGGGGCTTTTCAGGTCACCTCGTAGTTTTTTGTAGTTTTCCCCAATTCATTACCTGCAGTTCCTCTGCCCTGATACCAACTTCCAGATGGAGTTGCGTGACACAGTCATTTATCATAGAAACACTCATTCCTGAGGTTAAAACAGAACACACACACACTCATTTACCGCAGACAGATGTTCATTGTCTTTTAATTAACCAAGATACACTGTTCACAACACATTAGATGAGACGATACTGTTGAAAGGTTTGGATTAACGCCTTTGAAATATTTTGCAAATTACCATATGAGAATGTTGTCACATGATGAGAAGCATCACGTGACTCTGAAGACTGGAGTAATTATGCTGGAAAAAACAAGACTTGGTAATACTTTAGTTTAGGTCACAATTCATGGTATTAACAAACCATTAACTAACACTACTAGGTTAATAAACTACTAATTAGCTGTTTATTAATAGTTAGTTAGTAAGGTAGAAGTTGGGTTTAGGTTTTGGGTAGGATTAGGGATGCCGATTAAGATCATACTTTATAACTACTAATCTTAATAATAGGCAGACAATAAGACAGTAGTTGTTGCAACACAGGCTCATTCTGAAAACGTAGCCCTATATACATTTCTGGAGATCACGAATTATGTAGTCAGAAGTACGTATGGCTGCATTTCATCTTTAAAACGAACGCTACGGGGCAAGTATGACGCCGTTCCTTTTCGCGCTTAGCCTACAGCTGACCGCTTACCTCTGTATGGACGGCTTTCCCGCTGTTACCAGTTTACCCAGTCGGAGGATTTGAGATGCAGAGCGGAGTTGACCGTGACGACGGGGTTCGAGGAATTCGAAGAACGGTTCCAGAAAGCAGGTAAGACAAAAACAGAAGCCAAAAAATAAAACAGACAAGTAATTAACAGGGTGAGAATGTGGTAAAATCTGAAAACGTGGTAAAAATCAGGCGAGGGCTTGTCTTTTTCTGGATTGGTTTTTAAAACTGTCAATTGGGTTTAGGGAAGGAGGAGGGTGGGTCAGTCAATTGGTCAGTCAGTCAATAAGTCAGTCGACAGCGGCCTCTGGTGGATTTACGCGAGAACAGCAGGCGTGAATGGCACTCGCGAAAGAAATTTGAGATCTGAAAAAGCGTACACAGCGGCCTCTGGTGGATACGCAAAAACAAAAACTACAAAAAAACGTAGCTCCTGGGATATATTTGGCGCTCTCCAGAAATGTATATAGGGGTACGTAATTAGAATGAGCCTGGGTTAATAGCATGAATTGTGACCTAAACTAAAGTGTTAAACCCAAGATTTGTTACAGCATCTCTCTGATGATATGAAGTGCTTATTTTATCCTCATATGTAAGTCGTTTTGGACTAAAGTGTCTGCTAAATGAGTAAACATAAATGTAAAATTCAGCTTTGAATGACAGGAATAAATTACATTTTGTGGGCATGTGTATACATTTGTGTAATGTGTTAATAAATGTACACATTGTGGGGACCAAATGTTTCCACAAATATAGTAATACCAGTAAATTTTGACATTGTGGGGAAACTTTTTTAGTCCCCATGTGGAAAAACGGCTCATAAATATTTCGAGGGTTGGTTTAGGGGTAGGAGGAGAGAATATTCAGTCTGTACAGTATAAAAATCATTATGTTTCTGAGAAGTCTCCAAAGATAGCTGTACGTGTGTGTGTGTGTGTGTGGCTCAGGATCTTTGTTCTGCTGATCTGTGTTTTGTGTTGTCATGCCGTTTTGCAGAGCTCTCATTCTTTAGCTTGTTTTCTGTGACCTCTGTGATCTGCGAGCTCATTGGTCAGCCGTTCTACAGGCCACACCCCCAAGAAGTTTGGAAAACAGCAGCAACATTTGGGACAATTGAACAATATCAGTGACACACATGATTTAAGAATCTGACACACTTACATTCATATGACAGGAAATGACTGAAGGGAAAAATCTGTGAACAAAGAACTGACTCAATGAGTTTCACTTTAACTCTCTCTCTCTCTCTCTCTCTCTCTCTCTCTCTCTCTCAATTCAATTCAGCTCAGTTCAAACTTGCCTTATATGTATTGCCAAAGCATTTATAAAGTTTACATTAAAAAAACATACATATATATAAATAAAAACATAGATATTATGTTTATTTGTTTCTGTTAAGAAGTTACCACTCTGTTAATGTATATTTATTAATATTTTGCTACAAATCTGACATTAATTGTTCCTATACTCTTAACTAATTGTGTTAAAACCTTTGAATGAACGTTATGATGATCATTTTCATTCATTCATTCATTTTTCTTCGGCTTAGTCTCTGAGTTATTAGAGGTCGCCACAGCGGAATGAACCGCCAACTATATACTATGTTTTATGCAGTGGATGCCCTTCCAGCTGCAACCCAGTACTGGGAAACACCCATACACTCTCACATTCACACACACACACACACACACACACTACAACCAATTTAGTTTATTCAATTCACCTATAGCGCATGTGTTTGGACTGTGGGGGAAACCGGAGCACCCAAAGGAAACCCACGCTAGCACGGGGAGAACATGCAAACTCCACACAGAAATGCCAACTGACCCAGCTGGGACTCGAACCTGCGACTTTCTTGCTGTAAGGCGACAGTGCTAACCATTGAGCCACCATGCCGCCCATAATGACCATCTTACATATTGATTTTGTTTGTGACTCAAAACCTATATATAAGATTTTACCTTAATATAACGTTTATTCAAAGCTATTAGTTATGAAGTACAAATGGGTTACTTACAAACTTTATTTTAACTTTAAACTTTCTTTATTCATGGTTAAATTTAAATGTAAAAATATAAAAATGTACTTTTTTCAATAATTACAAATGACAGAACAAAACAAGACATCACGTTGAGTTTCACTCTTAAATATTTGATAATGTACATTACCTGATAAAAGTCTTGTCCAAGTTTTAGGAACAACAAATAATAATTTGACTTCTAGTTGATCATTTGGTATCAGAAGTGGTTTATATGAAAGGCAAAGGCCTCTAGATTACACTTATTTTACCAAAATAAAATATGATCATGCCTTGATTTTGAATGATTTAATTAGGACAGTAAGGTCTGACTTTGCTTAGACAAAAGTCTTGTCACTGAACAGAAATAATGTACAGTATAGAATATAAAGTCATGCTGCAGTGGAAAAAGAATGAATATTGTGTCTGACTTCCATGAGCTTGGAGGACTGCATCCATACATCTCTGCAATGACTCAAATCACTTATTAATAAAGTCATCTGGAATGACAAAGAAAGCGTTCTTGCAGGACTCCCAGAGTTCATCAAGATTCTTTGGATTCATCTTCAATGCCTCCTCCTTCGTCTTACCCCAGACATGCTCAATAATGTTCATGTCTGGTGACTGGGTTGGCCAATCCTGCAGCATCTTGACCTTCTTTGCTTTCAGGAACTTTGATGTGGAGGCTGAAGTATGAGAAGGAGCGCTATCCTGCTGAAGAATTTGCCCTCTCCTGTGGTTTTTAATGTAATGGGCAGCACAAATGTCTTGATCCCTCAGGCTGTTGATGTTGCCATCCACTCTGCAGATCTCTCGCATGCCCTATACTCAATGTAACTCCAAACCATGATTTTTCCTTCACCAAACTTGACTGATTTCAGTGAGAATGGTCCATGCGGGTTCCAGTAGGTCTTCTGCAGTATTTGTGATGATTGGGATGCAGTTCAACAGGTGATTCATCTGAAAAATCTACCTTCTGCCACTTTTCCAAATGATCAACTAGAAGTCAAGTTATTATTTGTTGCTCTTACAACTGGGATCGACGACAAGACTTTTATCAGGTTGTGTATATCGATACACATGTAGCTGTGGACTGAGTTTTGAAGATGCACATCCTGGCACAAAATGCCCTAAAAATGGCATGAAGAAGTGAAACTCGTGAGCAATATGATGCCTGCTATGTCATCGGCAAAAATAGAGCATAAAATTAAAGCTAAATGACTTTAAGTTCCTTAAAGTTTTCAGGTTTCCTTAAAGTTCCTTTCAGTTTTTTATTAGGCCTACTTTTTTGTGAGTGTTCTTGCTATAACTAAGAATAAATGCATTGTTCTTTTTATAAATTTTTTCATTATTTAATACACATATTTATATTACAATTTTATTGTTATTATTATAATACATAATATGTTATTTTACAGTTTATGCACTGAAAAATGAATTCAAAGATGATTCCTTGGATTTACTTTTTTTTTTTTAGGTTAAGTGGTTGTAAACAATTTATAATGGCTAAATTTAAACAAACAAATGAAGTTGAACATTACTAGATTTAATGTGTTTGTTTAAATTCAGCCCATTTAAATTGTTCCAACAATTTTGCAGAAATAATTTCTTTCAGTGTATATATTTGTTTGTTTTTATTTGTATTTTCTTTCATTTTTTCTGTATTTTGTATGTTTTTATCAGTAATTTATTCATTTAATTGGTCAATTTGTTTGTTTACCTGCTGGTGTCCTTGCATTTTTTTTAACTATATCAATCAGTATGTGCTTTTTATGCTATTTAAATTTTTTTTAAATTAATTATTCGTTATGTATTTTACATGTAAATTTGTTAAATGTAGAGTTTTTCATTTATACAATGCTCAGCATAAATGACTACACCTCCTATGAAGTTTAATAATTTATCATTTCTTAGTGAATAAAGTCAATTATTTTGGGGCATTTAAACAAAACAGTTTCATTAAACATTTGTATCCATTAAATAAGCTTTTGGTCATTTTTAGCAATAGAAAGATTTTAATGAGGTTTTGCAAAAAAATAAGAAAAAATATTATAGGAAATACTGTGAAAATTTCCTAAATCTGTTATATATCACTTGAGAAATAAGAATAAATATTGCACAGGAGGGCTAATTATTTTGCCCTCAACTTTGTTTATATATACATATACTTAATTTAATATTTTTATACACTTTAAAGCAACCCAGGCTCATTCTGAAAACGTACCTCTATATACATTTCTAGAGGGTGCCAAATACGTCCCAGGAGCTATGTGTTTCTGCAGTTTTTACAAATCCACCAGAGGCCGCTGTGTACGCTTTTTGAGATCTCAAATTTCTCTCTCGAGTGCCATTCGAGCCTGCTGTTTTTGCGTAAATCCACCAGAGGCCGCTGTCGACTGACTGACAGACCCTCCTCCTTCCCTAAACCCAACCGATAGTGCTTTAAAAAGCACCAATTGACCCGACACAGATTCAGCGGGAAAGCCGTTCATACAGATGTAAACAGTCAGCTGGTGACTGTCGCTTTAAATTGAAATGAGATTGTGCTCTTTTTAAAAGAGGGCAGAGCTACAAATGCCTGTGTCAGCATACTGACAGATTCAAAACAGGGCTAACATTATTTGTGTGAGAATGTGTGCGTCAGTGTGTGAGAATGCTTCTGTCAGTCTATGGAGACTCCTGTCGCTGTTCATTTGTGCTTCATCTAAAACTCCACATTTATAATCCTCTTAGTCTTAGCTGACATTCTCCTCAGCAGCTCAAAACTCTAATGGCGGACGTCTGCTTCTCACTCAGGGCTGTTTATGCTAATGGGGAGAGATGGTCACTAGTGGGTGGGACTTCTCCCAGTGATGACACGTACAAAGGGAGAATGTCAATCAAAAAGTTTCTGCAGGCTGTTTTTATCAAGTGTGATTATAAAAAATATAATTAATTATTTTTTTACCATTAAAAGCTGACTATACTCACACACTGCTGCCACACAACTGTGTTTAAACCACATATAAAAGTGATTTTTGCATAACAAGTCCCCTTTAAATACATTTTCTGATACGTGTTAGTTTCTTTTTGACTTGAATCATTTCCACATGAGCGTCCTCATTTCCATGCCAGTGTGTGTGTGAGAAAGAGAGAGAGAGAGTGTGTGAGACAGGATTACAGTGAACAGCAGGAGAGCGAGTGAAATGTGATCTGCAGTTTTGGCTCTGCATTCCTCATCACGAGTGTCTCTCAGTCGTGCCCTTTGTCTGATCCCAGACCTACAGCAGTGTGTTTATTCAGCGCTCGCACAGACATGTGGATGAAAACAGCAGATCTAGCAGAGATCTACAGCACCGGCACGTTCACTCGGACTGCCTTCATAAAGAAACACTACACTTTTGTGTGTGTGTGTGTGGAAATAGGCTCATTTTACAACTTCCCAAGAGTTAACAGTTGAGTTTCACCATGTTTGAATCCATTCAGCCAATCTCCGGGTCTAATGGGAACACGTTTAGCTTAGCTTAGCATAGATCATTGAATCGGATTAGACCATTAGCATCTCACTCAAAAATGACCAAAGAGTTTTGATATTTTTTTTTCTGTTTAAAGCTCGACTCTTCTGTAGTTTCATCATGTACTTAAACTGACAGAAAATGAAAAGTTATTATTTTCTCAGCTGATATGATACTTTTAGCTTAGCTTAGCATAGATCATTGAATCGGATTAGACTATTAGCATCTCACTTAAAAATGACAGAGTTTTGATAATTTTCCTATT
>CAIGQV010000001.1:31189283-31201479 GCA_903798115.1 Danio jaintianensis | reverse complement strand
AGTTTCATCATGTACTTAGACAGACAGAAAATGAAAAGTTATTATTTCTTCTTGGATGATATGATACTTTTAGCTTAGCTTAGCATAGATCATTGAATCGGATTAGACCATTAGCATCTTGCTCAAAAATGACCAAAGAGTTTCAGTAAATTTCCTATTTAAAGCTCGACTCTTCTGTAGTTTCATCATGTACTTAGACAGACAGAAAATGAAAAGTTATTATTTTCTTCTTGGATGATATGATACTTTTAGCTTAGCTTAGCATAGATCATTGAATCGGATTAGACCATTAGCATCTCACTTAAAAATGACAGAGTTTTGATCATTTTCCTATTTAAAGCTTGACTCTTCTGTTTCATCATGTACTTAGACAGACAGAAAATGAAAAGTTATTATTTCTTCTTGGATGATATGATACTTTTAGCTTAGCTTAGCATAGATCATTGAATCGGATTAGACCATTAGCATCTTGCTCAAAAATGACCAAAGAATTTTGATAATTTTCCTGTTTAAAGCTCGACTCTTCTGTAGTTTCATCATGTACTTAGACAGACAGAAAATGAAAAGTTATTATTTTCTTGGCTGATATAATACTTAGCTTAGCATAGACCATTGAATCAGATTACACTAATAGCATCAAGCTCAAAAATGACCAAAGAGGTTTTTTAATATATATAAATATTTATTTTTACTTTTATTTTAATAAATTTGTATTGTATATATTTGACATTAATATTTTAGTTTATTTAATGCATAGACTGTGATTGATTGATTTTGTTTTGTTTTATAACAATTTTGTTTAATTTTATTTTATTTAAAGCATAGACTGTCTTCAATGATTGATTTTGTTTTGTTTAATTTGATCTATGTTTTATTTTATTTTACAACATAATTTAATTTAAACTATTTTATTTTGTTATTTCATTTAAAGCATAGACTGTCTTTATTGATTGATTTAATTTAATTATTCATTCATTTTCCTTCAGCTTAGTCCCTTATTAATCAGGGGTCGCCACAGCGGAATGAACCGCCAACTTATCCAGCATATGTTGTACACAGTGGATGCCCTTCCAGACGCAACCCAGCACTGGGAAACACTCATACACTCTCACCTTCACACTCATACACTACAGCCAATTAGCTTATTCAATTCACCTGTACCGCATGTGTTTGGACTGTGGGGAAAACCTGACATTGATGCTGATGCTTATATACAGTATTCATACATTTCATTCTCACTATTGCTTGTTACTGTTAGTTGGCTGTGAATGAACAGTCAGTAGTGAATCTTCTAACCAAAGGACAACTGTAGACATGAAAGCGGAGGTGAATTACACATGACCCTTTACTAACCCTAATGTCATCCACACTTCAAAGCAGCTCAATGTAATGATTACACAGACAAAACAAAAAAAAACTCTGAGCAGAACCGATGAAACTGAGAAAGAAAAACAAGGTTATTAGTGCATATCAGTGACGTCTCAATGTGTGAAAAAATAAGATTCTGCTGGAAAACACCTTACAGGATGAGAAATGACAGCACGTTTATGGCCGATTCGTCATCTTCTGTCAAACATGATCTCTGTCAGAAGATAAATTCAAGCTGGACGCGCAAAAAATTGCTTGTCAAAGAAATGTGAGACGTGGATGTCAAGCGCTAAGCAGAAGTGGAGATCTCAAGTTGTGGTCGTGGTTTCACAGCTGCTGAAAAAAACAAAACACTGAGGTTTGAGAAACATATAAACAGCGGTAGGAAACATGTAAATCAAATACAGATCAAATACTGCACATTTTAGAGTGCTCATTTTCAGTTTGAGAAAAAAATACTATACTAATAAAAACTATTATTATTATCCTGTGATTCTCTTTTTCTAATATATCGCAAATGATGTTTCACAGAGCAAGGATTTTTTTCACAGTATTTCCTATAATATTTTTTCTTCTGGAGAAAGTCTTGTTTGTTTTATTTCGGCTAGAATAAAAGCGTTTTTTTTTTTTTTAAACCATTTTAAGGTCAATATTATTAGCCCCCTTAATCAATATTTGCTTTCGATTGTCTACAGAATAAATCACTGTTATACGATGACTTGCCTAATTACCCAAACCTGCCTAATTAACCTAGTTAAGCCTTTAAATGTAACTTTAAGCTGAATACTAGTGTCTTGAAAAATATCTAGTCAAATATTATGTGCTGTCATCATGGCAAAGATAAAATAAATCAGTTATTAGAAATGAGTTATTAAAACTATTATCTTCTTTTCTTTAAACAGAAATTTATGTATTAATGTATTAGTTTAATCATTCTTTATATTAGATATACATGAGCAATATCACACTTGTAGCAGTGCGATATGGCTGTATATCGGCACTGGCGGGAGGCGTGCGTTGGCTCGAAACCACAGGCCGAGTGCCTTAGTGTCCCACCAGTGATGATATACAGCCACATCGCACTGCTACGAGCGTGAAATTGCATTTATACAACAGTTCGACAGCATTATAGTGTGTATAAAAAAGAAAATCAAACACGGAGTCTCAAAAACTCTTTTGTATGAGGAACTACTTTCTTCCGCCATTCATACACATCTGCATAATACACATACTTCATACACATCTAGCGTAATGTCTAAAGTGAAGACAAAACAGGTGATTTTGCTCACATTTTTACTATTATAAGGCTGAACGGCATGAAATGTCATCAGTCTACAGAGATTTCCCAGTATTTCTCTGTTGCAAGGATATCATAATAATTAATGCGAAAAAGCCAAAGCAAAGCAAACACTACCAGATTACTATGGTATAAATACAGCACTACAAAATACAAAAGAGAGAGATGCCTTGCCTTGCCTTCTGTATTGATTTGTTTAGCTGTAGTTTAAAACGTACGCTGAAAAAAAGGCTGTTTTTCTCCCCTAAGGACTTATTATGCGGCCTCTGTCGCCATCTCAACATGCTGAATCTCCAAAATTATAAGTATTTAAAATAGGCACAATCCTTATAAATAAACTGCATAGTTGCAATCTAAACAACTACATTCTCGACTAAAAAAGCCTCAAAAGTACATCATGTTGTCCAACAGCTGCAATATTTGTCAATCTGTAGTCCTCTGCTTGCCACTCATATGGGCGGAGTAATACACAAGGGTGAAGAGACTGTAGGAGTGGTGATATTACTTTAATATCTCACAGCTATCAGCCAATCAGATTCGAGAACAAGAAAGAACTGTTGTATAAGATGTAATATCTTTGTCTCTGTGTTGTCATATTTGTGTGAACTGTCTCTTCATCGGTCTATTAGTACTTGTATTCATATGTAATTGTATTGAAATTGTGTTGGTATTTAATTTAATATATTATATACATATTATGTGTTAGTTTATTCATTCGTTCGTTTTCCTTTGGCTTAGTCCCTTATTTATCAGCGGTTGCCACAGCGGAATGAACCGCCAACTATTCCAGCATATGTTTTACACAGCGGATGCCCTTCCAGCCATAACCCAGTACTGGGAAACACGCATACACACTCATTCCCACACACACTCATACACTACGGCCAATTTAGTTTATTCAATTCACCTATAGCGCATGTGTTTGGACTGTGGGGGAAACCGGAGCACCCGGAGGAAACCCACGCTAACACAGGGTGTACATGCAAACTCCACACAGAAACGCCAACTGACCCAGCCGGGACTCGAACCAGCGGCCTTTTTGCTGTGAGGCGATAGTGCTAACCACTGAGCCACTGTGCCGCCTGTTGTATTAGTTCAATCATTCTTTATATTACATATACGTATAATGCAATATCATTGTCTGTGTCGTCATATTTGTGCGATCTGTCTCCGTTTCTCTCTCATTGGAAAGCATTTCTGGTCTTCCTCTACTTGTGAATTACAGTAAATGCCGTCGCAGCTGTATAATGTGTATGGATATTTCCTCGAAGGCTCTTGGCAGGCAGAAGTCCATTTCTTTCTACAGCAGATCTGAAAATGAGGCCAGAAAAGGACTGGATGAAGCCAGCTGATGTTTAAGTGGATTTCTGCATCTCTTCATCAAGACACGTTGAGCCTCCAGCCTCCTGTCAGAGACGCTTTCATTACTACAGTAAAGTCAGCATAATGAGAAGAAGAAGAAGAAAATATATTACTGAGAGTCTGAAGTGAAAATAATGTTGCACAAAAAAAAAATCACTCACTGCTTATAAAAACAGATGTTTGGGGATTTTAAAAGAACATGAACTATCATTAGTTAACAATGAACAGAAGTATTTTATTTATGTTATATTATACTTTAACAAAGATTAACAAATACTTAAATTAAATCCTTTAGGAGCAAAGATGGGCCGAGGATCGCCAGTTTGCCCACAAATACGTGAGAAAATTATTGAAATGTTTAAAAACAAAGTTCCTCGAAGAAAGAGAGGAAGACATTTGGAAATTTCACCTTCAACATTGAATAACATCATTAAAAGATTCAAGGAATCTGGAGGAATTTCAGTGTGTAAAGGACAAGGGTCAAGCCTAAACTGAACTACAGTGATCTCTGATCCCTCAGGCGGCACTGCATCAAGAATCCTCATTCATCTATAAGCCATATCACCACATGGGCTCAGGACTACTGCGGCAAACCTTTGTCAAGTACCACAATATATGGTTACATCCACAAATGCTAGTTAAAACGGCACTGTGCCAAAAGGAAGCCCTATGTTAACAGTGTCCAGAAGCGCCGTCGACTTCTCTGGGCTCGAAGGCATCTGGGATGGACCGTCACACAGTGGAAACGTGTACTGTGGTCAGATGAATCAGTATTTTAGGTACTTTTTGGGAGAAATGGATGCCGTGTGCTCCGGACCAAAGAAGAAAAGGATCACCCATACTGTTACCAGCAACAAGTCCAAAAGCCAGGATCTGTCATGGTATGGGGTTGTGTCAGTGCCCTTGGCAAAGGTAACGTGCACTTCTGTGATGGCACTATTAATGCTAAAAAATACATAGAGATTTCGGAGCACAATATGCTGCCTTCTTTTCCAGGGACGCCCATACATATTTCAACATTACAAAGTCCTGACTGTGGAGGAAGAGGATACAGGTACTTGACTGGCCTGTCTGCAGTCCCGACCTGTCTCCAATAGAGAATGTGTGGCGCATTTTGAAGCAACGACGACGAAGACCCAGTACTGTTGCCCACCTTACGACTTGTTTGCAGGAAGAATGGGACAAAATGACACCTGAAACACTTCATCACTTGGTGTCTTCAGTCCCTAAACGTCTTTTAAGTGTTGTGAAAAGGAATGGCAACATTACAAAGTGGTACATGCTTTACTGTTTCAACCTTTTTTGAAATGTGTTGCAAGAACCAAAATTGGAATATGTGTTTATTTAGAAAAAACAATAAAAACTCTTTATAACAATAAGAAATTTTTCCCAGCTTTTTCTGATTTGGGGTTGTAGTTAATAAAAAAGTATGAATGGTTACTGGCTTCTAACATTCTTCAAAATATCTTCTTTTGTTTTATAACAGAAAAAAATAACTCAAAGGTTTGGAACCACTTAAGGGGAGTACATTTTCATTTTTGTGTGAACTATGCCTTTCGCGTGAGTCCTTGATTTTTTTGCAATAAGTAAAATGTGACCTAGATATGCACCTGAATGTGAAAACACACTTCAGAGGCCTGTTTTTATGCGAGATGTGTTTTATTGCCAATTTAGCGCAGCCAAGCACTGGCCTTTCTCCTGCTGCCAAATGCTGGATCTGAACCCGCTGAACCCACTGTCTGGAGCGGTTTAACCTGAGCAATGGCTGCTGATGCTGTTTTATGATGGGTTATGATTGACAGGCCTCACTAATATTTACATTTATATACATATTTGTATTTCTTATTTGTACAGTTAAAAAAAAGGCAACAATGCACATAAACCCTCTAAATGTGTGTGTACAGTGGTCCCTCGTTTAGCACGGGAGTTACCTTCTAAAAATAACCTGCAATAGGCGAAATCCGCGTAATAGTCAGCTTTATTATTTTTTATTTACCATATTATTATTTATTTTATTTTTTTAACCATTTTTATAGATGATTTAAGGCTGTAAAACCACTCACTACACACTTTATACACTTTTCTCAGACAGGCATTAGCATTTTCACACCTTTCTCTCTTGTTTAAACACTCTCAAAGTTTAAACAATCGTAGAAAAATAAGTATTATAGAATGAAACCAAAGATCAAAACCTGTTGTCAGGCGCAAACATTCATCGCTGTCAGCAAAAGATTCATAAAGCTTTTTAGCTTTTGTGTGGATAATGTTGGCGTCCAGCGTAATGTTCTTTTTCCTGCAGTCACTGATCCATAAAGCTAAAGCAGACTCCATCCTTAAGGGGGACGCACACCAGATGCGCCGCACACATGACAGTTGGAAGTAACACACACCGGACGCGTACATTCGCATGTTATTTACAATAAAATTCAGATGGCGCTCTGTGGCACGGCAGAAATATGAACAGTGTCCTGTCGTAGCTGGGCACCACAGACAGCTGCCGACTTGTGGCGCCAGTGTGCGTACCCTAATACCTATGTTTGCATGCCGCTGTGTGGCGCATACGGTATGCAACTCCCTTTACTATGGTAAACAACCCTTTTTGCATCCTTGTTGAAACTCACACTGTTAGAGATGGACGATTTATGTTAATTTGGCAAGCTGAGCGCATTCTGTACGGTACAGGAGACTAGGAGGAGATTGATTGACAATGGTCTACAGCCAATCAGGACGCAGAACACAATGTGCTGAAAAAAAAAAAAAAGAAGCATGTCAAACTGCACTAAAAAAATCTGCGAAACTGCGAAACCGCGAAAGGTGAACCGCGTTATAGTGAGGGACCACTGTATATACAGTTGAAGTCAACATTATTCGCCCTTCTGTGAATTTGTTTTTCTTCTTCAAATATTTCCCAAATTATGTTTAACAGAGCAAGGATTTTTCACAGTATTATTACCGTATAATATTTTTTCTTCTGGAGAAAGTCTTATTTGTTTTATTTTGGCTAGAATAAAAGCAGTTTTAAATGTTTTAAAAAACATTTTAAGGTCAACATTATTAGCCCCCTTAAGCAATATTTGTTTTGGATTATCTACAGAACAAACCATCATTATACAATGATTTGCCTAATTACCCTAACTTGCCTAATTAACCCAGTTAAGCCTTTAAAATGTCACTTTAAGCTGAATACTAGTATCTTGAAAAATATCTAGTCAAATATTATGTACTGTCATCATGGCAAAGATAAAATAAATGAGTTATTAAAACGATTATGTTTAGAAATGTGTTGAAAAAAAAATCTTTCCATTTAACAGAAATTGGGGAGGGGCTATATATACAGGGGGGCTAATAATTCAGGAGGGTCTTCAACTGTATATATAACTTCCGAATAATTTCACTGTTTACTGTATTTTCCACTCATTTAAATGTTATTCTGTGTTCTTGTGTTGGTATGTATGAATGTATGGAGCGTGCAAATCTGACCCCGCCCAAACACATGAGCCCCCCTGAAGAGCATAAAAGAAAAAAAGATGTATCGGATTTGTTTTATTTAAACAAATATTACTAATTAAATAATAGATAACGTAAATACAGGTTGGAGGAAAGTCCTTACCCCAGGTGGGTTTTGTTCACGAGTGAGGAAAGGATGGAACGTGAGATTGACAGGAGGATTGGTGCAGCGGCAGCAGTAATGCGGTCGATGTACCGGTCTGTTGTGGTGAAGAAGGAGCTGAGCCGAAAGGCAAAGCTCTCGATTTACCGGTCAATCTACGTTCCTACTCTCACCTATGGTCATGAGCTTTGGGTCATGACCGAAAGGACAAGATCTCGGATACAAGCGGCCGAAATGAGTTTGCTTCGCAGGGTGGCAGGGCGCCGCAGGGTGGCAGGGCGCACCCTTATAGATAGGGTGAGGAGCTCTGTCACCCGGGAGGAGCTCGGAGTAGAGCCGCTGCTCCTCCACATCGAGAGAAGTCAGCTGAGGTGGCTCGGGCATCTGTTTCGGATGCCTTCTGGACGCCTACCTAGGGAGGTGTTCCAGCCATGTCCCACCGGGAGGAGGCCTCGGGGAAGACCCAGGACACGCTGGAGGGACTATGTCTCTCGGCTGGCCTGGGAACGCCTCGGGATCCCCCCGGAGGAGCTGGAGGAAGTGTCTGGGGAGAGGGAAGTCTGGGGTTCTCTCCTGAGACTGCTGCCCCCGCGACCCGGCCACGGAAAAGCGGTTGAAAATGAATGAATGAATGAATAACATAAATACACATTTGACTACCCCTATAATGGAGCCAAAAATATTAATTTAGCAGTTTGAAACCGGCAAATCTAGAGCACAGCGCAAGTGTTCACAAAACATGTTTCTTGTAAAATAGACGTTTGTACTATAGGTGTCTAAAACTTGATGCATAGTTTGTATTTTATTAAACACTTGCTCGCATCGAAGTGAAACAGTAAAATAAAAAATGCGTGCAGTCTTTCATGGTCATCCATTAATAGGTGCAGGAATGCAAACCTGTCACCATTTATTTAACAATAAACCTGTCACCATTTATTTAACAATCACAAATGTCATTGAGAACCACTCAATATCCCTCAAAACACTAAAAAACAAAAGTTTGATTAATAAATTAGATGTAATTGAATTAAATAGATAACTTTGGTTCACTGAAATATATTACCAAACATAACCAAAAAACTTGACCCTCCCCAATGTATATGTCAGGCGTCTGTTCTGTGTTGTCGTCATGTGATCCCTTTGTTCTGTTTTCCCGCCGTTTCCTAATGTTCATTAGTTTCACCTGTGTTCCCCTCCTGTGTCCCATTAGCCCATGTGTGTATATATACCCCTTAGTTTGTTTCCTTCATTGTCCGGTATTGAATGTTCCAGTGACTCCATCTTCCAGTGAGTGTGTTGTAAATAAATCTACGTGTTTTTGAGAATTCCTGTTATCCTGTGCCTTTGTGAGTGAGCGCACCGTGACAGTATAATTCGCACCCTGTATGCATGTATGTATGCATGTATGTATGTCACAGAAGGGGGACGAGACCAGAGCTGAGAGTATGAACAAGAGTTTACTGAAGAGGATGGCAGGTAAATAACTGAATACTTACTGAGAGTCTATTGCAGGAGATATGTAGAATGATTCAGAGGGACCGGAGGAGATGAATCCAGGTACACAGAAGAATTGGAGAACACACAACCAGATGAGACCAGGAGGGAACCACACTAGGAGGAATAGACGCAGACACTGGAGATCACGTCTTGATTTTGCCAAGTACGATGGGATCCTGGATTATCATCTATGTTGATCCTGGAACATAATTTTTGTTTGAAAATGTAATCCATACTTATTCCCTACCCCTAAACCCAACCATAACTATAAACTATTCCCAAAATCAGAGGGGAATAATAGCTGTATAACAATCATGTAGAAGTGCATAGAACTAACCGTAAGCCTAAACTTAACAAACTGTAAACGTATCCCTTAATTCTGATTGGCTGATTGGAATGTTGTTCCTGGATCAACATAGATGTTAATCCAGGAACATGTCTTACTTGGTGAAATCAGGTTGGCACATTGGAGATCATAGGGAAACGAGACAGGTAAGTATAACTACAACTATTTAGATTCACTGACCGTGCGAGAGTTAGTCCTTCTGTCATGCGACGAGGCCGGTCACTGAGTGGAGTGAAGTGCTGTCCCAATTCGCATACTTGTACTACGCCCTAAAAGTATGTACTTTTTTGTAAAGTAAATGTATATACTTTTGAGTGTGTAACAGAAGAGTATGCAAGCTTTGGGACATACTACTTCCTCGTTAACAGATCGTTATGTTGCTTAGTTATGAGCCCTGTCAATCATCCACACATCATCCACATTTCTGTCGTATTTAATTACCTACCTTACTGGAGAAGCAGCAGCAGGATAATCTGCCGTTCACGCAGAGAAATCTCCCCAGGTCTTTGGATAATTATGCATTCAGAAGGTAGTGTCCAAACACGTCTTTATATAAGTTCAGTATTGTTGTTGCAGATGAAATATAACACGGAAATGCGATTTGAATATTTTTCAGTGGGGTAGATATTAACAGTCATGCAAACATCTTTACTGAAGCCTCTCTACTTGAGGGTTGTCTCGCCCGTCCACCATGTTTGTAGTTTATTTACACTTTTCACCCGCGTTTGTAGTTCACGTCCAACATGCAATGTACTGTGGGCAATATCACCGGTTAGAGTATGGACGCTTCTTCATTCATTCATTTTCTTTTCGGCTTAGTCCCTTTATTAATCTGGGGTCGCCACAGCGGGATGAACCGCCAACTTATCCAGCATATGTCTACGGACAATTTTAGCTTACCCAATTCACCTATACCACATGTTTTTGGACTTGTGGGGGAAACCGGAGCACCCGGAGGAAACCCACGCGAACACGGGGAGAACATGCAAACTCCACACAGAAACGCCAACTGACCCAGCCGAGGCTCGAACCAGCGACCTTCTTGCTGTGAGGCGAACGTGCTACCCACTGCGCCACCGTGAGGCCCTTACTGTTGTATATATATATATATACTTTATTTATATGCTTATTAAATGTAGTCATTTACAGCATACATTTATCTTTAAAAAATCCAGTTTAAAATTACATTAAAATATACTGAGGCACATGCCAGAGAGTTACATGCCCTTGTTCATGTCCTGCTGTATATAATCAGAGAGGAACAGTCAAACAGTCATTTAAACGCATTAACATTCATGGAAACACAAAGAGAAAAACGTCTGCTTCAGAGAGCCAGACCAGCCATTTACCCAGCACTGCAATGAATTATTCAGAGTGGCGTCTCAGACTGTAAGACTGTGGCCGAGGAGTCAGACGCACCTGCTGGAGCTTTTTATCGACATGAGCACATCTGCTTTTACACGGCCAGCAGGACGGAGTCTGCACACACAAAAACACACATCAGGGGGAAAACTTTATGATAGAACATGTCAGTTATGACCCATTACTCTTTTAATTACATAAAGTAGACACTCGTAAAAAAAGAAGTAGGCCTACAAAAACATTTAAGCATGTTTCTAGCATAGTTAGCATGAATTTAGCATGAATTGTCACTTTGCTTAACCACTTTTGCTTAACCAGTTTAACACCCTAGCAACTGCCTTAACAACCACTTTACCCACAGATTTGGGGTAAAGTGCTTTCATAATAATTTATGTTATAATAATTTATAGGTAATAATAAAAAACTATTTAAGTAATACTAAAATATATATTTGCTTTTTGCATAAAGTGAAAACTCTGAAGTCTGTGTGTGTGCTTGTAGTGTACTTCTTTTTTTTCTCTGTGCCCTTTGCTTAAACAGTGGGAGAAGACAAAATGCATGGAGATTACAGCTTCATGAGTGAACAATGCATGAAATTAAAATAAATATACATTTATTTATACAAGATGACATGTTTACAATTTGATAAATTACATTTGAGAGAGTAAATGACAGTAATTCAATACTGTACTATACTATACTATACTATACTACAACAAATAACATCTGATATAATGTAAAGTATATGTATGTAAATATGTAATTTGGCACACTTGCTGGAAATTTTTGAAAATGCACATGGAATGTTTAAAATTTTCTGATCATGAATTAGCATATTTGTTTTACTACATCTCCTGCCAAATCAAGCCCAATGTCAGTCAAATTAAGATGAAAACTAGCTCAATCGTCAGTCAAACTAACCCAATGCCAGTCAAAACTAGCCCAATGGCAGTCAAATGTTGATGCAAACTAGCCCAATTGCCAGTCAAAAGTAGCCCAATCGCCAGTCAAAACTAGCCAAATAGCAATTAAAACTAGCTTAATCGTCAGTCAAAACTAGCCCATTGTCAGTCAAAACTAGCCTAATACCAGTCAAACCTAGTGCAATGACAGTCAAAACTAACCCAAAACTAGCTCAATACCAGTCAAAACTAACCCAAAACTAGCCTAAAACTAGCCTAATGCCAGTCAAACCTAGTGCAATGACAGTCAAAATTAACCCAAAACTAGCTCAATACCAGTCAAAACTAACCTAAAACTAGCCTAATGCCAGTCAAACCTAGTGCAATGACAGTCAAAACTAACCCAAAACTAGCCTATTTGACAGTCAAAACTAGCCCAATCACCAGTCAAA
>CAIGQV010000001.1:31166579-31179733 GCA_903798115.1 Danio jaintianensis | reverse complement strand
GTGTGTGTGTGTGTGTGTGTGTGTGTGTGGGTGGGTGGGTGGGTGGGTGGGTGTGGGTGGGTGGATGTTTCCCAGTACTGGGTTGGGAAGGGCATCCTCTGTGTAAAACCTATTATTACATATGTTTTACATATGTAAAACATATTCTGGAATAGTTGGCGGTTCATTCTGCTGTGGCGACCCCTGATGAATAAAGGGACTAAGCTGAAGAAAAATGAATGAATGAATGAACGAATGTACAGATATATGTAAACAAAGTGCTACATTTAAAATTTGCATTTTTTGTGGCAAATATATATAGCAATGCAACTTTGTATTGTAAAAGGATGAAATATTGTTGTATGTTAAATAAATAAATAAATAAATAAGTTAATTCATTCATTCATTCATTTTCTTTTCGGCTTAGTCCCTTTATTATTCTAAGGTCGCCACAGCGGAATGAACCGCCAACTTATCCAGCATATGTTTTACGCAGGGGATGCCCTTCCAGCTGCAACCAATCACTGGGAAACATCCATACACACTCATACACTACGGACAATTTAGCCTACCCAATTCACCTATACCACATGTCTTTGGACTGTGGGGGAAACCGGAGCACCCGGAGGAAACCCACGCCAACACGGGAAAAACATGCAAACTCCACACAGAAACGCCAACTGACCCAGCCGAGGCTCGAACCAGCGACCTTCTTGCTGTGAGGCGAATGTGCTACCCACTGTGCCACCGTGCAGCCCAAATAAGTTAATATAGATATAAAATAAATATTCATTTATGCATTAATTTTCCTTCAGCTTAGTCTCTATTTCAGAGGTGGCCACAGCAGAATAAACCACCAACTATTCCAGCATATGTTTTACGCAGCAAATGCCCTTCCAGACGCAACCCAGTCCTGGAAAATAAAACAAATATTTAAAATTAATAATATAATGATTAAAATTGGTACATTTTATTTTAGTTTTCACAAAGTGTGTATTAATAGAAAAATAGTATTTCACAAATATAAAACAATATAAAAGGATGAACGCAGACCCAAAAGCCATCTTGATGATACAAGAAAAAAAAAGTAATAAATCATTAAATAAAAAAATTATAATATATATAAATAATTACCTATAAACAACATAACAAATTTACAAACCAAAAAATGCTTAAATGTATGTGAAATTGTACCATTACAATGTGCTTTTTTGTTAATATAGCAATGCAAATGTGGATAGACAAAGACTAGCATAGGCTTAAAGAACATTTGGATAATAATTTTGATAAAAAGCACTATCCTTTTAGAGAAATACTGCATATTTTGTCTATGAGTATTTGGCATCAAATTACATTTGTTTAGTGCACATATGGCATCAATTTTCTACCTTAATTTCGAAGAAAAGAAAGAAAGAAAGAAAGAAAGTAGGCCTACATTGCAAGAATTAGATGCTTTGTTAGATAAACTTGTTCATGCTTTTATCATCAGCAGGGTGGATTACTGTAATGGACTCCTCACCGGTCTTCCGACAGTGGCAGCTCATCCAGAATTCTGCTGCCAGGATTCTGACCAGAACCAGAAAATCAGAGCACATCACACCTGTCCTCAGGTCTTTACACTGGCTCCCATTTACATTCAGAATAGATTGTAAAGTATTATTACTTGTCTATAAATCACTAAATGGCCTAGGACCTTAAAACATTACAGATATGCTCACTGAATACAAACCTAACAGATCACTCAGATCATTAGGATCAAATAAATTAGACATTTGGAGAGTTGAGTCAAAGCAGGGTGAATCCGCCTTCAGCTACTAACAGCGCCCCCTGCTGCTGGAATCAGCTTTCAGAAATGATCAGATGTGCTCCAACATTAGGTTTATTCAAATCAAGACTGAAAACACATCTGTTTAGCTGTGACTTTACTGAATGAGCACTGTGCTACGTCCCACAGATCGCACTATTATGTCTTTCTTTTCTCTTTCATTCCTTTAAAACCTGTTTTGACACATTTTAATCTGTTTTTAATCATTTTTATTCTTTGTTTTTATTTTCTTATACTTGTCTCTTTTATTCTTGTTTATGTAAAGCACTTTGAATTACCATTGTGTAGGAAATGTGCTATATAAATAAACTTGCCTTACATTTGACTTGTGAATAAAAACAAAACAAAAAAAAAATGCATTAAAATAGGCTAATATTCATTTCAATTTAAATGTTCAGTTGCATGACCAAAATTGTGCATTTGTGTTGCCAAACCAGTAACAAAACTGCATGTGAAGGTGGTATAGTGTGTGTTTAATGCAGCTTAGACTGGATCCACAAGCACAGTGATATTTATAACAGACCCAAAGCACGCACACACACACACACACACGCCGCTGATTGGCTGAGCCGCGTAAGGCGGAAGTCAAAGGGGATTCCCCCAAGGGAAGTTCCAGCTCAGTGTAAAACACACAAAATGTTCATTTGTACAAAATAGTTCATTTCCTCCCGGTACAAGTGTGACAATACGTGCAGCGATGTCCAAACTGCGCTTAGGTTTGTGTGTTTGGGCTGTTTCGGAGTGAAGGTAAGACGCCTGTGCTGCACACTATTGAGTGCACTTACTTCATTCACTGTGTTCAGTTGTGATGATGTTTGACGGCTCGCTTTTGCTTTTAGTTCGGTCGAAAACGCCTCAGATTTTCTATTTGGTTACTTTATGTCGTTTTACTAACATTTAAAGTCTGTTTAAAGTTTGAGTCTGTCTTTAGGCAACTTTTTGGGACTCGGTTTGTTGTAGTAATGATGTTTTATAAGCTTGAATGTCACAAGGTCTGCATCTACATAACTATTTTTAACGAGTTGTTACACAATTTGTGTTTTATAAGTTGCTTTCTGACACATTATGAGCTCTGTCCTCCATACTAAAATGACAACATCATCATATTTATCATCTGTCGACTACCAAGTGAACAATAGACAAGTGATTGAGGTAAAGTTGGTTTTATATTCGTTCATTTTTGAGCAGTGATAATTTGTGACACGCTCCCTATATTGTTTTACCACATTACTTTGAATATTGGGTCTGAAATAGCATGTAAGTATGACTTTAAAACATCATTAGCACTATTTAATTGACTGTGAACATTGTTGTAGCCTACTTTGATAGTCACTGGCTGCTAATATGATTTTTCTGTTCAGAATTTGCAAACAATACTTTTCTCAAGTTATGTTATTAAGGAGAGAGTCACAATGTGCGAATATAAAACTAACATTACCTCAATACGATATTGAGGTAAAGTTGGTTTTACATTGGCACATTTTGAACAGGGATAACTTGTGACACGCTCCCTATATTGTTTAGCACATTACTTTGAGTATTGAGTCAGAAATGGCATGTCAGTATGACTTTAAAACATCATTAGCACTATTTAACTGACTGTGAACAACGTTGTAGGCTACTTTTGGTAGTCATTGGCTGCAAGTTATATTATTAAGGAGAAGGTCCTAGTGTGCGAATATAAAATTAACTTTACCTCAATTTGTTGTAGTAATGATGTTTGGTAGGCTTGAATTTCACAAGGTCTGCATCTACATCACTATTTTTAACGAGTTGTTACACAATTTATGTTTTATAAGTTGCTTTCTGACACATATGAGCTTTTTCCTTCATACTAAAATGACAACATCATAATTTTTATCATCTGTCGACTACCAAGTGAACACAATAGGCAAGAGTCACTGTAGAAATGACATGACCTGAAAGTTGAACTGGGAATTTTACTTAAATGTCAGAATATGGTAAACTGTCATGGGTTTTACATGCTTTATCGGTCAACCAGTGGTGTGATGTTTCCTTTTACGTTCAATTTTAAGGGTCAGAAAAACCTAAAATTTGTTGTTTAATGTACACATTTGACAATTTAGCCCACATAAATGTTGGGTTTATTTATTTATCCTGGTCATTAAAAGGTGGGATATTCCTAAAGGCTTTGTAATGTTTGTGTGTATATGTATATCAAAATACAGTGTGTGTATATATATATATAAATAAATAAATAAATAAATAACAATATAAAACATATATACATATAGCCTGTGGAATATTGTCAAGAAGAAATGTATCTACTAGTCTGCTAGATCCTCTTCTCAATACTAAGCTTCTTTATTGATAGCAGAAAAGCTTCCCAATCCCAAATGAATTATTATTTCATATTTAGGACATTTGTGTAGACAGAACAGTACACATGGAGGTTTCAAATCCAAGCGAGTGTCTTGTTAGGCGATGTTTTCTCATTAAAATCATACAATTTCCTATTAATTCCATAGAACGCCTGAGCATAGGGCTTACCAGTATATGGCGGCGTGGTGGCTTCGCTTTTTCTGACATGAGCAATCCAGTTTTCTATATGGATCAGTGGAAAAATGGAATCTGATCTTTTCGATACTGATTTGTGCCACTTTCATATGTGGTATTAAATCAGATACAGATCTGATGTTTTGCAGTCTGACTGCAGTGTGAACGGGTATGTAGGAATTGATGTGACTTTAATATTTTTTTGATCGACACGCATCATTATTCTATACTGGTTCATGCTGCAAACATCCTCTAGCTATTCCGTAGTGGTAAAGCAAAATAGCACACCGGACCGGACAAATACTTTACCCACAAAATTTAAGGTTGTTCATTTTGAATATTTGTTGAATGACAGCTGGCGCTCATTAACCAAACATTAACCATTAACCTGTAACCCCCCCCAAAAAGGATTGTTCATTAAAAATACAAAAATTTCACATATAAAAAGAATAAAATACATGAAGTTCACTTTAATAATTAATACATTAACAAAACCAAATGCAACAGCTTAATGCTGTTTTTAAACGTTTTTTGTTAAGGACAAAATCCTTCAATATGCCGGTAGGCAACGTTTCAGTTTCACTTTGAGTTTTGACTGGATACAGCCTATGCTGTTTATAACAAATTAACATAAATTAACAGTAGGCTAGGCTATCAGACTCTGCAAACAATAAAAATTTCAACACAGATGAACCAGGCATGAGCCCTGCCTTTACAGTTCAATCTGCGGCTGCTCATTAACCCTTGATGAGTTCACTACATCCGTGGTCAGGGAAATGCGCACCGCGGTTGTCATAAATTACAAATCATCAGTGTTTTCAATCACAAAACGCGTATTTTAGGTTTCAAACACTGAAATGCACATTAGTACTATCAAAACCAGTTCATAGAAAACGTAAAGTTGTCTGTGAAATAATCATATTAAACATAATCTGACAACGTGCTTTATTCACTTCATATGGTACACATATTGTGTACATTGGTCTAATTAAACATTTTGTGCTGTGCATAGTTGTACTTTTGCGCATGCGGGTCAGTTTAGGACCACAATCTGTTCACACTGGAAATCTGATATTGGCCACATTTATAACAACAGTGTGAACAGCTATACAAAAAAATCAGATCTGAGAAAAAAAATCAAATTTGAGCATTAAACCTCACAGTGTGAACGTAGCCACAGACAGACAGACAGACAGACAGACAGACAGACAGACAGACAGACAGACAGACAGATAGATAGATTGATAATAAGTTCCAAACTTTTATTTTGTAAATGATTAGTTATGCCTAATCATTAAACAGCTATTTTGATTCTTTAAACCGCCTGCATTTTACAATGGCTTCCAAGAAATTAGCCACAAAATTATACTTTCTTTCTTTTTTGTTTACTAATTCAGTATTTATGAAGCACTAATGCAGTCCAGGTGCAGGAAGATAAAGAATTTTCCACTGACACACCAAGTGGCTTTTGTCACGCTGTCAGGCTTATCACGTTCATGTGATGTGGGCAATATCAGAGAAGTTAAACTGGCTTTTTATGCTTTTAGTGTCTTTTGACTAGGGCTGCACGATATTTGAAAAGTCTATGTTTTATTATTCTGCAATTTATATAGTGCGATATGAATACAAATTCCCCAGATGACTTGAATATCTCCATTTGGAAAGAAATTATCATTTTAGATAGGCCTGTCACAGTAATCAATATATCGACTTATCGTGCAATATTTGGAGATGACCTCAATCATTGTTGCCGTTGCAATATATATTTACAGTTTCTCATGCCTGAATACTTTTAAAGTCATAATACAGTCACAGGCCTCAAAAACACATGCAAATGATCAATTATAATTCAGACTCAACATTGCATATCCTGCGATGTGACTATTGCCAATGATCACATTGCCCTACTTTTGGTTTTGGAATTGCGTATGTGTGTGTGTTGATGATGATGCATGTGTGTGTTTGTTTAGCTGTTACTGACAGGTCCAGTGTTAATCTCACTCCTCTGGGTTAAAGAAGGGGTGTGTAAGGAAGTGTGTGCGTGTGTGTGTGCCTGGGACGAGGGCCCGGGACCGCCCCTTTCGTAATGTTACTGAAGGCCCCGGAATGGACAGGACCATCAGTGAGCAGCTCAACAAAGCCTTCGAAGCGTACCGTAATGCATCTATTGAGAAAGAGGCAGCCAGAAAGGAACTTCAGCATAAGGTCAGTTCTGAGTTTTATATTAAACCGTTTTGCTGTGCACATGTACAGTACAGTTGAAGTCAAAATGATTCGCCCTCCTGTGAATTTTTTTTCCAAATATTTCCCAAATGATGTTTAACAGAGCAAAGAATTTTTCACAGTATTTCCTATAATCTTTTTTTCTTCTGGAGAAAGTCTTATTTGTTTTATTTCGGCTAGAATAAAAGCGTTTTTTAATTTTTTATAACCATTTTAAGGTCAATTATTAGCCCCCTTAAGCAATATTTATTTCAGATTGTCTACAGAACAAACCACTGTTATACAATGACTTGCCTAATTACCCTAACCTGCCTAATTAACCTAGTTAAGCCTTTACATGTCACTTTAAGCTGAATACTAGTATCTTGAAAAATATCTAGTCAAATATTATGTGCTGTCATCATGGCAAAGATAAAGGACATCAGTTATTAAAAATGAGTTATTAAAACCATTATGTTTAGAAATGTGTTCATAAAAAAAAATCTTCTTTCTGTTAAACAGAAATTGAGGAAAAAATAATATACAGGAGGTCTAATAATTCTGAATTCAACTGTATGAGGGCTGAGAGTTAAACTATTGTTTTTTTTTGGCAGACTGAACAGTATCAGCGACACACTCAGAAGCTGGAGAAACAGATAGAAGATCAGGCCAAGACCATCGTACATCTTAAAGCTGAGCTCAGTTCACTTCGCAAACATGCATCAGGTTGGAAATGAGTTTTCTCTTCATATGTGTCACGTTTTCAGTCATAAAGGTCACTTAGGAAATTGAGATTTATACATTATATGAAAGCTGAAGAAAAAAGATTTCCAGTGCTGTATGATTTGTTAATGAGACAAACTATTTGATGGTTCAAAACAATCTAAATATTGAGAAAGTTGCATCTAAATTAAGTTACTATTAGTATGCAATGCTAAGAAATGAATATTGACAACTTTAAATGTTTTATTTTCTTTGTAATGCATATTAATAATCAAACATTAGGCTTTGTTATATTTATGGTAGGAAATCTACTAAATTTCTTCATGGAACATGATCTTTACCTTATATTGTAATGATTTTCGGCATGAAAATATATAATTTTGACAATGTATTTTTGGCTATTGCCACAAATATACCCATGCAATTTGAGACATAAGCATCTTTTAAGATGAAATAATACAATAGAAAAATACCATATGTGTCACGTTTTCAGTCATAAAGGTCACTTTTAGGAAATTGAGATTTATCCATCATATGAAAGCTGAATAAATAAGATTTCCAGTACTATATGGTTTATTAATCCAAATATTTAATTTTTTTTATTTAAATTAAGTTAGTAGTAGTATGCTTTGCTAACAAATATATTTTGGCAACTTTAAATGTAATTTTATTTTCTTTGTAATGCATATAATAAAATAAGCTTTCCATTGCTGTATGGTTTGTTAATAGGACAACATGTGGCTGGGATGCAACTATTTGAAGGTTCAAAAAAATCTAAACATTATTTATAAGCTATTAGTAGTATGCATTGATATGGACAACTTTAAAGGTGATTTTTATTTACTTAGTAATGCATTTCACTAATAAAAAATTAAGTATTGATATATTTACAAAATTTCTTCATGGAACATGATCTTTACTTAACACTGTAATGATTTTTGGCATAAACAAAAAAATATATATAATTTTGAATCTACAATGTATTTTTGGCACTTGCCACATTTATATACATACAATTTAAGACTGGTTTGTAGTCCAGGGTCACATGTGCATCTTCAAGACTAAATAATACAATATAACAACTAACCATGCATCAGGTTGGAAATGTGTTTTCTCTTCATATGTGTCACATTTCCAGTCATAAAGGTCACTTTTAGGAAATTGAGATTTATACATCATATGAAAGTTGAATAAACAAGCTTTGCAGTGCTGTATGGTTTGTAAATAAGACGACATGTGGCTGAGATACAACTGTTTTATGGTTCAAAAAAATCTAAATATTGAGAAAATTGCATTTAAATGAGGTTATTATTAGTATGCAATGCTAAGAAATTAATTTTGATGATGATTTTATTTTCTTTGTAATGCATATTACTTATCAAAAATTAAGTTTTTATATATTTATGGTTGAATCTACTGAAGGAACTAGGAAATTGAGATTTATACATCATATGAAAGCTGAGTAAATAAGCTTTGCATTGCTGTATGGTTTGTTAATAGGACAACATGTGGCTGAGATACAACTATTTGATGGTTCAAAAAAATCTAATATTGAGGAAATTGCATTTAAATGAGGTTATTATTAGTATGCAATGCTAAGAAATTAATTTTGACAACTTTAAAGGCATTTTTTTTCTTTGTAATGCATGTTACAAATCAAAAATTAAGTTTTGAGATATTTATGGTAGGAAATCTACTAAATTTCTTAATGGAACATGATCTTTACTTAATATTGCAATGAGTTTGGGCATAAAAATAAACATATACATAACTTTGATTCATACAATCTATTTTTGTCTATTGCCATACATATAAAATCTCATGAGGAAATGTTTTGACAAAACTGATTCATGTTTTGTCAGTTTAGTGGCTAATTCGTTCAAATTCATATGAGTTGTTGATGATGCCAACCATCGAGGACTTCGAGGACAACACATACGCTTAATACACAAATACACTTCATTAAACATGTACACATAGACATCACCTATATGCTATAAAATTGCAGGTTAATGATATCTGTATATAATAACTTATATTTGATTGTAACCTAAACTTAATTTGATTGTACTGCAATAATGTGCACCTTTTGTAAAGCTGCTTTGAAACAATAACTATTGTAAAAAGCGCTATACAAATAAACTTGAATTGAATTGCATTTGAAAATGTAAAATTTTAAAAAGGACCCCTAAAACCCAACCCCTAAATCCAACCATCATTGAGGGATGAGCAGATCATACTAAGCCACTAACTCAAAAGGTTATGAATTGGCATAAGATAGCATTGAATATACCTGCCAATTTAAGACAAGGTCACTCATGCATCTTCAAGCCTAAATAATACAATATAAAAACTAAGCATGCATCAGGTTGGGGATTTGCTTTTTATTCCTATGCATCTTCAAGAGTCCTGTAAATAATACACTATAAAAACTTTGCATCATGATGGGAATAGGAATTTCTTTATGCATTTTCAAGACTACATTAGGGATTCACCATTAAAACGAACCATGCATTAAGATCGAAATGTGATTTTTCTCTCTACATGCGTCTTCGAAATGAAACGTAAATCAACTTGAAAACACGACTATGAGAACGCATCAGTTTTATTATGGTAATTTCCACATTTTAATAGTCATTAAGTAACGCAAGTGGGAAATTGTGGGAACAAAAGTGGGAACTGTGTGATTTTCGAACTTCTTCAAAATGTGCCAGCCTTTGTTTAGATCCTCTGCACGTACCCTCAGTCAGCTTCATGAGGTGCCATTTTAGTCTTTGTCATTTTAGACTATTTGTTTTGTCTGCAAAAATAATTTTAAACATTTAAGCTGAAGCCTTTGGATTAAAACATTTAAGTGTAAAAGTTCACAAAGTGTGTCAATTTGGGTGTCAAATTTTTTATTTAGAGTATAAACAAAGTATAAAAAAACACAAATGCAAGTAAAATTCAACTGAAAAAAAGATTATGTTTAGTAAATTTTGAATTTACTAAACACGTGTGTGTATGTATATATATATATATATATATATATATATATATATATATATGTGTGTGTGTGTGTGTGTGTGTGTGTGTGTGTGTGTGTGTGTGTGTATATATGTGTATATATATATATATATATATATATATATATACATATACATACATATACAGTTGAAGTCAGAATTATTAGCCCCACTTTGAATTTTTTTTTCTTTTAAAATTATTTGAGTAATGAGGTTTGCACTGCGCGCTCGCGGTTTCCAAACTTTTTTGGTGCGTTAATCTTGTCAATAATATTATTCAGAAGGTCATGATTCGCACTCATCAAATAATTACTTTGTATAGTATTTATTTTATCTTACATTCTTCAGGTGATAAAAACACAAACGTTTCGGCACAATGCCTTCCTCAGTGTGAGGATTAAATACTATACAAAGTAATTATTTGATGAGTGCGAATTATGACCTTCTGAATAATCTTTTAAAAATATTTCCCAAATGATGTTTCACAGAGCAAGGAAATTTTCACAGTATTTCCTATAATATTTTTTCTTCTGGAGAAAGTCTTATTTGTTTTATTTTATTTTAAATTTTTTAAAAACCTTTTTAAGTTCAATATTATTTGCTGCTCCTTTAAGCAATATTTTTTTTCGATTGTCTACAGAACAAACCATCGTTATACAATAACTTGCCTAATTATCCTATACTGCCTAGTTAACCTAATTAACCTAGTTAAGTCTTTAAATGTCACTTTAAGCTGTATACTAGTGTCTTGAAAATATCTAGTAAAATATTATGTGCTGTCATCATGGCAAAGATAAAATAAATTAGGTATTATAAATGAGTTATTAAAACTATTATGTTTAGAAATGTGTTGAAGAAATCTTCTCTCCGTTAAACGGAAATTGGGAAAAAAAATTAATAAACGGGGGCTAATAATTCTGACTTCAACTGTATAGTATATATATATGTGTGTATATATATATATATATATATATATACACATATATTTTAAAGTGGAAATGTACAAAAAAATTAATAAATATGTAAGAGTCAAAGATGATGAGGGTTGTCAAGTATCAAAGCAATGAAAGTATAATACAGGTTATATATTAGAAGGTTTCCTATTTAATTTTTTTGGAGGTAAAAATGTATGACTTCCATGCATTTTTTATTTTTTATTATTATTTTTTTGCCATTATTCACAAACGGCGTATTAAAATTGTTTTCAATGTAAATACTTCATTTAGCAAAACTCTAATTTAATTAAATTTTTTGGCCACCATCTTTAAAACCACTGTATTTTTATGCATGTGTCAGCAAAAATAAATACCAAAATTGTAATATTTAGTACAATCACTTATTCTTTTGTATATATTAATATGTGCAAGTTAAAATAATTATGCTGTTTAAATATCTGTTATGCTGAATGTCATTCCTATTTTGACATTTGATTCATACTCAAGTTTTCATAAATAATAAACTAGACTTTTTTGCTTGCATTTAATGTGCTTTCTATCTATATAAAATCAATTTATCTCAGTGCACACACTAAAAGACAGCATCTTTGACCCAAATAAGCATTTCCTTTGTCACGCTCTTTATGGAGCAGCAGAATTTGGTTGTGCATTGCATGTCAATTCCAATATAAAATACAATCACTGTAACTAATGTCATTTATATACTCACAAATATTAAATCTGCTTTGCATACACAAGACTAAGATGTCTGTAAGACTGTAAATGCACTCAAACAAGCTGCTTTATGCCTAGTCAAACATATGTGAGTTCTTAAAAAATACTAGCGTTACTATAAGCTAAAGTGTCACACTTTTATGCACATTTTAGATCATTACACTAGATCATATGTTAAATGCACAGCACGACAGAATGTGTTATTTTAGCATGCAAACTACACAGGTGTTAAAGCGCAATCACATGCATGCTTTGATTTGACGACTGTTATTGTTGACGAGTTTGACTGTGATAACTGTGCTTTTTTATTTTTTATTATTCAGGGGAGGTCTGTGAGCCTGCATACAGAAAACAGGAAGCAGAAACCTTGTCACCCAGCGATCATCGCTCTGAAAACCCATCCACTTCCCACAGGACTAACCATTTCCTGGTGGGTGTTTTTTTTTTTTTCTCTCTTAATGTCCACATACAGTAAAAGGCCAAAGCTTAACTTCAGAGTTTTTGCATTTCCCTTTCGGCTGACTTGCAACACTTGTCTGAGCACAATAATGTTTATTTTTGACAACTTTAAAGATGATTTTATTTTCTTTGTAATGCATATTTTCTAATCAAAAATTAGGATTTGATATATTTATGGTAGGAAATTTACTACATTTCTTTAGCTATTGCCACAAATATATCCATGCAATTTAAGACTAACTATAAAATTATAAAAACTAACCATGCATCAGGTTGGAAATGTATTTTCTCTTCATATGTGATGCATATGTCTCACATTTGCAGTCATAAAGGTCACTTTTAGGAAATTGAGATTTATACATCATATGAAAGCTGAATAAAAGAAAAGATTTCCAGTGCTGTATGGTTTGTTAGTAGGACAAACCATTTAATGGTTTAAAAAAAATCTAAATATTGAAAAAATTGCATTTAAGTGAAGTTATTAGTAATATGCATTGCTAAGAAATGAATATTATAACTTTAAAGGTGATTTTATTTTCTTTGTAATGCATATTACTTATCAGAAATTATGTTTTGATATATTTATGGTAGGAAATCTACTAAATGTCTTCATGGAACATTATCTTTACCTTATATTGCAATAATTTTTGGCATAAAACTATATAATTTTGAATCTACAATGTATTTTTGGCTCTTGCCACATATATACCCATGCAATTTAAGACTGGTTTTGTAGTCCAGGGTCACATATGCATCTTCAAGACTAAATAATAC
>CAIGQV010000001.1:31154447-31166569 GCA_903798115.1 Danio jaintianensis | reverse complement strand
GTTTTGTAGTCCAGGGTCACATATGCATCTTCAAGACTAAATAATACAATATAAAAACATGGTTGTAAATGTGTTTTCTCTTCATATGTGACCCATTTCCAGTCATAAAGGTGACTTTTAGGAAATTGAGATTTATGCATCATATGAAAGCTGAATAAATAAGCTTTCGATTGCTGTTTGAATCATTAATAGGACAACATGTGGCTGAAATACAACAGTTTAATAGTTCAAACTAATCTAAATGTTGAGAAAATTGAATTTAAATGAAGTTATTAGTAGTATGCATTGCTAAGAAATTAATTCTGAGAACTTTAAAGGTGATTTTATTTCTACTTCCCACAGGACTAACTATTTCCTGGTGGGTGTTTTTTTCTCTCTCTTAATATCCACATACAGTAAAGGCCAAAGTTTGACTTCAGAGTTTTTGCATTTCCCTTTTCGGTTGACTTGCAACACTTTGTCCGAGCACAATAATGTTTATTTTTTCCTCTTATTTATTGTGCAAATGCACATGTGGTTGTGATGTAATTGTTCTGAAAGGGTTTTTCTGAACGTGACCCCCAGCCTTTATATTGTGTTATCATCGTTAACCGCCTGTAAGCACAGACAAACCTTAATAGCTGAGTTTGCAGTGCCTTTGCTAGTTATCCACAGTTCACTCGAGGGTTAAGTTGTGAGAAACGTGTGAAAAAGATGTAGTTCTCTCTCTTCACAGTTTGATATCATTTTTCATCGCTATCTGTCCATAGTGAGAATGTTTCTCTAATTGAATCCAGTGTGATAATTCTGCTCAATTGTTTTAATCGTGTGCACATTTTAAACCCATAGGGGGCACTAGAGCATAACGCTTTTTGTGAGCCCAACCAGTGTATTACCTGTTCTGAGAATTGAGTTCTCTCTTATGAAAGCAGGTGTCACTTTTTTTTTTTAGATGACTGTTACTGGAAGGTATAGACATAACAGTTTGAAATGGCTACTTTCTCCTTTTCTTGAACTTAATCTCGGGTGGATAATGGCCTCCATTCAAAATCGGAACCTGTAAATGTGGCAAAGTATGTTATTTCATAGCAAATGCACTCAAAGGGGCATAATTAGGGGAGTATAGATTTTTTTCTCCTTCTTCCGTGTGTGAAATTGTACAGACTTTGGAGTTTATTAATGGAGTTTTTAAAGTATTTTCTGCTGAAATGAATCATATGAGACCATACAGTTTTTTGCAGTTGCATATATACACCCTGGTTTTCATGACTGTAATGCAAAAAAACAAGAAATAAAGAAAAAGAAGTAATTAATGTTGCATAAATTTTTTTATATATAAATGGTAAAATATTGTAAAATATTTTATCATTTTTAAATTGATGCTAGTTTATATTAACAAATGCATAAATATGTTTATACTGCAATATAGAAGTGCATATACCCCAGTTTTCATGAATGTAAAAAACCAAAGAAAAAAGTCATTAATGTTGCATAAAATATATAAATTGTAAAATATTTTCAAATGCTCATTGAATTATTTCTGCATTTTAAATTGATGCTAATTTATATTAACAAATGCTTAAATATGTTTTTACTGCAATATAGAAGTGCTTATACCCCAGTTTTCATGACTGTAATGCAAAAAACCCAAAGAAAAGTCATTAATGTTGCATAAAAATAAATAAATAAAATTGCTAAATAATTTCAAATCATAATTGCATGTATTCTGCTTTTTAAATTTATGCAAAATGTTTATTAACAAATGCATAAAAGTGTTTTTACTTCAGTATAGAAGTGCATATACCCCAGTTCTCATGACTGTAATATAAAAAATAAAAATAAAAAAACAAGAAAAGAAGTAATTAATTTGGCATAAAAATACATTTTTATTTTTATTTATTTTTTATATATATTTGCAAATCATGGTTGCGTGGTTTCTGTTCTTTAAATGGATACTAATATATATTAACAAATACATAAAAATGTTTAACTGCAATATAGGAGTGCTTATATACCCTAGTTTGCATGACTTGTAATGGAAAAAAAAAAGAAACAAGAAAAAACGTTGCATAAAACATACATTTATAAATTGCTAAATATTTTCCAATCATAATTGAACTATTTCTGTTTTTTAAATCGATGCTAGTTTATATTAACAAATACATAAAATGTTTTTACTTCAATATAGAAGTTAATATATGCCCCAGTTCTCGACTGTAATGCAAAAAAAAAAAAGAAAAAATTCATTAATTTTCATAACAAATAAATGTATAAATAAAAAAAATTCAAATCCTCTTTAAATGATTTCTGCTTTTTAAATTGATGCTAATTTACATTAACAAATGCATAAAATGTTTTTACTGCAATATAGAAGTGCACATATACCCTGGTTTTCATGACTATAATTAAAAAAATAAAAAATAAAAAGTCATTAATCTTGCATTAAAATAAATAAATAAAATTGAAAAATAATTTTAAATCATAATTGCATGGATTCTCCTTTTTAAATTTATGCAAAGTGTTGATTAACAAATGCAAAAGTGTTTTTACTTCTATATAGAAGTGCAAATATACCCCAGTTTTCATGACTTTAATGCAAAAAAAGTCATTAATGTTGCATAAAAAATTTATATATAAATTGTAAAATATTTTCAAATCATAATTGAATTATTTCTGCTTTTTAAATCGATGCTAATTTATATTAACAAATACATGAATGTTTTAACTTCAATATAGAAGTTCATATATACCCCTGTTCTCATGACTGTAATGCAAAAAAACAAAAAAATTCATTAATTTTCATAACAAATAAATGTATAAATAAAATTAAAAATTACTATTATATATATTAACAAATGCATAAAAATGTTTAACTGCAATATAGGAGTGCTTATATACCCCAGTTTTCATGACTTGTAATGCAAAAAATAATAAAACAAGAAAAAAGTCCGCAAGATATATCCCTCTGCTCTTTATAGCTTTTCTCTTTATGAAATGTTTTTGTCCTGTCAAAGATGTTTCTGAATCTATGTGATGAAATGGTTTGGTTATATTTTTTATATTTGGAAACGTTTTGTCGTCTTGCTCTGTTTTGCTGCAGAAAAACGAACCCACGGAGTATCCTGGGATATTTACCCATGCAATATCTGCTGCCTGCGAAATGGAGAGGTACTTGAATCATATCACTTCATAAATTCATTTTTAATGAAGGATTTTACACTTCAGTCTCTTGGGCAGCCAGACAAAAGGTTTAATCTTGAAGTAAAACAACTGATTAACAGCACGGTTAAGTTTGTTTATCGGCATTAGCAGGTCAGTATTTTTTCTTGCAGAATATGTCTTATATAATATCTTAATAACATCAAATAAAAAAATAAAAAAAGCAAAACTGATCCAGAGAAAAACTACTGATGTTAAATCTGATGCTCATAAAATACGAATGCCGTTCAGCTTATGTGTACACGTCTATATATTTACAATGCTCATGTTATATTACATTAAATATGGTAAAATCCATGGTTTTTGGATTTTTTTTAAGTGAAAAGTGTAGCCTAGAGTTTAGTAATGTTGTAAAAGGGTTTTTAAAATATTCGCAGTATATATATATATATATATACATCATACACATCATTAACATTTAGATTATAACATTAACGTTTGTATTATATAGACACACACACGCGCACACACACACACACACACACAGTTGAAGTAAAAATTATTAACCATCCTGTGAAATTTTTTAATTATTAAATTATTTTTCAATTATTAGCTCTTGTGAAATTTTTATTTATTTATGTATATATTTTTAAATGTATCTCAAGTGTTAAATGGAGAGAAGATTTTTTTTTCTAACACATTTTAAGCATAATATTAAATTGGGCTGGGTGATATTGCAAAAATGCAATCTCGATTATTATTTTCCATTTTGAATGATAACGATATACACTCACCGGCCACTTTATTAGGCACACCTTACTAGTACCGGGTTGGACCCCCTTTTGCCTTCAGAACTGCCTTAATCCTTCGTGGCATAGATTTAACAAGGTACTGGAAATATTCCTCAGAGATTTTGGTCCATATTGACATGATAGCATCACGCAGTTGCTGCAGATTTGTCCAATTTTGGTGAGCCTGTGTGAATTGTAGCCTCAGTTTCCTGCTCTTCTGCATACCTCAGTTGTAACCAGTTACAGTTGCCTTTTTATCAGCTCAAACCAGTCTGGCCATTCTCCTCTGACCTTTGGCATCACAGAACTGCCGCTCACTGGATATTTTCTCTTTATCACATATTCTCTGTAAACCCTAGAGATGGTGCGTGAAAATCCCAGTAGATCAGCAGTTTCTGAAATACTCAGACCAGCCCGTCTGGCACCAACAACCATGCCACGTTCAAAGTCACTTAAATCACCTTTCTTCCCCATTCTGATGCTCGGTTTGAACTGCAGCAGATTGTCTTGACCATGTCTACATGCCTAAATGCATTGAGTTGCTGCCATGTGATTGGCTTATTAGAAATTTGCAAACAAGCAGTTGGACAGGTGTACCTAAAAAGGTGGCTGGTGAGTGTATATTTCGATATAAGTTGTTAATTCTTTCAGATTTAAAAGAGTACCCCAACAATGACTGAAGCCACAAAAATTAGAGGGTCCATTCAATGGCTTAACATATTTTCAGCCGCTAAATTTTTGGTGGCCGAAAATTCGGTACATCTCTAATATCAACACACTTTTAGATTCCCATTGCTGACCATTTCTCCTGTGTGATTGGCTCTTAGATCAATACAATATAGAGTAAAAAAAACCAGAGCTTATCATTGTTATCGACATATATTTTATTGTGATTCGATATAATATCGTTTATCGGCCCAGCCCTAATTTTTAACATAACTAATTTTGTTTGTCTTTGCAACGGATATTAGTATTCAGATACTAGTATTCAGCTTAAAGTGTAATTTAAAGAATTAACTAGGTTAACTAGGTAAATAAGGTTAATTATGCAAGTTATTGAATCACAGTGGTTTGTTCTTTAGAGAATAAAAAAAAAATGCTAATATATTGGCTAATAATATTGACATTAAATTTGACCTTAAAAACTGTTTTTATTCCAGCCAAATTAAAAGTAATAAGACTTTCCCCCACAAGAAAAACGATTATAGGAAATACTGTGAAGATTTCATTGGTTTGTTAAACATCACATGGGGAAAAATAAATAAATAATAGGGCTATTAGTTTTGATTTCAACTGTGTTTATGTGTATATACAGTTGAAGTCTGAATTATTAGCCCTCCTGAATTATTAGTCCCTCTGTATATTTATTTCCCCAATTTCTCTTTAAAAGAAAGAACAAATTTCTAAATATAATAGTTTTAATAACTCATTTCTAATAACTGATTTCTGATCTTTGCCATGATGACAGCACGTAATATTTGACTAGATATTTTTCAAGATACTAGTATTCAGCCTAAAGTGACATTTAAAGGCTTAACTAGGTTAATTAGGTAAGTTAGGGTAATTAGGCAAGTCATTGTATAACGATGGTTTGTTCTGTAGACAATCAAAAGCAAATATTGCTTAAGAGGGCTAATAATATTGAGCTTAAAATGGTTTTTATAAAATTAAGAACTGCTTTTATTCTAGCCGAAATGAAACAAATAAGAATTTCTGCAGAAGAAGAAATATTATAGGAAATACTGTGAAAAATTCCTTGCTCTGTTAAACATCATTTGAGAAATATTTGAAAAAGAATAAAAAATTCACACATAATTGTGACTTCAACTGTATATATAGACATATTCAATTCATGTTTATTTATATAGCACTTTTTACAATGTAGATTGTGTCAAAGCAGCTTACATAGAGAGAGAGAGAGAGTGAATTCAGAGAAACAAAGATTTTTCAAGTGCTTTTTTTAAGGCATATTATACAAGATTTATGCTTTTTATACTGTACATACATGAAACTCTGCCAAAAATGAACTAAAAAAATTCCCTTTAAAGTTCACATTTTGACACGCATGAAACAGTTCCCCATGGAGTGTGAGTAACTACACTGTAAAAATATCCGTAAATTAGCAGTTTTCAGTGTTTTATGATTCATGTTTTTATTCTTTCCCTATTTATTTATGCTTTTGAATTGCATTATGAGACTTTGAGCTTTCTTCCAACAACTTTTAACCTTGAAAAAGTTGGAAAAAGTGACTTTTATGAACATTTTTAATAGTTTAAAGTGATATATTGTCTGGGTTGGTGTTGTATATTATGCTGCAAAAACTGCACAGTACATTTTCGGTTAATTTACAGACTTATTATTTCTCTATATATGATCTCTTATACATTATATTATGTCAAACTACTAAAATGTCAATAAAAGTCACTTTGTCAAACTGTAGAGTTGAATTTTCAACATTAAAAGTCGACAGAGCAGAGATCAAACATCCCATAATGCAATTCACAACCGTAAATAAACGGTAAACACAAAATACAGAAACTGTTCATTAACAGATATTCTTTACAGTGTACATATTTTTGATAAAGTTATATGTTTTTGTAGTCTTCTTGATACTGTTGTTGTTTCATTATTATCAGTATTATCTGTATAGTCAAACATTGAACTTCTCTTTCTCTTTCGTTTAGTGAGAATGTACTGGACACTTGGCAGAAACTCCAGGGGACTTTCCAGAGGATTCAGAGTCTAACCAGACGGCAGAAAGATCACCTGAAGAGAATCCACAAAGGGAACGACACCGCTAATGGTAAATTCACTTATTATTAGGGCTGTGTGACATTAGAAAAATCTGACATTGCGATATTTTGTTTTGCTTATGAATATAACTTCACCATATGATTTGAACAGCTCTATTTGGAAAGATTTCATTAATTTACATCGACTGGGATGATGAAGTCCTTTTCTGTGCAGTCCGTCTGCATAAAATATAATAAATTACAAGCATATACTGTATATATAAACGACAGAGCAAAAATAAATGTTAAATAAATAGTGCTTTATGGGTTTGTGGGGTGTCTAACAGTATTGAAATACAGAAATTGAACAAATCAAACGTAATAGGGCTGCACGATATTGGAAAAATCTGACATTGCGATATTTTGTTTTGCTGCGATTATGAATATAATTTCACCATATGATTTGAACAGCTCTATTTGGAAAGATTTCATTAATTTACTTCGCCTGGGATGATCAAGACTTTTTCTGTGCAGTGCATCTGCATAAAATATAAAAAAGGGCTGCACGATATTGGAAAAGTCTGACATTGCCAGGTTTTGTTTTTCTGTGGTATATATGAATATGAATACAATTTCACCAGATGACTTGAATAGCTCTTTTTGGGGAAAAAAAATCTTAAATTTACATTGGTGGTGGTGATTTTTTTGTAAAGGTGTGAATTGTGTATAAAAAGTAATAAACAAATTACTAGCAAGAATAATTACAACAGAGCAAAGAAAAAAGTAAAATGAACAGTGCTTTATGGTTTTCCGGAGAGCCAAACAGTATTCAGGTACAGAAATTGAACATTCATTCATTCATTCATTCATTTTCCTTCGGCTTAGTCCCTTTATTCATCAGGGGTCGCCACAGATGCAACCCAGTACTGTGAAACATCCATATACACTCATTCACACACATACACTTCGATTTAGTTTATTCAATTCACCTATAGCGCATGTGTTTGGACTGTGGGGAGAACATGCAAACTCCACACAGAAATGCCAACTGGCCCAGCTGGGACTCGAACCAGCGACCTTCTTACTGTGAGGCGACAGTGCTAACCACTGAGCCACCGTGCCACCCCAGAAATTGAACAATGACATGTTAAATAACACTGTAAAGTCTTTGTTGTTTTAATAAGTCAGTAAATTTATTCCTCATTAAAGTTACAAATGTTGTACTTTTGTTTTGTGCCCGAATGCTTTATCTTGAAATGCCTTTAAAACACATGGAAATGATAACGTTTCACTCTGTAATGGTTCTACTTTTGCAATGACACCACAAATTTCATGTATTCTCAACTGTTGTGCTGATGAACTATAATCCCTCAACATTGCAGAACCTGGGATGTGACTATTGCAGACACACACACACACATCGCGATATCGATGCTGAAACCATATATTGTGCAGCCCTCAATATTATCTGATGAAGAGCCGGTGTGCTTGAAACGTCACACACTTTGTCATAAATAAGTTTATACAATAATATTTAATAACATCTTTATCCTTTAATCTTTAATAAATAATCTAATCCTGCGATGTGACTATTGCCGATGCACACATTGCGATATCGATGCTCAAATGATATTTAATTTAGCCCCTACTTATTATTATTATTATTATTATTATTATTATTATTATTTTACAACCTAATTTGAAATTTGGTCCTAATGTCCTTTATTAAATTACAGCTGTTATAGCACCTCATTTATTTTGTGTTCTAATTAAATTAGGTAAAATAAGAACCGTGGAGTTACAATTACTTTAGAAATGTCACAACAAATTAGTAATTATATGGCTTGTACTGTAATGCAGCGTAGTAGTAATTATACATTTCCGTTGTTTGTACTTTCACGCAATTAAAAGCAGAAATAGATGACGCGAAGGGCTTTTTTTTTTGCTCCAGTGACCCCTGACCTCTATGCTTGCATTAAAATAGACCGAGCAGATGAGCATGTTCAATTATCACTCTGATAAATGTTGTTTTGAAGCAGCACACTGTTACACAATTACGTGTCCTCTGTGAAATCACTTGGAAAACAATATGAGAGTGAGATAGATGTATTTTTGGACGCGGTTGCATGATGGAAAAGCATGCAGGATTTAAGGATGCTGTGTTTTTACCCTATTGAATGGACATATGCATTAATTGCAATTAGCTGTTTGCTACACTGAAAAATATGATTTACTAAGTTTGTTTAAGGTAAGTGGTTGCAAACTATTACTATGGGCTGAATTTAAACAAACAAATCAAGTTGAACATTGCTACATTTAATTTGTTTGTTTAAATTCAGCTCAAATAAATTGTTTGCAACCAATTACCTTAAACAAACTTAGTAAATCATATTTTTCAGTGATACTGCAGTGTTAACTATAGCTATATAACCAATAAACTGTAATGGTATACTTTAATTTTTACTGATGTAAAATGTGGTGTAATGTTGTATAATATACCCTATTCATTCATTCATTTTCTTTTCGGCTTAGTCCCTTTATTAATCTGTGGTCGCCACAGCGGAATGAACCGCCAACTTATCCAGCATATGTTTTACGCAGCGGATGCCCTTCCAGCTGCAACCCATCACCGGGAAACATCCATACACACTCATTTACACAAACACACACTCATACACTACGGACAATTTAACTTACCCCATTCACCTATAGCGCATGTGTTTGGACTGTGAGGGAAACCGGAGCACCCGGAGGAAACACGGGGAGAACATGCAACACGGGGAGAACATGCAAACTCCACACAGAAATGCCAACTGACCCAGCTGAGGCTCGAACCAGTGACCTTCTTGCTGTGAGGCGATTGTGCTACCCACTGCGCCACTGTAACGCCCCACAGATTATAATAATAAATAAAAAAACACCAACTTCGTAGCTATGCCTTGGCAACCACCTACAATATTGGTGTTGGTAAATTTTCACAGTCCTTTTGGTCACCAAAACACTACAAGTAACAATAGATTTATTGTTTACTCAGATGACTTATAGAAATAATAATCAGTTGAGCACCAAATGTTTTGAGAAGTGGTCAATGTATAATAATAATAATAATAATAATAATAATAATAATAATAATAATAGCAATATTTTTAGACAGTTAAATAAATGATTAATTGTAAAAATGACGTCTATCATTCATAGATACAGTTGAAGTCAGAATTATTAGCCCCAATATTTAAATTTTAATTATTTTATATTTTTTCCCCAATTTCTGTTTAACGGAGAGAAGATTTTTTCAACACATTTCTACACATAATAGTTTTAATAACTCATTTCTAATAACTGATTTCTTTTATCTTTACCATGATGACAGCACATAATATTTGACTAGATATTTTTCAAGATACTAGTATTCAGTTGATATTTGTGACTGTTAGTGACATTTAAAGGCTTAACTAGGTTAATTAGGTTAACTAGGCAAGTCATTGTATAACAGTGGTTTGTTCTGTAGACCATTGAAAAAAATATTGCTTAAGGGGGCTAATAATGGAAAGAATTATTTTTTTTATAATAATATTGACCTTAAAATGGTTTAAAAACAAATTCATAAACTGCTTTTATTCTAGCCAAAATAAAACAAATAAGACTTTCTCCAGAAGAAAAAATATTATAGGAAATACTGTGAAAAATTCCTTGCTCTGTTAAACATTGTTTGGGAAATATTTGAAAAAGAAAAGAAAAAAATTCACACGAGGGCTAATAATTTTGACTGTATATCTTTAAGTAAAAAAATAGACTTCTGATGACATTTCTTCCAAATTTAAAATAAAATAGTTGTTATTTAGATCATTTGGAGCATAAAATGACTAAATATTCATTGTTTTTAGACATATTTATATTCATTTGTTTTCTAGATCACACAATACTAATATTTTAATTTCAGAAAAGTTAATAAATCCGTATTTAACCCTGATTTTCAATCAATAAATTTTTTTTATGATTAATTATTCAATTATTTTTCCAATTTAAATTTACTTCTGTCACTCTTCTGACCCTTTGGTATTTTATTTAAAACTAAATAAATTGTTATTGTAAATGTCAGAGCTTCTGCTTTTCACTCAGACAGTGGAAAGGGATTTTATATATTAAAAGAGTTTGTTTCACTTGTTTTCGTGACTTCTAAAATCACATGATCTTTTTAAACTTGATTCAAATGTAATATTTAGTTTATATTGCGCATTTGAAATGTATTGCTGTCTGTCTCACATCATGCAAGAATAATGCAACATATAAAAAGTGAAAATGATCAGTGAAAAACAGCTTAAATAGGCATGTTCCTGACATGTCTATCACATGAGTTTGGAAAACTTGAAAATTTATGCACAAATCATATCTCACACTGCTATGATACTTTCATGGTGCTTATTGTGCACTTTCTACAGCTTTATTCTGTAGAAATCATCACTTTTATTTTATGGGAAAGAGCAGCTGACTTCCTAGCATTAAACTAAAGTAAAAAATAATAATATAAGTAAGTATAAGTAATAATAATAAAGTAAATAAAATAATAATAGTAATGATGATAATAATAATAATAATAATAATAATAATAATAATAAAAATACATGGTGGCTCAGTGGTTAGCACTGTCGCCTCACAGCAAGAAGGTCGCTGGTTCGAGCCCCGGCTGGGTCAGTTGGCATATCTGTGTGGAGTTTGCATGTTCTCTCCGTGTTGGCGTGGGTTTCCTCCGGGTGCTCCGGTTTCCCCCACAGTCCAAACACATGCGCTATAGGTGAATTGAATAAACTAAATTGGCCGTAGTGTATTGGTGTTTCCCAGTACTGGGTTGCAGCTGGAAGGGCATCTGCTGTTTAAAACATATGCTGGGTAAGTTGGTGGTTCATTCCGCTGTGGCGACCCCAGATGAATGAATGGACTAAGCCCAAGGAAAATGAATGAATGAATTAATAATAATAATAATAATAATAATAATAATAGTATTTTTTCTTCTTCTCATATTGGTTACTCTTAAAATTACTGTCTCTATAGTCATTTTCAAGGAGACTGAATAATGAATGTGGCTAATTGAATCTGAGCCATGCTCTGAAGACTATGATTTCATAATGTTACGTCACTCGCTCCACGTGCTATCACAGACTTTGATCAGGACACTTCAGAGGTGTATTTGAGCTCTGTAGTTGATGTTAATTGGCCGGCGTAGCATTGCAGCGGCTGACGCAGTTGTTATGGTAGAGCAATTCTCACTGCATTGTTTGGTGCTAAATTTGACAGAGTTCCTCATTAATAGTCAGCGTTGCATCGTGTGCATATCACTGCTGTGCTTTCTTTGCATACGCATACTAATGTACTATATATATATATATATATAGATCAATAGTAATATATATATATATATATATATATATATATATATATATACAGATGATGTGAGAATTATTTC
>CAIGQV010000001.1:31095700-31122920 GCA_903798115.1 Danio jaintianensis | reverse complement strand
ATCTATCTATCTATCTATCTATCTATCTATCTATCTATCTATCTATCCATCTATCCATCTATCCATCTATCTAATAGCCTACATGTCTTGAAACATATAGGCGATATTCTATATTTCCAATATAAACTAAGACGTCACTGGAAATGCGGTGCGCTCTAATTTAATTAATTTCAATTAATTAAAACGCTACTTAAACCGTCGAGCACAGAAATGGGGACATGGATAATGACATTAAATTAGCATCATTTGAAACATCTGTTGCTATTCCATTTGTGTCTAATCTTTCCTCAATTAATGTTTCCTTATGTCCTATAAAAGCAGAACATGGGTTTGCTGCGAGATATGTACCGTTGGCGTACTAATCCACACAAGTATAACATAATAAAGTCAGATTAATATGATTTTGTTCGAATATGGCGGAATAATATCATATTTATTAATTAAGAATACATAGATGCACTTCACATTACCTTAAAATATCATTCAACATTAATATTATAAGAAAATATCTAAAAAATACCACATATTGGTGAAAAAAAACATGTAAAATACTAAGACTATTAATGTCCAAAGGAAAATATACATATGTCTAGACGAGCTATTATTTACAGCGGCGTATAATCGACTTTACCTGCGTTATTTCTATACCATAACCTTTAAAATAATATTGCTGCGTCGAAATCACTATGACATCATCACCGAGGAGATTTTTGGAATCTATCGAATACATTCTAATGTTCTTTATGACGTGATTAATAAACTTCTATCAAAATAGAACATCTTAATTAGCATATTCCTTACATTTAGATTCGATCAAGCTGATTGTGCGTAAATAGTTTATTATTATTATTATTTCCTGAGCAGCCACAGTATCTACAAACATGAGGAGATCCCTCCGTTTACACATTTCTCTAATATGAAAAAAACATAGGCCTACTTATAAGAATTGATCTTGATAAATTTTTTTTTTCTAATACAGCCAAATAACCACAAGCGTAGTATAACTCAGTGTCTGCAGCTCTGCCAGACTATTCCCAAATAACAGTCTGTGAGAGGAGAGGGGGAAAAAGATGGAGGAATTAATATGTAGTGTTAATTAACAGGAAGTCAGAGTCTCAGCATCACCACTGACAAAGTTTGATCAGAGGAAGTCTGTATTCCCAGTATTATGTGCAGTGTTTATAATCACTGCTCTCTGTTGTTGATTTTTTTCTTTTCTTTCTTTTTTTTTTGCAAACACCTGAGTGCTGAGGATCCGTCTTAGTGTCAGTTTATGTTTGTTGTGAAATCCAGGGTCAGGTTAGACTGTCACTCTTTTGTCACGTCTTTACACTGGTATTAATTTATATTTGAACGATTAGGAATTTATTTATTAATTTATATATTCCGAGGGCGACACGGTGGCTCAGTGGTCAGCCAGCAACAAGGTTGCTGGTTCGAGCCCCGGCTGGGTCAGCTGGCATTTCTGTGTGGAGTTTGCATGTTCTCCCTGTGTTGGCGTGGGTTTCCTCCGGGTGCTCCGGTTTCCTCCACAGTCCAAACACATGCGGTGAATTGAATAAACTAAATTGGCCGTAGTGTGTGTGTGTGCGTGTGTGCGAATGAGTGTGTATGGATGTTGCCCAGTACTGGGTTGCAGCTGGAAGGGCATCCGCTGTGTAAAACATATGCCGGATAAGTTGGCGGTTCAATCCGCTGTGACGACCCCTGCTGAATAAAGGGACTAAGCCGAAGGAAATGAATGAATGAATTTATATATGCCTATTGGAATGTCAATATTTGATGCTTAATTAAAAAAATGTTCACTCCGTAAGATTAATATATTAATAATATATTATTTTTATTTAATTTTAGCACCATTTTTATTGTATTTATTTATTTATTTCTATTAAAACCTTTAACATTGGCGAAGCATTTTCATCGCACAAACAAGTTTCAAATAGTGACAAAAATTGTCCATTAGTGAATTAAAATGCTAAGTAAACAAACAAGTTTAGAACCTTTATAAGAGTGCAGGTTTTTTTAGGTTGCATTAAGATTATCAAAATATTAAATATTACTAAAATTTCGTAAATGTCTCTTTTTAGGGGGAACCACTGCAATATAGTTAAAAAATAATCATTCATGTATTCTGTTTCGCCCCAAAAAGAGACACTTTCTCGTCTTTTATAAGTCTATTTTGTGTGTTTGGAGAATTGCAGCTTCATATTTGTTGATGCACCTGTCAAAAAAGCGCTTTGTGGAGGCAGAGCCGACCAGCAGGTGTTTGTGGGTCAGTTGGCCGATGTTTTCTAGCCTCTCGATGCGTCGATGGCCATCTCTCCATATCAGAGTCGTGCAGACAATCAACAACTTCCTACATGAACACATGTGAATGCATGGGATTCAGACCAAATGTATAAGGGCAAGAGCGGCTTGGGCCACCCCGCGGTTTGCATGTTACCCAACAAGCATCGCGGCGGTTCCCTCTCGGTTCAGGATGCGCCGCGAATCCTCCTCATGTCAGGCGAAATGTGTTGAAGCGAAAGGCTGCCTTCCGTAGGTCTCTGAGCAGTCCTGTCTGCTGTGTCTGTGTGTGTGTTTGTTTCGATGCCTGGTTTGCGAGCCCCCCGATTCTGGAGCACGGATTTGGCAGTCACAGCAAGTGATGACAGAGGCATTGGTGAGATCGCACCCGGAGCCCCAGAGGACGCAATACCGTTTCTGAAGAAGCAGGAGGAAAGAAGGCCTCTAGACCGCTTTGCTTTAAGACTGATAAAGTCGTGTGATTTTTAGGAAATAAAATTAAATAATAAATCAGTTTTTAGGTGTCCAATAGCTAATCCCACCCGGCGAACAGTTCTTAAAATAACGATTTAGCCTGCGCGTAAATGTTTCTTTTACAATCAAATGATTCCTTACTGAATGCACAACCAAAAACGTTTCTTAAAAATAATAATAACATTGAATCCTCATAAATATTCATAAATGGGCTAACCATAACCATTTGAAAAGCATTAAGAGCAGTTTGTTTTCTTAATGCGTGTATAACCAAAACATTTGTTTAAACTGGATGTTGAATGCTAAAGGATCTGAAGGAATTTTCTCTGTATTATATTGTTTATTTACGTTTCCATGCAGATATTAAGCTATTATTTCTTCCTGAAGATTCAACACATTATTTGTCAATGGGTACAGGTTTAAAGCTTTCTTCAAAATATCGTTTTTATTATTAGTATCTAATGATTGATATTTTTATTGAGGGTTGGGTCTGTCTGTCTATCTATCTATCTATCTATCTATCTATCTATCTATCTATCTATCTATCTATCTATCTATCTATCTATCTATCTATCTATCTATCTATCTATCTATCTATCTATCTATCTATCAATAGCCTACATTTCTTGAAACATATACATTTCTTGGTTTTGCCTGCACGTAAATGTTTGTTTCATAATCAAATGATTCCTTATTGAATGCATAACCAAAAATGTTTCTTACAAATAATAATAATGTTGATTCCTCATAAATATTCATAAATGAGCTCACTTTATAACCCAATGAGGACATTTGCAATGCATTGAGAGCAGTTTGTTTTCTTAATGTGTGTATAGGCCTATAACCAAAACATTTGTTTAAACTGGATGTTGAATGCTAAAGGATCTGAAGGAATTTTCTCTCTATTATATTTTTATATTGTTTATTTACGTTTCCATGCAGATATTAAGCTATTACTTCTACCTGAAGATTCAGCACATTATTTGTTATGCACACCTTAAGGGAAAAAGACCAATTGGTGATTTGTCATGCATTATGGGAACTTTGCGTTTGAATTTTGCAAATGTTCCTATTAGGTTATTAAAACATTATTTATGAATGTTTTTGATATTTTAGTGGGTTATGGATGCGTTAAGCAAACATGCTATTTCATTTCACAAGTGTTTCTTTAGAAATGTTATGTGAATGTTTTGCTGACGTTTCCGTTAAGTTATAAAAACTTTGAGAATGTTTCATAAGGATTCAGCTATTAGCCTATTTACTATATATATTAATTTTTTTTGTTAATGCATTCATTACCATTCGACACCATCTCATTTTAAAGCATTATGGGTATGTTCATTTTGAACGTTCTGTGGATGTTTTGCAAACGTTTCTGATAATTCATAAAAATATTTCTGAATATTTTAAGCATTCAACACCCCGTTTTTTTTAATGTTTTGGTTATAGGCCTACATTAAGAAAACAATGTTCAACAAATGTTCTCAATATAGGTTATAACGTTTTCCCATTTCTGAATATTTGTAAGATTCAACAATTTTTAGAAATGTTTTTTTTTTTTTGGTTATGCATTCAGTAAGGAATCATTTGATTATAGTTAACACATACGCTCTCGCTTTATTTATATATATCAACCACAATCCAGGAATTATGAATAGGCCTAACATTTGTTCTTTTTGAGACCTGTACAATAGATCAGAGCGCTGAATGGGTGACTGGGACAAAATCATTTGTTTATAATAACTTGAGAGAACCTCGTCAGAACGTTGTGCAAGATTTAAGCTCCCAAAGATTAAAGTTTTAGCTGCTCGCAACACCACAGTGATGCGTTCGGTTCTCAGAAGGCCCAGTTGTACTTGTTGATCATAATGCATTGAAAAGCGCACTGCCATCCATCCATCTCGATAAATATTTTTTTTCATGCAAATTTGTTCATATCACGTGGTGAGCTGCGATTATGACACCGCTGACCTTTCAGAAGCAATAATGATGCAAGGCGTATAGCTGTGTTTCCTGTTGCATTCATATAGCTATATATATATGGCTTTCAGTTTGCTTTCTAGATGGTTGATAAGGGGAGGAAGGGAGAGAGGGATGCAATGCGCCGCAAGGGTTAAGGCAGCATGAGAGAATCCATTCTCGGCTTAATGACCTAGCCTAGCTGGGCGAGGACGGCAGGGAACACGCTCTTGACTTGTACCGAATTTGCCAATTAACACCTCGGATAACAGGCAGCCTCGGAACATCAGGCGCGTTGGGAGGAGAGGCTCACATGCACTTTGTTTTTCATTCTTGGCCTGCTTCCTATGGCTGGCATGCATGCGTTTCAGCATCTTAAGGGCTTCAGGACGACGCTGCAGTCATTCATTTCGCGTCGATCGCTCGATCAGAATAGCAAAGATGGCTTGGAAAAACGTGTTCGTTTTGTCCCTACAGCTGGAGAGAGATTTGGCTCCGGCTGCATAAGATATTCTTCGACTTTCGTATTTCTCCGTTACTGATAGCATTTGCTATTTTCACACTAGCCCATATGGCCGCTTGCAGCCTCAATTAGATCCACAACTCTGGTTTCCAAGACACACTCTCTCTCTCTCTCTCTCAATCTCTCTCTTTCTTTCTCATGCCTGGCTCCCTCTCCCTCTCTTTTGTTGCTCCTATTGAACAAATGAAGACTAACAGACTGATATCGTCTTGATCGCAAAGTTAATTATTCAAAAATCTAGATCTTGACTCTGGTCTCCTTGGTTGAAGCACCCACTCCTCTCCAGCCTATTATTTTCTCACATGTTTATCAGACGCCTAAACAACACCTTGGGCGGGTGTGAATTTTCAAGCCCTCGGTGAAATTCTCACCGGGCCCCGTCACTGTTTTTCCTCCGAGTCCATTTACAGGTAGGAGAGAGAGAAAGAAGCACCGCTGCCAGGTCCTAATGACTTGAAGCCCGCCTAAAAAACACCTTTCGGCCCGCGTGTCGCGCGGACATCCTCGCGTCAAGCAAGTAAAATTGAAAAGGCGCGTTTTTTCCCTCTCGTCACCGTTCCACACGTGGCTTCGCGATTCATTAGCAGCTATTCTAATGGAATGCGATCATCAAAGGAAAGATACGTAATTGATGGAAGTTCACACCGCAGCCAAAGGTGACGCAATCTGTCTAACGATGTTCGCGAATTTGTGCCTTGTATTACATCTAGGAGGATAACATGAGTAGCACTTCCTTTAAGCGGCCGCGGACCTTCCGGTATTTTTTCCAATCCGAGGTTGCGGGATCGTAACTCGCCTCGCCGACTAGACGAGCAGGGAGATTGTGAACCGTGCTATGGAGGTCCACACACCCGCATTCATTTATTTATGCAGTGTGAAGAAACCATCTGGCCGTGGAGAAATTGAAAGTGGATGTAATCTGGCAGGCGGCGGAGTGTATGACTGACACCTCATGCGGTATTAGTGGGAGGACAAAATCATTAATGCTCCGTCTGAACCGGCGCAGGCCATTAAACGACTGACTATCAGAAACCTTCGATTCCTTGAAAGTCTCCCAGACAATGATGATTCATTTGCATTCACAAAAAAATACTAGGCCAGGTCAAATTTACTCATGGTTGTGAGATTAAATGTATTTATTTATTTTGGACATTTCATTTTCTTTTCAGCTCAGGTTTTTACTAGTGGGTTTGCATTAAACATACCGCACTTAAAATGGTAGTTCACTCAAAACATGAAAATTTACTCACTATTTAGGCTACTCACCCTCAAGTGCTTCCAAATATGAGTCAAAAGATATTGTAGCATGCTAGAAAAGGGTTAAGTACAGTTCCAGTACTTCAAGTACGGCTCGTCCGGGATGGGAGTGAGGTTAAGGGGGGTGAGTGTAGGCCACGTAGTGAAGGGCTGTGCAGGTAAACCTTTTTCATTCATTCATTCATTCATTTTCTTTTCGGCTTAGTCCCTTTATTAATCTGGGGTCGCCACAGCGGAATGAACCACCAACTTATCCAGCATATGTTTTACGCAGTGGATGCCCTTCCAGCTGCAACCCATCACTGGTAAACACCCATACACACTCATTCACACACATACACTACGGACAATTTAGTTTACCCAATTCTCCTTAACTGCATGTCTTTGGACTTGTGGGGGAAACCGGAGCACCCGGAGGAAACCCACGCCAACACGGGGAGAACATGCAAACTCCACACAGAAATGCCAACTGACCCAGCCGAGGCTCGAACCAGCGACCTTCCTAAACCTTTTTCAATATTTTCAAAAATATTTTTCTTGTTTATAGAGAAAAAGAAACTCCGATAGGTTCGTGACAACAAGTGAAGGTTGAGAAAAGGATGACAGAATTTTAAATCTTGTGTGAACTATTCCTTTAAGCTGTTCATATCAGACTTGAATCTTTATCTGAAATCTAGTCCAAAATAAACCCCAGCTGCTCCCTGACCCTTTTATTGCACTATTATTCTTAGTAACCCTCCTACTGCTACTTTGCTAGCTCAGAGTGAATCGCATGTGCTAATGTAGGCTATTCACCTGTCTGATGTCAGTAACACACAGGATGGCTCATTTTTGCAGTTTAGTTCCAGCTGATGCTCTTTTTTCCCCCCTGAAAGTTGTTTCATGTATGAAGTATCGTATCTACACTCTTAAAAATGCTGGGTTGCTTAAATCCAATGTTGGTCAAATATAGACAACCGATCGTTGGGTCAAAAAGTGTCATTTAGATTTAATTGAAAATATTAGCCCAATCTTGGGTTTGTCAATATTTGACCCAACATTGGGATTACTATGCATTTTTTAGAGTGTATCTAAAATGTTTGTTCTTTTCAAGCCCTCTATATTTTTAATATGCTGTGAGCTCCACACGTTTTTCCTTATTCAACATGAAACATATTTAAGTTTATTATTAAGTATATTTAAGTTTATTGTTATTTAAGGTAACTTAATTTCCTTCATTTTCCTTTGGCTTAGTCCCTTTATTCATCACGGGTCACCACAGTGGAATGAACCGCCAACTTATCCAGCATAAGTTTTACTTATTGTATTACTTATTGTAAAGCGTTACAGCAATTTCTTTGACCCTTTTCTCAACTGATCATCATAAATCCTTAAAGAAAAGCTATTTGTCTGTTTGTGTGTATGATACAATAATAATAGAAGTTTGGTCAGACGATAATGCTCCATTAGTTATTGTATTTACCACCATGAAGAGTTAACAACATTTATTATATATGTTATGTATTAATTATGATATTTGATAACTGCAGCATTTACTGCATTATTAAGTCGTGCTTGTGAACATTAATTAATGCCCTGTGAGTTAAACTTTATTTTCAATAGCTAAGATGAATAAATACTGTAATAAATGTATTGTTCATGTTAGTAAATCCATGAATATTAATGCAACCTTATTGTAAAGTCTTACAGCAATGTCTTTGACCCTTTTCTCAACTGATCTGCTTTAGCATTCGTTTTTATTGATCAAAATCATCATAAATCCTTAAAGAAAAGCTATTGGTCTGTTTGGCTATTTTGGGCACACCTTACAATAATGTAATAATTCATAATAATTAATAATAGTAATATATTAGTTAATATATTTACTACCATGAAAAAATATTCCTACGTTCTGTATTAATTCTAGTATTAATTGCAGCATTTATTGCGTTAAGTTTTGCTTGCTAACATCAATGAATGCACCGTGAGTTAAATAACATGGTAACACTTTAGTTGAAGTAACATTTCACACCATTCACTACTGGCTTTATTACCTGCCTATTATTCAGATATTAACTGTTTATTAGCACTTATAAAGTATGATCTTATTTTACACCCCTGATCCTAACTACTATCTTACTAACTATTAATAAACAGATAATTAGTAGTTTATGAGATAAAAGTCTTGGTCAATGGTTTGTTAATAGATTCAAATAAAGTGTGGCAACTCTAACATTAACAAAGATGAATAAATACTGTAATACATTTATTGTTCATGTTAGTAAACCCATAAATATGAATGCAACCTTATTGTAAAGCGTTACAGCAATTTCATTTGACCCTTTCAGTGTCAACTGATCATCATAAATCCTTAAAGAAAAGCTATTTGTCTGTTTGTGTGTATGATGCAATAATAATAGAAGTTTGGTCAGACGATAATGCTCCATTAGTTATTGTATTTACCACCATGAAGAGTTAACAACATTTATTATATATGTTATGTATTAATTATGATATTTGTTAACTGCAGCATTTACTGCATTATTAAGTCGTGCTTGTGAACATTAATTAATGCCCTGTGAGTTAAACTTTATTTTCAATAGCTAAGATGAATAAATACTGTAATAAATGTATTGTTCATGTTAGTAAATCCATGAATATTAATGCAACCTTATTGTAAAGTCTTACAGCAATTTCTTTGACCCTTTTCTCAACTGATCCTACAATAAAATTGCATCATATTGTATTTTAAAAAGCAGTAAAATAGTTTGTGCAGCTCAGGCACCGAACTGATTTGACTTTTTCTTTCCGATGGTCTTTTAATTTAGTGCAAAACAAATTGGTTGCCTACTCTGCTCACACACTCGGTCTATCTAGGGATGAGCTAGTGCAATTCTCCGCTGGCTTTTCTGCGACAACAACCTGCAAAGTGCTCCCACAACCCTAATCTGCACGTCTGGGACCCCACACCTCCTGAGCTCCGACCGCTTGGTTGTTTTCCTGCGCGCTGTTTGTGTCCCGTAGGTCAACATTCGTCGCACAATCCTGGTGCTGTGTACACAACAGAACAAATGCATGTGCGAGAGCATGGAAAAGAGAGTCGTGGTCACTTCTGCTGATGAAGCCATTCTAGATATAAATGCCAAGTTGGGATTTAAAGCTGAGAAGCAGGTGTGAAAAGCGATGAGGAGTCTATTATTTCTCTTTATATGTGTCTGATACGCTTTTTGAAAAAAAAGGACCTTTGATTTCTGTAAACTTAAATTAGCACTTTTTCTTGGACTTTGCAGTGGCAAAGGGTGTGTTTCATTTACAGGGAACAAAAACACTAAAATATATTACATTAAAGGGATAGTTCATATAAAAATGGAAATGTACGGTTAATTTTCTCACTCTCAGACCATAGATACACTGTAAAAATGTATTTTGTGATTCGTGTTTAATTTTTTTCCTGTTTATTTATGCTTTTCAGTTGCATTGTGGGACTTTTAACTTTCTTCCAGCAACTTTTAACCTTGAAAAGTTTGAAAAAGTGACTTTTATGAAGATTTTATAGTTTAAAGTGATATATTGTCTGAGTTGGTGTTGTATATTACGCTACAAACACCTTGTAATAAACTGCCAGCACATTTTCTGTTATTTTACAGACTTATTTCTCTATTTCATTCATTCATTCATTTTCTTTTCGGCTTAGTCCCTTTATTAATCTGGGGTTGCCACAGCAGGATGAACTGCCAACTTATCCAGCATATGTTTTACACAGCGGATGCCCTTCCAGCTGCAACCCATCACTGGGAAACATCCATACACTCTCATTCACACACATACACTACGGACAATTTAGCTTACCCAATTCACCTATACCGCATGTCTTTGGACTTGTGGGGGAAACCGGAGCACCCGGAGGAAACCCACGCGAACACGGGGAGAACATGCAAACTCCACACAGAAATGCCAACTGACCCAGCCGAGGCTCGAACCAGCGACCTTCTTGCTGTGAGGCGAACGTGCTACCCACTGCGTCGCCTAGTTCTCTATTTATTATTATTTATTATACATTATATTATTTTAAACTACTAACTGTAGAGTTGAATATTCAACATCAAAAGTGGACAGAGCAGACATCAACATCCCATAATGCAATTCACAACCGTAAATAAACAGAAAACACAAAAAATACGGAAACTGTTCATTAACAGATATATTTACAGTGTAGATGTGGATGACTTTAGATTTAATATATGCTTTATTTTTTAACCTTGGATTAGGGTTAAAAATGTTGTTAATATTGTTTAGTTTCTTGCACAGACTGGTCGTTTTGCTTCATAAGACCTCAGTGTATCATCAAGGGAATTGAGTTGGACTTGTTTGACTGTGTATTTTCATTCATTCATTCCTTTTCCTTCTGCTTAGTCCGTTATTTATTAGAGGTCACCACAGTGGAATGAACCGCCAACTATTCCGGCATATGTTTTACGCAGCGGATGCCCTTCCAGCCACAACCCAGTACTTGGAAACAACCACACACTCTCACATTCACACTCACACTCATACACTACGGCCAATTTAGTTCATCTAATTCACCTATAGTGCATGTGTTTGGACTGTGGGGAAAACTGGAGCACCCGGAGGAAACCCACGCCAACACAGGGAGAACATGCAAACTCCACACAGAAATGCCAACTGGCCCAGCCCGGGCTCAAACCAGCAGCCTTCTTGCTGTAGGGCCACAACGCCGCCCTGTGTGTATTTTTTAATCTCAAAAACAGGTGACCATTGACTTGCATTATATGAATCTCCAAGGAGCACAGATTCAGCTAAATATCTTCATCAATGTCCTACTCACAAATAAAGTCACCTACACCTTATCTTCAGTGGCCTGAAGTAAATTAACATTTTTTTCATTTTTAGGTGAACTACCCCTTTAAATGCACTGTTAGATGTAAAATACACTGTATTGAAGAAAAAGGGTTCTTCTGAGTTGTATACATATTTTTTCATACATATTTACTAAATGCCATTCAGAATAACAATAATTTATATACACTATTCAGAACAATTTCATCTTCTGATGGCTACTTCCAGCAGGATAACGCGCCATGTCATAAAGCGCGAATCATCTCAGACTGGTTTCTTGAACATGACAATAAGTTCACTGTACTCAAATGGCCTCCACAGTCACCAGATCTCAATCCAATAGAGCACCTTTGGGATGTGGTGGAACGGGAGATTCGCATCATGGATGTGCAGCCGACAAATCTGCAGCAATGATGCTATCATGTCAATATGGAGCAAAATCTCTGAGGAATATTTCCAGTACCTTGTTGAATCTATGCCATAAAGGATTAAGGCAGTTCTGAAGGCAAAAGGGGGTCCAACTAGTAAGGTGTACCTAACAAAGTGGCCGGTGAGTGTAGCTAATAAGCTTCTTATTTGGGATAAGAATAATCTAATGACATAATAATATAATTTAATGATTTTAAAAACTCATTTTGAAGACCACAGTTTGGCCCCAAAATACTTATTAATTATCATTTTAAATCTTTATATAGTTATTCAAAGTATTAGGTTTTACCAATTTGTCAATATGATGCTTATAGTCTTTTAAAACATAGTAAAGTGTATTATAATCACTTCAGAGTATGTAATATTTTTCAGAGTATGTAATAGATGCTGAATTGGTGGGACAGTATGTCACTCACACTAAACAATGCTGGGTTATTCATTCATTCATTTTCCTTTGGTTTAGTCCCTTTATTTATCAGGGGTCACCACAGCGGAATGAACCGCCAACTTGTCCAGCATATGTTTTACACAGCGGATGCCCTTCCAGCCGCAACACACCCATACACTCTTGCATTCACACTCAAACACTACGGCCAATTTATATTCACCTATAGCGCATGTGTTTGGACTGTGGGGGAAACCGGAGCACCAGGAGGAAACCCACGCGAACACGGGGAGAACATGCAAACTCCACACAGAAACACCAACTGGCCCAGCCGGGACTCGAACCAGCGACCTTTTTGCTGTGAGGCGACAGTGCTAACCACTGAGCCACCTTGTCGCAATGCTGGGTTAATTCAGCGTAATTTGGGGTTAAATGTGGACAAATACAATCCATTGGGTTAATTCTTTGAATTATATGGCCAAATTTAACCCAACGTTTTGATTTGTCCATTTGTTACACAATTTGGATTGAAATAACCCAGCATTTTATTTTCAGAAGGATACCTGAAATATTAAAGTACACACTTAGATGATATTACGCAGTGCCTGAAAGTAGTCCCCAGCTAGGTAACTTCTCTTTGGTCATTTTTGAGTGAGATGCTAATGGTCTAATCCGATTCAATGATCTATGCTAAGCTAAGCTAAAAGTGCTTCCACCAGACCCAGAGATCAGCTGAATGGATTCAAACATGGTAAAACTCTCTCTCACACACACACACAACATTATGATGCCCTGTGGTTCACCGTGGCATAAAGAGCCAAGCCGGAAACGCAAAATGTGCTGTTGTGCTTTAATTCCACTTTTAAAAGAATATATAGCATATTGTGTTTCCGCTGTTTCACCATTGTGTCTGAATTATCAGAACTGCACATTTTTGTCATTAACTTGCCCTCAAACCCATGCAATTTTCACTGTCAAAATTTTTTATTTTGACAAAAAATGACTTATACAATAAAAGTCAAAAGGATCCAGTGTTGTTTGGATGACCATCTTTTTATTTATTTTTGTATTATTTATTTTAATGTGGCTGCACGGTGGCGCATGTTCGCCTCACAGCAAGAAGGTCACTGGTTCGAGCCTCGGCTGGGTCAGTTGGCGTTTCTGTGTGGAGTTTGCATGTTCTCCCCGTGTTCGCGTGGGTTTCCTCCGGGTGCTCCAGTTTCCCCCACAAGTCCAAAGACATGCGGTATAGGTGAATTGAGTAGGCTAAATTGTCCGTAGTGTATGTGTGTGAATGAGTGTGTATGGATGTTTCCCAGTGATGGGTTGCAGCTGGAAGGGCATCCGCTGCGTAAAACATATGCTGGATAAGTTGGCGGTTCATTCCGCTGTGGCGACCCCAGATTAATAAAGAGACTAAGCAGAAAAGAAAATGAATGAATGAATTATTTTAATGTATTTAAATTTTATTTATTTAAATTTTATTCATTTTATTTAATTCTTTTTAATTGTATACATTTTATTTTTAAATTTTAGTTATTTTAATTTTATTCATTTTATTTATTTTAATTTTATTCATTTAGTTTTATTGTTTTTAATTGTATACATTTTATTTTTTAATTTTATTAATTTTAATTTTATTCAATTACAATAAATAAAATTAATTAAATTAATATAAGACTTATATTAATTTAATAAATTTTATTTATCGTAATTTTAATCATTTTATTAATTTAAATTTTATTAATTTTAATTTTATTAATTTTATTTATTTTAATTTTATTCATTTAATTTAATTCTTTTTAATTGTATACATTATATATTTTTAATTTTATTCATTTTTTATTGTAATTTTATTCATTTAATTTATTTTAATTTTATTCATTTTATTTTTTTATTTTATTTTTTGTTTTTTTATTAACTTGTGCACTGTTGGATAAAAATTGCTTGAGAATAAAATGCATGTCAAATTCTTGTGTAATTTAAATTCACATTCTTCAAGTTATAACTTGTAAAACCCTGACATAAGGTCTTTTCTATGCATGGTGTGTGTAAAGTGTCAAACCAATTACCATAATGCAATGGAAATGTGCTCAGTTTTCTCTTTCAGATCAACTGTCATGGCAGAGAAACAGTTGGAGTTGGTTGGAAAACCTTGCTGAGCAGGTGTGTTAAACCTTTTCTATAGTGACTATTAATAATAACACATTAATTGTAATGTTTAATGGCATGACATTTAAAGGAAACTTTAAGATTGTGCTTGCATGTAGGCCAAACATTCACATATCACTGAATGAAATCAAAATTAACCGTATTGATTTTGTTAGCTCACATTTTTTGTGGTGAACAATTCATCTGTGCATAAGAATTTTTTTTTTTAGCTCTTGTGATCTTTAATTAAAATCTGAAAATGCACTTCCTGTTTTTTTTTTTTCAGTTCAATTCTCAGATTAGGTCAGTCTGAGGTATTGGGGCGTGGCTAACATACTTAACCACGCCCCTCCAGCTGTCAGTGTTGACAACAAACAGAAATGGTGAGCAGGAGGAGTCTGTTTGGTTGTAATAACTCTCCCCAAACCCTTTTCCAGATCTTTCTGAATGAAATGCCTACTTTACTACATCCAATCAGCTCGCAGCAGAAAAAACAATTCATTTAATGTTCAGTTTCTCTAGGAACTGCCACAATACAAAAAAAAAAATTATAATAATAACAAAAAACACTTGCAGCTTCCGGTTCATGTGGACTTTAAACTGGAATGATATACACAACACATGTATAATTTACAGAGGACTGAATTCATTAGTAATGTAAAATAATACAAAATGCTTAAATGTGATAGGGTGTGCTAATCGTTAACAATAAGAATTGACTTTTTTCACTATTTTGTGCTTTAGCTCAAGATGCTAACCTCAAACCAGATACACTGCATGTCTAAAACATGCTTTATGTGTTTTCATCATATTATTGTTTTTTAAAAGTGAATGACGGTGGCTCAGTGGTTAGCACTGTCACCTCACAGCAAGAAGGTTGCCGGTTTGAGTCTCGGCTGGGCCAGTTGGCATTTCTGTGTGGAGTTTGCATGTTCTCCCCGTGTTGGCGTGGGTTTCCTCCGGGTGCTCCGGTTCCCCCCACAGTCCAAACACATGCACTATAGGGGAATTGGATTAAGTAAATTGCCCGTAGTGTATGAGTGTGTGTGAATGCGGTGTATGGGTGTTTCCCAGTACTGAGTTGCGGCTGGAAGGGCATCCGCTGCGTAAATCATATGCCGGAAGAGTTGGTGGTTCATTCCGATGTGGTGACCCCTGATGAATAAAGAGACTAAGCCGAAGGAAAAATGAATGAATGAATGAAAAATAACAGGCGATGCAAAATGTGCTTGCAATTCCAGACTCACCAATATACATTGATGCACAAATAAGCCAGTTCAGATAAAAGCATCTGCCAAATGCACAACTGTTATATATCTACCCTATAGTTTAACATTTAATAATACAGCATGCATATTCAAGTGCATCCGACATAAAAGCAAAAAATAAAGAGTTGATCTTAAAACGTTGGTGCCTGTTTGATATTTTTAGGTTCGAATGATTGCAGATATCTGCGCGGCACACAGACGCTGGACAGCTATCAAACATGGCTTATGTTAGTGCCATCCAGAAATCTCAGCTCCTCAGCCATGATGGCAGAAAGAGAGAGAGATGTGTGCTGGCAGCCTCTTCCATCTGCATTACTAAATCATACACTGTCTCTCTACAGGGACAAATAAAAACCTCAGTGCTGAATATTTCAGCAACGGCTTGGATTTCATCATGTGTAGGCCTGACAATATTGATAGAGAAGCCAAAAAGATGCTAAAGCTAAAGCCAGTGACATGAGACTTGTTTAGTAGCAGCGGTATTAGTAATGCAAAAGCGGGTTTAATCAGTCATTTATTTTTAATCCTGCGTGACGGCGCTGTATTGATAGCCCTTAAATCAATTCAGGCAAAAATATGTATCTTTATGCATCTATATATGTAAACTATCTTTTACTTAAAGGCATAGTTCACCCAAAAAAGACAATTCTGTTATCATTTACTCACGCTTTACTTGTATCAGACCTTTATGGGTCTCTGTCTTCTGTTGAATGCAAAAGAAGATATTTAGAAGAATGTTTTAAACCTGTAACCGTTGACTTCTATAGTATTTGTTTTTCCTACTATGGATGCCAAATGTTTACACATTTCAATATTTTTCTAAATATCTTCATTTGTGTGCAACAGAAGAAAGAAACTCAAGGTTTGAAACCAATAGAGGATGAGTAAATAGTGAGTATATTTTCAGTTTTGGTTTTCCATTAAATTTTAACCCAGTGGTTGGTTTTGTCCATATTTGACCCAACGTTAAGTTACAACAATATGCTTACTCTGCATTTAAACTGTATCTTTTACTTAAAGGCAAAGTTCACCCAAAAATTGACAATTCTGTCATCATTTATTCACCCTTTACTTGTATCAAACCTTTATGGGTTTCTTTTTTCTCTTGAACACAAAAGAAGATGTACCCAGTACTGGGTTGCAGCTGGAAGGGCATCCGCTGCGTAAAACATATGTTGGAATAGTTGGCAGTTTATTCTGTGGTGACCTCTGATAAATCAGAGACTAAGCCAAAGGAAAATGAATGAATGAAGGGGTAGTTCACCCAAAAAATGTAATTATGTCATCATTTACTCACCCTTTACTTATTTAAAACCTTCAATAGTTAAACACAAAATAATATTATTGAAGAAATCTAAAAACCAGTAACCATTGACTTCCATAGTATTGGTTTTTCCTACTATAGAAGTCAATGGTTACAGGTTTCCAACATTCTTCAAAATATCTTCTTTTATGTTCAACAAAAGAAAGAAACCCATAAATGTCTGTAACCACTTGTTGGTCACTAAAAAGAATCTAATTTGTCATTTTTGGGTGAACTATCCACATGGACCTTTTTTTATATTCATCATATTTAACTTTCCATTTAAATGACATTGTAGATGCATTAAACACACACAGGCACATACTATGATACTTTGGAAAGGAATAAAATGAAATGAGATGAACACACTGCTAATAATCTGATCTAACCCAGCAAGCAATAGCCATTATTTCACCGTCTAGGTGAAGTATAGACCAGATCTAGTGTGGCTACGTGTAACCCAATTATAGCCCGAAAAACCTTAAATTTGGTTGCATGTTGTTTTTTAGCAAAATAAAGCTTATGATATGTTTGATACTCCACCATGTAAGCAAAATCAATAACGTTTATGAGGTACCTGCAAGTAATAGCCGTCGTTTCACTTTCTCGGTGAAGTAGGCCTATAGACCTGATCTAGTCCGGCTATGTGTAACCCATCTCTAGCCCAAAAAACCTTAAATTTGGTCTTTTTTTTTTGGCCTACCTTGTGATATGTATGACATTCCTTTGAGTAAGGAAAGTCAATAGCATTTATAAGGTGTTTGGGTTTTTAAAAATATATATGTTATATTCATAGCCTGAGTGTTTCACAGATTTTTTTTCAAATAAAAAAATATCGAATATAATCAAAAATACTTTAATGCTGCAAAATGGTTTCTCCTGTGTTTCTCATCCAAATTAATTATTGATTAATTTGATTAACTGAAGCATGTATTACACAATATAATATTACCGAAAAAGTTGTCCCCCCTGATCGTCAATTTATAATTCGCACCTTGGTAGACATTACTGAATTCAGGAGAAAGTAGGAAATTGAAGGATAGGTAAAGGAAATAATAAAACAGAATCAGAATCAGAATCAGAAAGAGCTTTATTGCCAGGTATGTTCACACATACGAGGAATTTGTTTTGGTGACAGAGCTTCTACAGTGCAACAAAATTACAGAGACAGGACAAAAAACAGATAATAAATATATTTTAAAAATAAAAGTAATAGTGAATGCAAATATACAAATTGACAAGTGTATGTACAGGAATATTACTATATACAACGTTAAATGGCAGCTGTTATGTGCAAATTGGCATGTAAAATATGTTGTTAAATAAGTGTTTATGTGTATAAAAAGTGTATAGCAGGTAGTGATGTTTGTTCCATAATTACTATCATTCAAGTGTTCATGAGATGGATTGCCTGAGGGAAGAAACTGTTTCTGTGTCGGGCCGTTCTGGTGCACAGTGCTCTGTAGCGTCGACCAGAAGGTAAAAGTTCAAAGAGGCAGTGTGCTGGGTGTGAGGGGTCCAGAGTGATTTTGGCAGCCCTTCTGCTTGCTCTGGATAAGTACAGTTCTTGGAGAGTAGGGAGGGTTGTACTAGTGATTCGCTCAGCAGTCCGAACTATTCGACGTAGTCTTCGGAGGTCGGATTTGGTAGCTGAGCTAAACCAGACAGTTATTGAAGTGCAGAGGACCGATTCAATGATGGAAGTGTAGAACTGTTTCAGCAGCTCCTTTGGAAGGTTGAACTTCCTCAGCTGACGAAGGAAGTACAACCTCTGTTGAGCTTTTTTGACAATGGAGTCAATGTGAGTGTCCCACTTCAGATCCTGAGAGATGGTGGTGCCCAGGAACCTGAATGACTCCACTGCTGCCACAATGCTGTCCATGATGCTCAGTGGGGGGAGAGCAGGGGGGTTTCTCCTGAAGTCCACTATCATCTCCACTGTTTTGAGCGTGTTCAGCTCCAGGTTGTTGTGACTGCACCAGACAGCCAGCTCCTTAACCTCCTGTCTGTAAGCAAAAGAAGGCATAATTACACGATTGAGAATGGGACACACAGGTTTAAATAAAACATTACATACAGGGAAACATCCAACTGGCTTATGTGATCATTGTCAAGAGGAGGAGTCAGTCGAACACGTATTATGTCACTGTCAAAAATTCGTTATAGAAAGAGAAATATTAAAGAAAGAAATTATGAAGCAAGAACCTTTTGAAATCAGCATTAAAATTATACTTGGGGGCCATAACAATGAAAGTTTATTAAATTACCTAAGAAGAACTGGCCTAATTAACAGAATTTAAAAGATGAAAGTTTTATTTTATATATATAAAATATATATCTAGTATATATAATAAAATATACTAGTATAGTAGGTGGCGGTAATGCACCTTAACATTCGTTGCCGACCGCCATTAAACAACAAAGAAGAAGAAGAAGAACTGCGTCACAACACACAAAAAAAAACGGTCACAGCTTCCAGTTCATGGGGACTTTAATGGAATTTGATACCGCACAGCGACCTGTGCATTTCTCGACGCCTGTGTCTGTGGTTCTTTACTGACTCGGTAGGTGCAGATAATTATGTCAAATAGCCATGTGTGTATGGACTATCCTGTTGCCAAATGCGGCGACAAGTCCTACATGACGGTAATAGTTAGTTAGATTACGGTGTGTTTACATGTCTGTACTGCACTTCAACAATGCAACTAAAATAGCAATACTCCACATGTCTTAATTCCACTTAGTCGGATTAAGGTCATCACAAACGTCTGTTTTACATGGTAGACTGAGACTCTTAATCAGAGTATGGTCTTAATCGTATTGGTGTCGGTGTAAACATACTCAGTGACATCTGCCAGCAGCCCCAGATCTGGCTGAGACGGAAAATGCACGAGCTCTGGAGGTTATTGATCGATCTGCCTCTGAAGGCCCTGTCATGTCACCTCTGCGTTCGGGTGATAACTCGCTGTGGTGAGATGTGGCTCCTGTAAGATGAATGTTGTCTGTATGACATATATGTCACCTGTCTGCTGCTGCTGCAGGTGGCCTGAAGCCTGATTGCAAAGTCTTACGGTGAAATGCGAGTCTTTCAGGCTGTTTTCGCACTTGCTTCGATTGCTTGGTCTGGACCTGAGTTCGATTCCACCTCTGCCCAAGCAGGTCTCTTTTTTTTAACTTATTTTTGGGTGTTGTTTTTTTGCATCATCAGCATGAGTGCTGTCAGCTGCCACAGTTCTTTTAGATTGCAATAAAGTACATGGTGTTTAACTTACAGGGGAATGCATGAACGGAGAAAACATTTACTTTATATGCAACCCAGCTAACAGGGAACATTCTTGTAACTTTGGCTAATGTTCTATAAAGGTTCTCTCAACGTTATCAAAAAAGTTCTTGCATAATGCTTGTAGAACGTCTCTTTAATGTTATTTGTTTTTAATAATCTTTCTAACAATGTTCAAACAAAATGTTTTTATAATTTAATGGGAATGTTAGGAAACGTTCTTTGAACATTAGTATAATAGGGAATGGAACATTTACATAACGTTATTAAAATGTTCCATTCCCCATTATGTTAATGTTTTCCTAACATTTCCATTAAGTTATAAAAACGTTTTGTTATTTGTATGTTTGAACATTATTAGAAAGTTTATTAATTACAAACGTTAAAATGTTTAATAACGTTTTCATAACCAAACAATAACGTTAAATACAGCGTATAAAAAACTGGATGTTTTGAATGTTAATATTTCGTATGTTTATAACGTTTTTATAACTTAATGGAAACATTACGGCAACGTTTTTATAACATACAATTGTTAGCTGGGAATGCATTGTTCATGCATGCTTGCAAATACATAAAAATAAATGTACACGAACATGCATATGTGTTTATATATAATAAAATAAAATAAGCAAAATTATTAGCCCTTCTTAGAATTTTTCATTATGATGACAGAAGTCAAATGTTTGGGTGAACTATCCCTTTAAATTGTTTGTTACTTTAGATAGAAATACATAAACGTAACTTTAAACATAAAGCATGCATATGAGCGTTTGTTCTTTATATATATACATGGAAATAGTACTCTTGTGCTAACCTCACATTTTGGTGCTTGTACTGTATGTGTTGAGCAATTAACAATTATCTGCTTTTTAGCACATCTAGTGTGTTAGCGTGTCTGCCGGAAGAAACTGAGTGCATAAATGCTTTTATTTCCGTACTAAAGAGTGATTGGATTTTTCTTCCCTATGGTTATTTAATCAGCTACTACATTGAGAAAGCATGTTGTGAAAAGGTTGTGATAATAGCATTGCGTCCTCAGGTCATGGGTTCGATCTGCTGAGACATACTGTATGAGTAGTTGACAAATAGACAGTAAAAATGCTTTAAAAAGTTATATTTATGTAGTTTTACATCTCATGTTTGAGAACATTTAAGGGGTTGCTAACTTTATAACTATATTTACTTTACTGAAATGTACTGTAAAAGTGTCCTTAATAATATACAAATAGCATGAGAGTGATTTTTCTGCATTGTTGGACACTTATCTTCATATAGTGCTATGTATTTTAAATGAAAATTTTCATAAATTTTCCTTCGGCTCAGTCCCTTATTTATCAGGGGTCACCACAGAGGAATGAACCACCAACTATTCTGGTATATGCATGATTTCTGCTACATTGATTCTTCCATGGTGGGGCGCCACACCAGAATTCATTCCCGCCACAGCTACATTACAGCTTCTCATTCAAAACCTTCAGTTGTTGCTGTTTTTTTTATAGCAGTTTATAATCGCACCAAAACGTATTAAAATGTAGTTGAATTATAATGGAGCAAACTTTTCTGTAATCGTAGTAGTGCTGTTTCCATAATTATACTTTATTTATAGATAAAGGTCTATGGTTCTGCATACAATGACTTTATCTTGCTGGAGTTTATTGCTGTTTCACTTTACTTCAGGATCCATCAATGCCTTTCTGTAGGTCTATCGGAGACATTCAGAAATATTCCTAGCAAATCTAATAAATGTTGGAGACATACTTGTTACATACACTAAATCGCACTTTAGCAGCGTTTATTTGAGAGCGCACAAGAAAATCAGCGCTTGAGCAGTGTATATTTGAGGGCGTGCAAGACATTTTGTGCACGAACAGAGGAAATCGGCACGCAAGCAAAGAAATTCGCATGCTCGTATTACATGAATGCGATCTCGACTTGTAATACTGCGCTCACAACATTTGTCATTGAAATAACACCATAGGTAGTTGGAAGATCTGTGTAAAAGGCCTGCCACCACAGCTGGAAAAAATCCTAGAGGAAACACTGAAATGTTTTATGCAGCGGATGCCCTTCCAGCTGCAACCCAGCACTGGGAAACTTTAAATGAAATTATGAATGTTTGTTTTCTCCATGACATGTCAGACTTGTTGGACATTTTCAATAAATAGGGGTGTCACACCAATGGACGACAAAACTTAACAATTGTATAGTGGTTTCAAAAAAGTTAAATATGTGCAGACAAAAAAAAAATACATAATAGGCTTCACGTCTTGAATGCGGTAGTGTTGTCACGATGCTGGAATTCGGTACCAATCGGTACTGAAATTTAAAAATGTTAAGTGCGTTCTTAAATAGTGCTGATTTGCCATTGTGTTGACGTGCTCAACAGAAATGACTGTGATTGGCCGTGAAGGTCATCAGTTCACCGAACTCACCGCTGTTTACTGAGTGTAAACACAGATACAGGGACACTGGAGCGTTTTAAAGCCGCGATTCATCAGCAGATCGCTCGTATGTCAGCTTATAGACAATCCAGCTGATCGATGTGACTTTGAAACACTCCAGTGTCTCTGTATCTGTGTTTACACTCAGTAAACAGCGGTGAGTTCGGGGAACTGATGACCTTCACGGCCAATCACAGTCATTTCTGTTGAGCACATGAACACAACGGCAAATCAGCGCTGTTTAAGAACGCGCTCAAATGTTAGTGGGAAATGGACGTTTTTACAATTTCAGTACCGATTGGTATCAAATTCCAGTATCAGGACAACCTTAGAATGAGGTCCTTCAAGTAATTAATGTTTTCAGTGTAACTGATTGATTTAAAATGAGCATATAGAGTCACACCATGAGAAAATAGTTTTCAGTCACAGAATATATCAAGTTCCTATGTTTTTAGAAATGTGGATGAAAATTGACTGGCATTTACTAAACTAGTCACTTGTAAAATTAATTCTGAGGTATTTATAGATTTTACGATTTTCTTTTTAATGTATAAGAGCTGTAATTTTTATTAAACCAAGCTTGAAACACCACACACCTATAGGAAAGTGTTGATATTTGACTCAAATGTAAAAAAAATAAATTAATAACAGCAGTTTTTATAACAAGAGGTCCATGGAAGACAAAGAAATGTTTGACCATTGACAGAGCAGAGATCAACATCCCATAATACAATTCACAAGCTTAAATAAATGGAAAACACACATACGGAATCTGTTCATTAACAGATTTACAGTGTAAAGTATGACCGAAAATTAGACACCAGCAGAAGTCTATAGTGCATTTACACACTCATACGAACAGGAATGAAGTGAACTCTAATCTCTCCGAGCACCTCAACAGTTCGACTGTGCCCTTCAACAGTTGTCATTTGCTTCTTCAAATACCTTTGTCATTGAGGAGAGATTAAAAAAAGCCTCAAATGAATGCGAACAAAGGCACAGCAGAGGAGCAACACTGTGCAAATTGCCTGATGATGAGGTGGCTAATCCCACTGCTAGTTTAATTGATACTTAAAGGCCTGCTATCCGCTCTGAAGTGCTGAGAGGCTACAAACCGCCTCGGCCAAGGTGTGGTAACAGGGTGAGTAAAACTGCAAGCGAGATCTCCATCTGCTAATGCTCTCGCCGCAGTCACAGCTCGCTCTGGCACGTTTGCACTCGTGCATTTTAGAGCCGTTTTAATCACTGTCTATTGTTTTGGGCTTTCTTTTTTCGCACCCCTGTGATACCTTAGACCTTGTCGCTTCGCTTTATACCAGTTGTCTCAGACGGTGTCTTCTCATTCGCAGGGCGGCATGAGTCCAGAGTGTTGTTGTATGTTGACAGGCAAGAGCCGGCCACTGTTACCTGTTGAAGTTTGCATGCACGAGTGAACACAAATGTTTCAGACACTGACAGAATCCGTATTGAAGCAATGCACGTGCCTCAAGGTAAGTTTTGGGGTTCTTCTATTATGCTTGAAGATGTATGGATTTTATTTATTTATTTTATTTTTTTTGTGATGCACAGGTTGTCTAATGTTTCAAATGACTAATTGCTCATGGAAAAAAGAGTGCAATTCCATTTGGTGCCACTAGTTGTATGTTTGCTCAACTATGCGATCATGTGGGAAAATACATTGCCATTCACTTTTGGCTGCAAAAAAAAACATCACAATGTCATTTGGTGAATGTAGAAACTTTAGTGTATACACTGATGAAATTTCTTGAATGCAATGCAACCAAAGGGGCAATGTGTAAATGCAAAATGCATATAAGTACACTTGACATAAATGTGCCATGCAGTAAACCTACAGTAATAATATCTGGCTTATGATATATTGCTTAAATAAACCTAAACAGACTGCAATTCTGATTGGTGTGAATATAATTAATTATTTTTTCAAATAACTAAAGCTATTTGTGGTGCATTTTATCCACATCGACAAACAAAGTTTCAGTTGAAGAAGTCAAAGCAATTATACACTTTTGGCTACAAAAGAAACATCACAATGTGTCCATTTGGTGTATGTGGAAACGTCAGTGTATACACTAATGAAAGTTCTTGAATGCAATGAAATCAAAGGTGCAATGTGTAAATGCAAAATGCATACAAGTACACTTGACATGAATGTGTCCATGCAGTAAACCTACACTCTAAAAAAATGCTGGGTTATTTCAACCCAATTCTGGGTGTAATAGAGGCTAACCTAACTTCTGGGTTAATTTTTTAAATTAAATTAATAGAACCAAATTTAACCCAAGGTTTAGGTGAGTCCATATTTACCCAATTTGGGTTAAATAACCCAGCATTTGTTAGAGTGTGCAGTGATAATGTTTGGCTTATGACAGATTGCTCAAATAAACCTCAACAGACTGCAGTTCTGATTGGTGTGACTATAATTTCATACTTTTTCAAATAACTGAAGCTATTTGGGGTGCATTTTATCTACATTGACCAAATGCACCCCCAAAGATTCATTTGAAAAAAGTCAAAGCAATTATACACTTTTTGCTGCAGAATAAACATCACAATGTCCTCATTTGGTGAGTGTAGAAACCTTAGTGTGAACACTGATGAAATTCCTTGAATGCAATGCAACCAAAGGTGCAATGTGTAAATGCAAAGTACATACAAGTACACTTGACAGCGCCATTGACTAACTAAAAGCTGCTCTAAAGTCCAGCATAGAGCGAGTTAGTTATGCGCCTATGCAGGTCCAAACGCTTACACATTCCTTAATACACACAGGATGTACAGCAATACACAAATAATTTTACAAATGAAAAAAATTAAAGGATTTAAATGTTACAAAAATGATTATTTTCCACATAAATATAAAAACCACTGCCTCCATGCATTCTTCACCTCGGGGGGCTTTTTCAGTTTATTCATGACAATTTGCATTTGTATAATGTTATTATTATTAGCAGTATTATTTATTATATGCATATTTATATTTGTTTTAAGAAAAACAAGTTTAGATTTGTCCGCCTGTCGGGTTTTGGAGACGTCTGCATCACCATATGGGGCATAAACATTGTGTTTGGAGATAACGCAGTTTTTTGACCACACTTATTATTGTTATTATTGTTCATTCATTCCTTTGCTGGAAATTAGAACTGCATTTAGAAATAGTTTTGAAACAAATCTTTCAACAAACGAAATTAAATATGTCGGCTAATGGATGTCTTCAGTGGAGTGAGTTTCCACCGTTTCCTTACTCCACCAAAGTAAAGGAGTAAAGTAAAGAGTAAAAGTAAAGAGGCCGAATGAAGGAGGCTCGTTCTTTATCCTCGTGCAGATAGTTGTTGCAAGTTAAGCGTTCAGTTTTCCACTTACAAAGTCCACCATGTAAATACCAAATGCGCCATGGCGTGACGCAACTGACTCTTAAAGAGAATGGGAGATGAGACTCTGATTGGTTTAATGCATGTTATGCTCAAAACACAGCCATAACTCATTAAGAGAATAAACACAACCCTGTTAGACCATGCGCCAGGGAGCAGACCGTATTTTTCTGTCCTTAAAATAGCAAAAGTGGATTCGGACACGTCCTTAATGCTTTTGCGCCATGCTCTTTAGACTTTGCACCTAGATCATTAAAATAGAGCCCAAAATGTTTTTGTCTTGTTTCTAATCAAAATATCTAAAAATTCTTAAACCAAGAAGCCAAAAATATGATCTTGTTTTCAGAAATAATACGTCAAAAATAAGTGAGGTTTTTCTTAAAACAAGCAAAATATTCTTGCTTTCACTTTAAATAAATATTACTTTGCTTACCTCATTGGCAGAATATTTAGCATTGTCTTAGAGAAAAACTCACTTAATTCTGACCTATTATTTCTGAAAACAAGACAATATTTTCTTACTTGTCTAAAAAATACTTTGTGAATATTTTCAAATATTTGAAACAAAAACTCTAAGAATATATATTTTTATTGCAGTGTAATTGCTCAACTAACAAAAACTCTTTGTATCCGCAGATAATGCTCCACCAAAGCAATTACAAACTATTGGCTGCAAAATAATCATCAACCAGCGTTTAGTCACCGGAGCGAAAGTTGCATTCAATCCGACACAATGTGTTTGTTTGAAGGTAAGTGTCTGAAAAAAAAAAAGCACTCGATTCTTTCTTCCCCTTCCCCCACTCTCTCAACTTCAAGAAGACTTTTCTCCCGCTAGAATTCTGGAATGATCATTAACCTTTCCTTTGGTCCCCCCTCCCTCCTCCTTGCCAGCCTGTATCTCCTGTTCTGTTTGGTTCCTGGCCCCATATGCCACTTTCCTATTTCCTGGCTGTAGACAGCAGGGAGTAGCTCTATTATCACCTCCACTGAGCTGTCTTTGAATGTGAGAGGCAATTCCATTTCACTTTGCCACGGGGAGGAGGAGGAGGCAGGCATACTACCCGGCTCACAGAAATTGGCTAAGGGTTCATTTTTATAGACGGAGCACAAGGACACTGCTTTTTTTCCCTCTTGTGTTATACAGAGGATTTCGATATGTACTGCACTAATGCCATGATTGCTGTCGTGAAAATTGCTCAATGTGGGTTTTGACAGGCGCACAGATCAAGTCTGTTT
>CAIGQV010000001.1:31080806-31095690 GCA_903798115.1 Danio jaintianensis | reverse complement strand
AAATTGCTCAATGTGGGTTTTGACAGGCGCACAGATCAAGTCTGTTTTTTGTTTTGGATAAGGTGTCCTTGCATTTCAATATTGCACTTACAGATATTTAATCATATAGTGTAAAAAAGGTATTTCTTAGTGTTGTTGTCTTGTTTCTAGTTCAGATATCTGTAAGTTCATAAATCAAGAAGCATTTTCTAGACAAGAAAAACATATTGTGTTGCTTTCAGAAATAATGAGTCAAAATTCTGTGAGTTTTTCCTTAAAACAAGCTAAATGATCTGCCAATGGGGTAAGCTAAATAATCTTGTTCATGCTTTGATATAAGATCATTTTGCTTACCCCATTAGCAGCTTATTTTCACTTAATTTTGACATTATTTCTTTAAGCAAGACAATATTTTTTTGCTTGTCACTTGAAAAACAACAGAATTTTGAATGACGCTACTTTTGACTGGTGCACAGATCAAGACTGTTTGTTTGTAAGGTGTCATTGCATTAAATATCACACATCCAGCCATTTAATCATATACGTGCGTTTCTGGTTGCTAGCTGCCACTCTGGCAATGTGTATTATTATTATATGACTGGTGCATGAACAGATTTAGATTTTTTACTTTTTGTTTGATTGCTTCTCTGTTTGTTTGAAGCAAAACAACTGGTTTTGAAGGGACTTTGAATGCACAACATGCTGAGCATTTTCTTATGATGTTAGATTTGTTTGTAAGGTGTCATTGCATTAAATATCATACATCCAGCCATTTAATCCTATACAGTCAAGCCTGAAATTGTTCATACCCCTGGCAAAATCTGACTAGTTACTTTTATTCAACCAGCAAGTTGACCGTAAATGACACAGGCTTCTCCTAAAAGATAATAAGATAATAATGTACAAGAAAAAAAGATTTCTCCAATTTCATGTACATTTTAACAAAAACTTTAAGTCAGAATTTGCTGGGGCTGTGAATAATTCTGCGCTTGACTGTATGTGTGTTTTTGGCGTTATTATATAAGTGGTGCATGAACAGATTTTGAATTTTTGCTTTGTTTAGTTTGATTGCTTCTCTGTTTGTTTGAAGCTAAACAACTGAATATTGAATGCACTACATGCTGAGCATTTTTCGTGATGTTAGTTTTGACTGGCCCACAGATCAAGACTGTATACAGTATATAAGCAATATCACACTCGTAGCAGTGCGATATGGCTTTATATCGGCACTGGTCGAAGGTGTGTGTTGGCACGAGGCAACAGGCCGAGTACCTTAGTGTCCCACCAGTGACGATATACAGCCACATCGCACTGCTACGAGTGTGATATTGCTCATATACTGTATACAGTCTACAGCGTTTATACAACAGTTCAACTGCATAATCGTGTGTATAAAAAAGAAAATCAAACACGGAGAGTCTCAAAAAACCTTTTGTATGAGGAACTACTTTCTTCCGCCATTCATTCACATCTGCAGCTGACGTCAGAACAGCAGAAGCCATTACTACTTCACAAACGCCACTTTAGAGCTAGTATTTGAATGATTATCTAGCATAATGTCTAAAGTGATGACAAAACAGGTGATTTTGCTCACATTTTAAGATTATAAGGCTGAACGGCATGAAATGCCATCAGTCTAGAGATATTTCCCAGTATTTCTCTGTTGCAATCAGGATATCACAATAATTAACCCCAAAAAAGCCAAAGCAAAGCAAACACTACCAGAAACACTACCAGACTATGGTATAAATACAGCACTGCAACATACAAAAGAGAGAGATCGACTTAGAAAGTCACTTACCTGTTTTTTAATGATTTGATCAGCTGTAGTTTGAAATTACATAGTTTTTCTCCTCTAAGGACTTATTATGCAGTCCCTGTCGCCATCTTATGGCGGAACGTCAACCGTCTTTGCTCTGCTCAGTATGACAGGCTGATGGATGCCGACACGCTATATCTCTGAAATTATAATTATTTAAAATAGTCAATGTCCTTATAAATAAACTGCATAGTTGCAATCTAAACAACTACATTCTCGCCTGAAAAAGCCTCAAAAGTACATTATGTTGTCCAACAGCTGCAATATTTGTCAATCTGTAGTCCTCTGCTTGCCACTCATGTGGGCGGAGTAATACACAAGGGTGAAGAGGCTGTATGAGTTCTGATATTACTTTAATATCTCATGGCTATCAGCCAATCAGATTCGAGAACCAGACAGAACTGTTGTATAAATGTTTCTAAGGTGTCATTGCATTAGATATCACACATTCAGCCATTTAATCATATATGTGTTTCTGACATTTCCATACGTTTGGTGCATGAACAGATTTGGATTTTTTTTGCGTTGTTTTGTTTGATTGGTCAGCTATTTGTTTGAAAAAAAAAAAAACTATGTAGAAAGTCTAGATTTGGTGCATTGCGTTATGACTTTGAATGCACTACATACTAAGCATTTTTCATGACATTAGTTTTGACTGGCGCACAGATCAAGAAGTGTTTGTAAGGTGTCATTGCATTATATATCGCACATAAAGCCATTATTCATACACTTCATTCGTATCTATTGACCTTATTCTTTCGCTAAGAGTGGGTGCAGCCATTGGAGTCTTATTGGCTTGACACTTCTCGTCTCATTCACTTCCATTGATTTTTAGCTTTAAAAAAAACAGCTTGTTATGCTGATTGATGTCGCGAGCTGGTGTTTTCTTATTATATTATTTTTATTTTTGAAAGTTATAAACACACTTGCTTGTAGAGCAAATAGTTTGACTGTTTTCTGCCATTTACTAATCATTTCCCCTATAGACAAATGAAGGCCTAAATCTATCGCAGAAAAGAGCTTAGTTTCACACTTTAGAATAAGGTGAATATTACTGATGTACTTTTCTTTTTAATTTCCATTTTGTTTTATGGTTTGGTTAGCTAGAGTTTGTTTTGTGCATTTTAGCAGATTATTAATGTACATACTGTACTACATTAATATTGAGCATTAAATGAAATAATGCAAATTAGGCCAATTATTCATACACTTGTGCTGCTAGCATTACCATGTGGTTGATAAATTTTTTTGCTTTATTTTTCTTGGTTTAGAATTTTTGTATCAAAACATGCTTAAAACATTTTGTGCATTTCAGACAGTTTTGAATTTACTCCACTAATATTGAACAAATTGCATGCAGCAATAAAGGCATAAGATTTGACAGGTGCAAGAGAATTTGTTTTACAGATGCAGTATGCAATTTCATTAACAACCGCAGATCCAGTCATTATTTATACGTTTTTGTTTCTCGCATTGCTATATGATTGATTCAACTTACCGGTTTTGGATTTTCTCTTTGGTTTGTTTTATTATTCCATTATTAGTTTGGATCAAAACTTGCTTTTTGCACATATTTGGATTATATATATATATACAGTCTTGAATCTGTGCATTGATTAATTTCTCAATATGTTATGGTATATTATGTTATCTTATGTTATATATAGTACAATACTGACAGCCAAAAAATCAAATATGCATTGCTCAGGACAGCCAGATGTAAATGATAAGCTTGCTTTTTGCACATAATTGCATTATATATACAACCCCAAATTAGAAAAGTTGGGACAGTATGGAAAACGCAAAAAAAAAGAAAGAAAGTAGTGATTTCTAAATTTACTTTGACTTGTATTTCATTGCAGACAATATAACAAACATTATTTAATGTGTTCCTCATGATTTTTATTATTATTATTATTTTTTTTTTAAATAAACATGTATTCCAATTTTGGTTCTTGCAACACATTTCAAAAATAGTTGGGACAGGAGCAAATTAGGGCTAGTAATCAGGTAAATTGGCTTAATAATGATGTGATTTGAAACAGGAGTTTGTAATTATGATTTGGTACAGAAGCAGCATCTAAGAAAGGTCTAGTCTTTTAGGAGCAAAGGTGGGCAGAGGATCACCAGTTTGCCAACAAATGCATGAGAAAATTATTGAAACAATGTTACTCAAAGAAAGAGAGGAAGACATTTGGATATTTCACCTTCAACAGTGCAGAACATCATTAAAAGATTCAAGGAATCTGGAGGAATTTCAGTGCGTAAAGGACAAGGCAAGCCTAAGCTGAACAACCGTGATCTCCCATCCCTCAGGCGGCACTGCATCAAGAATCCTCATTCATCTATAAGCCATATCACCACATGGGCTCATGACTACTTTGGCAAACCTTTGTCAAGTACCACAATACGTAGTTACATCCACAAATACCAGTGAAAACTGTACTGTGTCAAAAGGAAGCACTATGTTAACAGTGTCCAGAAGCACCGTCGACTTCTCTGGGTTTGGAGGCGTCTTGGATGGACCATCACACACTGGAAACATGTGCTGTGATCAAATGAATCAGTATTTCAGGTACATTTTGAGAGAAATGGATGCTGTGGGCTCTGGACTAAAGAAGAAAAGGATGATCCAGACTGTTACCAGCAAAAGCCAGGGTCTGTCATGGTATGGGGTTGTGTCAGTGGCCTTGGCAAAGGTACCGTGCACTTCTGTGATGCACCATTAATGCTGAAAAGTACATAGAGATTTTGGAGCACAATATGCTGCCTTCTTTTCCAGGGACACCCATACATATTTCAACAAGACAATAAAAAACCACATTCTGTACACATTACAAAGCCCTCGTTGCCGGAGAAAGAGGATACAGGTACTTTACTGGCCTGCCTGCAGTCCCGACCTGTCTCCAATCGAGAATGTATGGTGCATTTTAAAGCCAAAAATGCGACAGTGAAGACCCCGTACTGTTGCCCACCTTAAGACTTGTTTGCAGGAAGAATGGGACCAAATGACACCTGAAACACTTCATCACTTGGTGTCTTCAGTCCCTAAATGTCTTTTTAGTGTTGAGAAAAGGAATGGCAACATTACAAAGTGGTAAATGCTTTACTGTTCCAACTCTTTTTGAAATGTGTTGCAAGAACCAAAATTGGAATACGTGTTTATGTTGAAAAAAAACCCAACAACTATAAAAATTATGAGGAACACTTTAAATAATGTTTGCTGTATTGTCAAAAGTGAAAGTAAATTTAGAAATCACTTCTTTCTTTCTTTTTTAATTTGCGTTTTTCATACTGTCCCAACTTTTTCTGATTTGGGGTTGTAAATTGTTTGCAACAAGTTACCTTAAAATAATTTAGTACATCCAATGAATCATTTTTTTTCAGTGTGTGATTTGTTTGAAGCTCCTCCTGTTGGCTTCATATTCAGTCTATCAGTCTTCAGACAGGCATTCAGTATCTTCCACCAAAGCCAAATCACTGATGTGTAATACAGGGCTAAACGATAGCCAAGATATAATATCGCAGTGCTGAAGAAAAGGCCTAATCTCCCAACTAAAACCCACTTTTATCACCTGCAACTGACCTGTTATCAGCCACTCAGTGTGCCGCTGCTCTCCTGCAATATTGATGGGGCCGAATGACCCAGGAAGTGAATGGGGGTTTGTGAGCATTTTGTTGTTACTGTGAGCGAGTGCTGTCAGACGTCTACAAGTGCACAACATCAGCCGCTGTCCCCGCCATCCCGGGTCATGAAACATTCACAGCGACTCCACTTTTTAAGCCATTTCTGATGAAAAGCTCGCAGAAATGAAACTGACTTATGCCAAATGAATATCACTGAGTCGCTGTGATTGTGCCCTTTGATGTTTGCGGGGTCGAAATTATTTATAAAACATCAATTTGAGCTTAAGACAAGCGAGAGGGTGCATTTTTCATCGGGCTCCTTGGAGGATTTCAACATATTTGCCCGAGACCCTAAACGATAGGAAAACCTTTTTAGCTTGTGTCTTTTTTTTTTTTTTTTTTTTTTTTTCCAGTAAGCAATGGATCCCAGAATATATTCTACTATTCGCATCTGGCTGTCCTGGGCAATGCATGCTTGGTTTTTGGCTGTCGGTATTGCACATAATATAACATAACATATTGAGAAATTACTCAATGCACAGATTCAAGAATGTATATAGAGTTGAAGACAGAATTAATTCATTTATTTAGAAATTCATTTATTAGAAATTCATTATTAATTTCTAATAACTGATTTCTTTTATCTTTGCCATGATGACAGCACATGATATTTGAATAGATATTTTTCAAGATACTAGTGTTCAGCTTAAAGGCTTAACTAGATTTAATTTAAAGGCTTAACTAGATTAATTAGGTTAACTTGGTAAGTTAGGGTAATTAGGCAAATCATTGTATAACAGTGGTTTGTTCTGTAGACAATCGAAAACAAATAATGAAGTGATTTCAGAATTTACTTTGACTTGTATTTCATTGCAGACAATACAACAAATATTATTTAATGTGTTCCTCATGATTTTTATTGTTTGTTTTTTCTAAATAAACACATTCCAATTTTGGTTCTTGCAACACATTTCAAAAAGAGTTGAAACAGTAAAGCATTTACCACTTTGTAATTTTGCCATTCCTTTTCACCAAACTTAAAAGATGTTTAGGGTATAAAGACACCAAGTGATGAAGTGTTTCAGGTGTAATTTTGTCTCATTCTTCCTGCAAACAAGTCTTAAGGTGGCCAACAGTACGGGGTCTTTGTTGTCTCATTTTGCGCTTCACACATTCTCTATTAGAGACAGGTCGGGACTGCAGGCAGGCCAGTCAAGTACCTGTATTCTCTTTCTCTACAGTCAGGACTTTGTAATGTGTGCAGAATGTGGTTTTGCATTGTCTTGTTGAAATATGTATGGGCGTCCCTGGAAAAGAAGGCAGCATATTGTGCTCCAAAATCTCAATGTACTTTCCAGCATTAACGGTGCATCACAGAAGTGCAAGTTACCTTTGCCAAGGGCACTGACACAAGCCCATACCATGACAGACCCTGGCTCGTGGACTTGTTCCTGGTAAGAGTCTGGATGATCCTTTTCTTCTTTGGTCCGGAGCACACCTGAAATACTGATTCATCTGACCACAGTACACGTTTCCACTGTGTGATGGTCCATCCCAGATGCCTCGAGAAGTGGACGGCACTTCTGGACACTGTTAACATAGGGCTTCCTTTTGGCACAGTGCAGTTTTAACTGGCATTTCTGGATGTAACCATATATTGTGGTACTTGACAAAGGTTTGCCGCAGTAGTCCTGAGCCCATGTGGTGATATCGCTTATAAATGAATGAGGATTCTTGATGCAGTGCCGCCTGAGGGATCAGAGATCACTGTAGTTCAGCTTAGGCTTGACCCTTGTCCTTTACACACTGAAATTCCTTTAGATTCCTTGAATCTTTTAATGATGTTTTGCACTGTTGAAGGTGAAATATCCAAAAGTCTTCCGATCTTTCTCCAAGGAACATTGTTTTTAAACATGTCAATAATTTTCTAACGTATTTGTTGGCAAACTGGCGATCCTCGGCCCATCTTTGCTCCTAAAGGATTAGACCTTTCTTGGATGCTGCTTTTGTACCAAATCTTAATTACAATCACCTGTTGATATCACTTGTTTCAAATCTCATTATTATTTAACCAGTTTACCTGATTACTAGCCCTAACCTGCTCCTGTCCCAACTCTTTTGGAATGTGTTGCAGGTATGAATGACAGGAAAGGATGTATATTTACAAATGAAAAAGGTTTGACCAGACAAAACATGAAATATTTTGTGTTCATATTGTCTGCAATGAAATACAAGTCAATGTAAATTTGGAAATCACTACTTTCTTTTTTATTTGCGTTTTCCATACTATACTACAACTATACTACTATTTCTGATTTGGGGTTGTATAATATTTTAAAGCCTCCTATAGAAAATGTTCATTTAAAAGAGAGAATTGTGAAGGCTGTACTCTGCTGAGCACTGTAGATACAGTGTAAAACATACAATATATATTTCAAACAAATCACTGCACTGTAAAACTCACATGTGGCGTTTTAACATGTAGCCCATGGGCTCCAAACCCTAATGTGTTCACAGGAGAATAAATCACAATTTTTGGAGTTAATGTGTTGCTGAGATGTTGATGTGATACTCTGTTGTAATAAACATTACACTCTATAAAACATCCCTAGGGCACAATGTGCTGGTTAAATATGAAGGGAATTTGCTTCATCTTTTTTAAATAAGGGATTTATTTTGCATTGGATTCCTTTGCATTTTATTTTATTCAAACTATAAAAAATTACAGTAGTAAAATCTGTGATATTACAATACAGTAATACTACAATACTGAATGTATATTTAAGGTACACTATAGAACCTTTAGGAACTAATATGTATGATTAAGGTTTGAATTCAAAAGTATAAATAAAATTATTGTATGTTTTAAAATAAATTGCAATTTTAGATTTTCTACTTTTAAAAAAATATCATGTTTAATTCTGTTTTTTATTATTTGTGAAATTTCCTAGCAAATACATACATACTCAACGTAAATTAATCTTAAATATGTTTCAATATTATACTTCTACTGTTAAAAAATACAAAAAAGAGGCAGATTTTTGTGATTTGTGAAATTGCCTATTTAATTACATACATACTCAACGTAAATTAATCTTAAATATGTTTCAATATTATACTTTTACCTATAAAAAATACAAAAAAGAGGCAGATTTTTGTGATTTGTGAAATTTCCTAGCAATAACATCCATACTAAATGTAAATTGATGTGTAAATACACTCACCGGTCACTTTATTAGGTACACCTGTCCAACTGCTCGTTAACGCAAATTTCTAATCAACCAATCACATGGCAGCAACTCAATGCATTTAGGCATGTAGACATGGTCAAGATGAGTTCTGCGGGCGCAAATGCCTTGTTGATGCCAGAGGTCAGAGGAAAATGGCCAAACTGGTTCCAGCTGATAGAAAGGCAACAGTAACTCAAATAACCACTCGTTACAACCGAGGTCTGCAGAAGAGCATCTCTGAACGCACAGCATGTCCAACCTTGAGGCGGATGGGCTACAGCAGCAGAAGACCACACCGGGTGCCACTCCTGTCAGCTAAGAACAGGAAACTGAGGCTACAATTCGCACAGGATCACCAAAATTGGACAATAGAAGATTGGAAAAATGTTGCCTGGTCTGATGAGTCTCGATTTCTGCTGCGACATTCGGATGGTAGGGTCAGAATTTGGCGTCAACAACATGAAAGCATGGATCCATCCTGCCTTTTATCAACGGTTCAGGCTGGTGGTGGTGGTGTAATGGTGTGGGGGATATTTTCTTTGGGCCCATTAGTACGAATTGAGCATCGTGTCAGCGCCACAGCCTACCTGAGTATTGTTGCAGTCTTCTGATGGCTACTTCCAGCAGGATAACGCGCCATGTCATAAAGCGCGAATCATCTCAGACTGGTTTCTTGAACATGACAATGAGTTCACTGTACTCAAATGGCCTCCACAGTCACCAGATCTCAATCCAATAGAGCACCTTTGGGATGTGGTGGAACGGGAGATTCGCATCATGGATGTGCAGCCGACAAATCTGCAGCAACTGCGTGATGCTATCATGTCAATATGGAGCAAAATCTCTGAGGAATATTTCCAGTACCTTGTTGAATCTATGCCACGAAGGATTTAGGCAGTTCTAAAGGCAAAAGGGGGTCCAACCCGGTACTAGTAAGGTGTACCTAATAAAGTGGCCAGTGAGTCTATGCTTCAATATTATATTTTTACTGCTAAACAATACAAAAAAAGAAGCAGATTTTTGTAATTAGCTAACTTTCCTAATTAATTACATACATACTCAACATAAATTAGTCTTAAATATGCTTCAATATGATATTTCTTACCACAAAAAATACACATATTTTAGTTTTTTCTGAAGTATACCTTAAAATAATGCTTATTGTCTATGTACATGTGCTCAATATGTAATCCATTCACTGAGTAAATTCATACAAAATCATTTTTACGTGAACATGTCATTACCTGAGCTGTAAGTAAAATCAAGATGATCATTTTTTCTTTTTCTTTATCTTTACGGTGCGTCACCTTTTGCCAGAGAGAAGCTAAAAACAGATCAAGCCGAAGCTGGAACTAACAGATATTTATTTATACGCCTATTTCATTAGAAATCTTAATGAAAACGTGAATTAATTTGTAGCCCATTGTTCTGTTATTGCCGATTATGTGGACACCCTAATTAGATCAAGTTCAAGTTCAGCCAAGCTTTACTGTGGGAAAATGAACCTTTCCTACCTGAAAGGCCACCGTCCTCATTAGCCTTGCTTTTGTGGTGTCAGGTGTGGAAAATAAAGCCAATAAATTGCTTTAATTTACTCTCTGCAATGCACCTTTTGTATTAAAGAACTTTTTATTGATTTACTTTAATTAGGTGCATATCTTCAATTAACACCTCTTAAAAACTTGCAGAACTTATTGTGTGTAAAACTCATCATTCACTTGTAAATAACGAATGGCGCATGAATAATAATAATATTGTAGAGTATCTTGAGTCAACCACGAAACGAGGGCACTGATAATTGGGCGATTGGCTAATGTGGGGATATCTGCATTAAGCTTTATTAAAGTTAATCCCATATTCATATTATACTTATATTATATATATTATAATATATTTGGTAATGAATTATTGGTTTTAGCATGAAGAAAAGCCATGTTTAAGCTTAAAAGTAAAAAAATAAATCATAATATTAAAATATATGGTTACACTTTTGTTAATATTAGTTAACATTAATTATAATAATCAAATATGCTATTGTTTATTAATCTTAATGTTAATCTCAACTGTGTTATAATATATTTTTTAAGATCAAAAGTAATATCTTAGTCAATGCACCATGAATTAATACATATACCTTATAACATATACCTTAACTAACATTAATATGTGGAAAAATGAATAAATAAAAAACCAAAAATTATTTATATATATATATATAGATATAGGCAGTTATACATATATATACATATAGTAATCTGGTAGTGTTTGCTTTGCTTTGGCGTTTTCTGGATTCATTTTTGTAATCTCCCGATTGCAACAGAGAAATACTGGGAAATCTCCTTATAATCTTAAAATGTCAGCAAAATCACCTGTTTTGTCATCACTTTAGACATTACGCCAGAGAATCATTCAAACACTACCTCTAAAGTGACGCTGGTGAATGAGCAACTGTTCCTGCTGTTCTGACGTCAGCTGCAGATGTAAATGAATGGCGGAAGAAAGTAGTTCCTCATACATATATTCCTCATATATCTTTTTTATATACATGATAATGCCGTTGAACTGTTGTATAAACGCAATATCACACTGGTAGCAGTGCGATATGGCTATATATCGTCACCTGCGGCCTCGTGCCAACGCACGCCTCCCACCAGTGCCGATATACAGCCACATCGCACTGCTACTCATGTGATATTGCTCATATATATATAGTTCATTAACCAATGATACAATAAATAGTAATAAAAAAAAGCAAGCAGCATTAAGTAACTATTTTTCAAATGAGGTTTATGCTTAAAAGCCAAAGAAATTACCTGTGTTGAAAGTAAGCTGCAACTCTGAGTTACAGTAACATATTTACTGTATTATACTGTAATACAATTTCTGTCACTTAATATATAATAAAATTAATAAATATAGTGCTAAATTGTTATAATTAAATAGTATTAAATTATAAAGATAATATAAAGAGAATTCTTATTAAAATGTTTAATAAAACAAAATATATTTAAAAACTTGATGTTTATGCTAATCTAATATATATATATATATATATAAAATTATTATTATTATTATTATTATTATTATTATTATTATTTAAGTTTATACACCTTAATTTTTAAGTAAAATTTCAGTTAGGTTTATGGATAAAGCAAGAAAATAATTAGTTTTTTGTCTTCTCTTAATATATATATATATATAAATAAATATAACTTTTCTACTTTGCTTTATACATAAACCTAACTTAAATATTACTTCAAAATTAAGGTGTATAAACTTAAATAATATAAATAATATATATATATGTATATATGTGTGTGTGTAATGTTTGATAATTCTTAATTTAATAAAATTAGAAAAACATTTAAATGTAAAAAAACAAAAAAAAAACATAAATAAAATAGTTAAATGTTTATGATAATGTGTGGGGTCAGAAATACAGACTTACTTCAGACAGACTACTTGAAAAACATTCTATTCCTAAATCCGGTGGCTGATTTTTATTTTTTATTTTATGTTCCATCTCAAGTAAATGTATTTTAATTTGTATAATTTTTTCCACAAGCATCCCACAAGCTCACTCATGCAGTCCGCTGAAGTGGCCTTGCAGCATCAGAAATGTCATGCATCAATTTTGCATCAATCCAAGAGAGCGAGAGTGTATAGAGAGGGTCATGGCGTCCGCAGGTAAATCTGGCCCCTTCACTCGGCTGACAAGCAGAACATCCGTGACACCTGAGCAGGAGACCTAAAAGGACATCAATAATGAGAGGTGTGGGAGTGCATCTCCAGAGACGACACAGGCCCGAGTCTGTCGTCTGCACACACACACTGGCTAATAAGGGTTTAAAAGCCACAACTGTCCACACAGCCCACGCCAAACCCACCGGCCGGCTTTCTCTTCCAAACAGCTGCCTGATGCTTTCTGACAGGCCTCAGCTGTGTCCACTGGGGCTCACGCTGGTCAGCGGGTATATCAGCATCAAACAATGCAAACCGCGCTTATTATTCATCTTATTGGGCAGTTTTTTCTGTTAGTGTGATTGACTTCTGATTCATTTGACTAAATGTGTAACTGACTAAAAACAATGAATGTATGTATGTATAACTATCATGTATGTTTAAGGTACAATATGGACTTGAACTAATATGTATCTTTAAAGTACAATATGGACCCTTTAGGAACTAACATATACAATATGTTTAAGGTATAATATGGACCCTTTAGGAACTAATATGTATCTTTAAAGTGAGACATGGGCCGTTTAGGGACTAATGCGTATCTCCAAGGTGCAAGATGGACCCTTTATGAACTAATATGTATTTTTACAACATGGCCTTTTTAGGAACTAAAATGTATGTTTAAGGTACAGTATAGACCTTTTAGGAACTAAATGTGTCTTTAGGTACAAAATGGACCCATTAGGAACTAATATGTCTTTAAGGTACAACATGGACCTTTTAGGAACTGCAGTGTATATTTAAGATACAATATGATCCTTTAGAAAATATGTATCTTTTAGGTGCAAGATGGTTCCTTTAGGAACTAATATATGTTTAAGGTAGAATATGGACCCTTTAGGAACCAATATGTATCTTTACAATATGGACCCTTTAGAAACTATATATAAATTTAAGGCACAATATGGACCCTTTAGGAACTAAATATAACTTTAAGGCACAATATGGACCCTTTAGGAACTTAATATATGTTTCAGGTACAATATGGACCATTTCGAAACTAAATGTGTCTGTAAGTACAATATGGACCCTTTAGGAACTATATGTTCAAGGCACAATACAGACACTTTAGGTACTAATATATCTAATTGAAACACAAAAGTGTACTTTATAAATGTGCCCGAGTGACAGCTTTTTGTACCTTTATTTCTGAGAGTGAAATTCTCTAGCTATTAATTATTGCCTAGTTGCTTTTCACCCACCCTACAGAGCCCAGGTGTTGATTAGAACAGGCCCTCAAAATATTCTCCCAATCCAACAAAGAAGCACGTCATATTTCAGCTTGACTTCTTCATATGTATTTCATCTGGCATCTGGCAAACAACTTATAAATAACTCAAGAGCCATCTTAAATGCATTCCCATGAAATTTTTAGTGACACTGTAATGTAAGCCACTACCTGTCATGAATCGCAAATAACCTCGTGTTTGGCCTGTTGTCCATCAGCTCTCCGTCTTCCTCTTATTTTCTCCAAAGAAAGCAATCTCTTCTGACTGGGGCGGCCGTTCCTTCTCCCTGGATCCAGGCAGGCAATAATTTCGTTGTCATTTTGCTGTGCGGTGACCACATCATTGATGTGACAGTGCCGGGCATTAGGTAAAGTCCCCAGACTAGTGCTCACTTACAGAAGCTGCCTCGATCTGTCGTTGACGGTGATTAGATTAGACCCGGCTGGCAAACACGTTCCTTAGCGACAGGACTTCTTGATTTGCGAGGTCCTTAACCAACCTTCGGGAACTTTTAATATGTGATTTTCAGGAAATAATAATGATTTGTCCTTGATTTAGATTGTATCTTATTTGGCATGTTCATCTATGATGAAAAATAGAGGCATCACAAACAATCACAAGGAAGTGGCAAGTAACACATTTAATTAAATAGTACATTTTCAAATTAGAAAATCTATTTTTTTTTTTTTTTTTGGAGAAATGCACCAACAATAGGCATTGCATTACTAATAAATACAGTGGTTTTTATAGTTGCATTTCTGCATTTGGCAGATGTTTTTATTAAAAGTGACTGTAAAGGTATACTGATTGTCAGCTCATGCATTCCTTGGGAATCAAACCCGTGACCTTGGTAGTTTTCCGCTAATAATAAATAATTGTTTGCATTGTCAATCCAAAGTGACCTATTGCATTATAGGAATATAGTTTGTCAATGCTTTCTCTGGAAATCAAGCCCATGACCTTGGTATTGATCATTTTCCAGTTTTAATATTTAACAGTGATTTACTGTAGGTTGCATTGGATGCATCACATTGCATGCAACACGTTTATCCAAAGCAAATTAAACTGCATTGGAGGTATACAGTTTGTCAGTTCATTCTTTCCCTGGGAATCGAACCTGCGACCTTGGTAGTTTTTCAGTAATAATTATTTATTGTTTGAATTTTCAATTGTTGATTTTCATCCAAAGTGAGTTAGAGGACATTATAATATAATTTAATTCAATTCAATTCATCTTTATTTCTATAGCGCTTTTACAA
>CAIGQV010000001.1:31050545-31065806 GCA_903798115.1 Danio jaintianensis | reverse complement strand
TCTATCTATCTATCTATCTATCTATCTATCTATCTATCTATCTATCTGGGTGAACTATCCTTTTAATGTGAAAAAACCCAAAAAAAACAAGTAAGGATTATAGATAAATAAACAGTTTATCATGGGCTTATCATTATCAGTCTTTCCAAGAGAAATATGATTGCTTGTTCTTTTGTTGCTGACGTCACCTATTCAGTCTCTATGGCTGGCTTTTTGGCGCAAATTCATCTGTCACTTGATAATACGGCTAATACTAAACCGATATTTGGCCAAGTGTTGGTTCCATGTGTTACACTGGTAAATTTCACACTTGTGGTGTTATGCATTTACAAACGTGTCCGTTGTATTATTTAGTCTATGTTATGGTAATAATTTTGCATATTGTTGGGCCTGTGCCGTTGATAGTGATATTAATCATTTTTAGTGAAAATCTGAAGAAGAAAAAGCTAGATGCGATTAATTATTTTTAAATGTTATATATCATCAATTCCAATAAAGCGTCCACCTGATGCTGCCGTGCTAAGTGTGTTTTTGCGCTATTTAAAGGGCCAGTGCATGAGTCTCCGAGATTCATCAAAGACTTCAGCGGTGCTTTCTAATCGGTCGTGTGGAGAGTCAGTTGTGGCAGTGAGACAGGTGAGATGAACTGATAAGAAGAACCTATTTCAGGCTGCTGAGGGGGAGGACGATGTGATTCCTATCAGATGACCGCTGGGATGCTGACAGACGTGTTACTCTAGAATATGGCAAAGCTGAGGGGTGATTAGGTAAAACTTTGGAAAACTAACTGCGAGATATGATTTATGAGAAAAATAAATACAAGCGTGCATTTGCTTGAATGCAAATAGCAATTGTGTTATTATTTACCCCGTTGATTAAAGGCGATAGTTCAGCCTTAAATGAAAACTGCCTTATTTATTTATTTTTCCTTTCTTATGAACACTAAAGCAGATATTTTGAAGAATGCTGTTTGCTCATCGACTTCTATAATACAGTGAAACAATATTGGAAGTCTCAACATTTTTCAAAATATCTTCTTTTGTGTTCAATAGCCGAAAGAAATTAAAATATGTTTTGGACAAGTGAGTAAATGATGACAAAATGTTAATTTGTGGGTTAACTACATCCCTTTAATGCGCAATGCATTATTTTCCCTCGTCAGAGAAAGATACGTTACTTGCCAAACGCACTTTGGATACCGGAGAAAACAGACGCATCTTTATATGAGACTCTTTTGAATCACATTCAATATGTCTCCATAAATGCTTCTTTAAAACTCGGTTGGCTGCGATCCACAAACCTCAGAAGTGTCTAGCAGTGAGCATACGAACTAAATAAGACCATGCATATGAGATGAAAAATATAAGTTACACATATGTAAAATATGCATTGCAATTTAATAGTAATATCCTGATTTAATTCACATGCTTTTTAATGTTATTGCGCGGTCTTCAATGAACTTAATGATTTATCGTCAATGCTATATTTTTAGTTTATCATTAAAATATTTTATTAATTTTTTTTGTGTTTATTTCTATTTTATTATATAATAGTAATATTTTAAACTGGATGTGGTTGGTTTGTATAGGTTGGATTGACTCATGCCTGATTTTATTGTCTCAGGCAATGTTTTGAAGCGTAAAGCGTTGAATGCATAACCTGAAGTAGTCCATCCACATCAAATATTGATATGTCTTGGGAGCAGTAAACAGATCTTCAGGAGAGGCCAATATTTCACGCTATAACGCAAACATTTTAGGTAGGGCGCGAGGCGTGTCATTTCAAGCGTTTTAAATAATGAATAATCAAGTTTTTCCTCCGATTTTATTCGGCACACAATGGCTTTGAGTGCAAGACAATAGGGTTTATTTGCACTACTTAGTGGGCTACTAAGAAGCACACGAGCCCCAATTTTCACAGAGCTCAGTATACAAACATGGATGACCAGCAGAAGTGAATACACTGTGGCGTTCGAGCCTCCTTGATTACACTAATTAAGTTCTGTCTAATTAAATTACCGTCACGTGTTAACCAATAGCAAAAGTTGATTCATTAAGCATGCAGACCGAGCACTGAAAAGCAGAGCCTTTTCCTGATTGCAGGCTAGTGTCAATTGGCTAATTTGCTGTCTTGCACAAAGTAGCTCGAACCGCAGGAAGGCGTTAGTTTTCTCTCGCGCTCGCGTTAATTGCTATTTGTCATCGAGAGATGCAGCTCGAGCGTTGCATCTCGCCAGCTCTCGCGCGCTCCAAGAAATGTATGATTGTGGGCAGTGGCTACCCAAACGCACAAGCGTCTGAGCTCGCCTTGCAGGACTACCCTATTATATCAATCGGCGACAACCTGGAGAGAAGTTCACCTCTGAAAAAAAACTCCGCTGGGATGACGAATCAGTCAGAGGCAGACAATTTCGCCGACTCGAAGGACTCATCAGGGGACGTCCAGCGAGGCAAACTCTCTCCTGATCTTGACGGAGTCGCCGACAGTCGTCACACTTTCGATGGATCTGCAGGAGAAAGGTATCTCCTGTCTCAGTCCAGTCAAGTTCAGCCGAATCCCACCACCATGTTTCCCTACCCGAGTCAGCATGGACCGACGCACCCGGCTTTCTCCATCGCCAGCCCGAGCCGCTACATGGCGCACCACCCGGTCATCACGAACGGAGCCTACAACAGCCTATTGAGCAACTCTTCTCCGCAAGGTTACGCGGCCGCTGGCTACCCGTACGCGCAACAGTACGGACACGCGTACCAGGGCACGGCTTTCTACCAGTTTTCCTCCGCGCAAGCAGGGCTTGTGCCCGGCAAAGCGCAGGTTTACCTCTGCAACAGGGCCCTGTGGCTTAAATTCCACAGGCATCAAACGGAGATGATTATTACCAAGCAGGGACGGTAGGTGTTTTGCTGTTACGGCTATAAAAGGAGTGTTTGACAATCTATTTTTTCAACAAATGTGTGTTTTCGTTTGGCAAATATCAATAGGACATATTGAGACACATATAAAACATTTATCTTTTTCTTCCGACAAATATGAAACCTTTTTTCTCTTCTTTCAGTCAGCCTTTTCCATGAGCAAAATATAAATGATTTATTATAAATAAATTAAATAAACGCTATTATTATTATTATTATTGGTTGATTCATTTTCTTTATTTGCTATTTTTTATATTTGGTTTCAAGGTTTTGAAGGACACAATGCATTTATAATTAAACTATAGCCTTTTTTCGCTTTTTACTTTGTCAATACCTATTTTAAATACCTAAATACCGAATACCTATTCATTCACATATTTATTTTTTATATAAAGAATTTAAGATTGTTGTAAGCAGCACTGGCGTATTATGCATTGAAACTTTACATTTTATTTGCCCTCAGACGAATGTTCCCGTTTTTGAGTTTCAATATATCTGGTCTCGACCCAACGGCGCATTACAATATCTTTGTGGACGTGATTCTTGCTGATCCGAATCACTGGCGCTTTCAAGGAGGAAAATGGGTCCCGTGCGGCAAAGCGGACACGAATGTAACAGGTGAACAAAATATGCTTTTTGTTTTCATAGTTTATCTAATAATAAACCATTATTAATATTATTACACATTAATTATAGTAATAAATTTGATAATAATATAATAATAATAATAACAACAATAATAATAACAATCTGTTTAAATAACATTAATTGTACAAGACGCATATGAGTTTTGGTTTTATTTAGCTAGTTAATTTTCATTTTTATGTGTGTTGTCCTGCCTCAGTACTGACATTCCAGTTCTAATATTTATGAACAGGGAACAGAGTGTACATGCACCCGGATTCGCCAAACACCGGCGCGCACTGGATGCGTCAAGAGATTTCCTTTGGAAAACTTAAGCTAACCAACAATAAAGGAGCAACCAACAACACCGGACAGGTCAGTTTTTAATCGATGCATTTGCTTTTTATTTCATTATTTGTAATTGCGTTATACTTTGTCATTAATTCGGGCTGCGTTTTAATTGACAATATTGCGCATGTGCTGTAAGAATATGCAATTATTTGGGGTGGACAGCATTTTACAGACCGTACACATTAAACGTATGCAAATAAAAGCAGCTCCACAAAATAATCAACACAATTAAACGAAATATTATCTTTAATATTAATGTAAATATATGTTAGAAAAAATGAAATAAAAACGTGATGTTTATTAAACGTTGCGTTCGTTTTTGTAAGCATGACATGTATCAGCTTAAATAATGCAACATATTAAATCTAATTCAGTTAATTTGTTGCAATGAGTTATTGATTTATATTTATACGTTTCAAATTGTGAAGGAGCTCATTTGCTTCAATGTGTTTGAATGGAAGCACGCGAGCGTAAAGACGCGTGAAGGGATGTTTTCTGACTCTCGTTTTTTCGCTTGAATTCCTGCAGATGGTCGTCCTGCAGTCGCTGCATAAATACCAGCCTCGACTGCATGTGGTGCAGGTGAACGAGGACGGAACGGAGGACACGAGCCAACCCGGGCGCGTGCAGACCTTCACTTTCCCCGAGACGCAGTTCATTGCTGTCACCGCATATCAAAACACTGATGTAAGAGAAAGAGAATTAATTGTGTTGGAAAATTCGATTGATTTGTGGGAAATTAAAGTGTTTTTAATGGTCTGAATTATGTTGTTTACAGATCACGCAGCTAAAAATCGACCACAATCCATTCGCGAAAGGATTCCGTGACAATTATGACACGTAAGTTTTGATTTTATCTTAATAATTGTCATAACTAATTATTATAATAACTAATCATAATTAGACCCTTTCTAATTTGTCTGACCAAAAATCATTAAATAAATAAAGTGAGAGTCAGTTATAGTTAATATTACTGACTTGAGTGAAACCAATAAGTGCAGATGAAATAAATGTTTTAGTTTCTTGAGCTTAACCAAAATATATCCTGCATTTGTGCATGAGAATTTATTTGTCGTACTGAATATTTTTTGCAAAACGTGAGTATTCTTTGAAGAATAATAATGCGCGTGCATTTAATTTGGTAATCCGTGCGTCTGGATTTTCATAAGTCTGTCAAATGATAGAGAAAATTATTTTATTGACAGAAATCCCATTGGCCAGTGTATTAATAACCATTTGTGCGTTGGATGGATTTGGATATCTTAATTTCCCTTCCCAGGATCTCATTGTTGCCATGCAAACTTTCAATGGCCGTCTATTATTATTATCCTATTATTATTATTATTATTATTATCCTATTATCATTGTTGTTATTATTGTTACATTATTATAATTATTAGTTTTGGGTGAAACAACATAGTTATGTTAGATATTTTAATATAAAACTCATTTGTGCAGTGAGCATATGCATTGTTCGTGTGCGGTGCTAATTTGTTCATTTGCGCAATTATGCGCAGAATGTAAAATATTTTTGTTCTCCCGCGCGTTTGCGACACTTTATTTACGGTCAGCCACGCATCTCATATGCGAGATTAACGTGTGTTTGTCCACCATCTTTCTCCAGTGTCTACACAGGCTGCGACATCGATCGGTTGACGCCGTCCCCGGGTGACTCTCCGCGCTCTCAGATCATGCCTAGCGCAAGATATGCCATGACTGGTTCTTTCCTGCAGGACCAATTTGTCAGCTCGTATGCCAAGTCCCGCTTTCACCCTGGCGTCGGAGGCGCTCCTGGCACGGACCGCAGCGTCCCACTTAGTAACAGCTTGCTCTCCCCGCAACAAACCGAGGAGACCACGGTGGCCTCCCCGCAGCGATGGTTTGTCACCCCTGCCAACAACCGACTGGACTTTGCCGCCTCGGCATACGATGCTGCCGCGGCTGCTGATTTCGCCGGTAACGCGGCCACCCTTCTGTCGTACGCAGCTGCCGGAGTTAAAGCGCTGCCCCTGCCCGGTGCGGGATGCTCCAACAGACCTCTGGGGTATTACGGCGAGCCGCCGGGGTGGGGCACCCGCACGCCACCGCAATATTGCAGCAAATCCAGCTCTGTCTTGTCGTGCTGGCCGTCCAATTCCGTAGGGAGCAGAACGACCGCCTCCAGCTACCTGGTCCCGGGACTCGAGGACGGAGACCCCATTGCGCCCGAGAGGTCACCGCTAGGCGGGGCGGATGAGTCCAAACCCAAAGACCTGTCTGAATCCAGCTGGATAGAAACCCCGTCCTCAATTAAGTCGATCGATTCGAGCGATTCTGGGATTTTTGAGCAAGCCAAGCGGAGGAGGATTTCGCCATCTGCCACGCCGGTTTCCGAGACGTCGTCTCCATTAAAATCTGAAATGTTGACGCCGAGGGAATGCGAGAAAAACTGCTCCAAGGACATCGGCTACTACAGCTTTTACCCCCACAGTTAGAAAACTCGGACCGACTAATGCATGGCTCGTGTGTTCAAGGATTCACAAGTGACTTATAATCTATTTGTGTCCTGCTATTTATTTATTTGTTTATTTATTTGCTCGTATATCCGGTCGCGTCGTTCGAAGGACGTCACGCGTCGAGTTTTAACGGAAAAACCCGGACACTTGATCAAATATGTACTCGGTTTTCGTGACCAAATGACATTTTAAGGTTCTAACTGTCAAACCTATTGTAAGTATGAAAGTACTGTACATAATTGTATTTATCTATCATTTGTGATTCTTCTTGTTGAATGTTGATGTACAATATAGAAAACCGAATTAGGTTTATGTTCAGTGTACTTAGAAAACGTACTTACATTCGTTAGTTCGAATAGCTACATATATTAAATATTTTGATGTTTGAAAATCTAAGGATACATCTCCTGTAGGTTCCAGTTGTGATGACAAAATCGATACGACTGAATTGGAAGTAGCTGCTAATCCGTTGAAAAGCCCGCCAAAAAGAGTTGAAATGGCGGACGCATGTCTGTCAGAGGTTGATTTTACGTAAGCTTATATTGATGTTGCTTTTAGAGTCGCGTCGTTTGTTCGTAAATATCATAGTCCGTAGTTTCATTTTGTGAACCTTGTTGAAATGTTTTTAACCACACCAGCGTAAAATCATTTATCCCATTACCCTTTTTTGTAGAGATAAAAACCTAGACAACCATCCCACGTATTAACAACCCAGGCATTTTTCATTTGTATTTCATGGGTTGTTTTCTCATGAGGAAAATCGCGAGTTAGGCCTGCTAATGTGTAAAGCTAATGTAATTTGTGGTGTGCTTACTTGCAATAAATATGACAGAATGTGAAACCCCGGGCAAAGTACACAAGATTCAAACCAAGCTGATTTCAAAACCAAATATTTGAACCATCTTCTCTACCTGTCCGTGAGAGGTATATTGAAAACTCCAGTCACAATGTGAATTTTGTTGCCTGTACGATGCATTTTCATAATAAAATGTAGTCATGCAATGCAACAATTAAGATAGTCGCCCAGAACAAACTTTTTGGTAGTTCTCTATCTGTTTTAGATGGATTTTGTTTTACTATAATTTACAGAAGCCCCAAAGGTAAACAGTAGCGTAAATAACAAAGTAACAGACCAGATACATTTAGATAATGAGATTTAAGTCAATATATGGGCACATTTTGGTTGTCAAATGTAGGCGGTGTGTGCATTACACCTGTGATTTTATATGGTCCATTTCAGGGCAAAAAATAGTTTAAGATTTTAAACCCATTTATGATCTGGATTCTTTAAAAACAGACCAATATTTATGCTTTATTAGGTCTTTTGAATTAGGCTTTAGATATTGTTGTGATATTTAGACCTGATTCATTAATACTCACACAATTTTGAATGCATCCGCAAATTAACCCCACCGCCACTTGGGTAATATTAATTACAGAAAGTTAAAGGCAGTTCACTTAATCTGTTAGTATGTTTGATATTTTAATGTAATGTAATTACATGCAGACATTTTTAAAGTTTTACTTGCATCTAGATAACTTATAGAGACCACCATAGTCCTTATTGCACAATCTAAAACATGACAATATTTTATTAATAATAATAATAATGTCAATATGATAGACATTTCTGTTTTTTTTTTTGTTATTTAAGCTCTTTTACATCCACATGCAACCTGCATATTTATGTAAATGAGTGATATGCTTTTATTAAACAGGCAGAATGAATCAACTGAGATCATTTACCATTTCTATATTTTGTCAAGGTGTCTGAAGTTTTGAATAGATTAATGAAAAGTCCTTTACATCTGCAACTCTTAATCTCGGTCTTGGAGTATTGCACATTATTTGAGGTTTCCTTTACTGAATATTAAATATCATACTGTCAGAAAAGCCACACATCTTAGTCTTAGGATTGAGATCCTTTGTATTTTTTATCTTATTAAATGTTCTTACAGTAACTCCAAGACCTGAACTGTCAGATCATGCATACTGAGCAGTCATTGAGTAAATTGCATCAAGCTACTCTTGCCTTTTTTATTTGCTATGGCATGCAGACTATGTGGCAGTATCTTTTTCTCATTTCAGATATTTATTTGAAAAACCTTGTTGTTGTTTTTAATTGTTTGCTGCCTCCCTGTGGTTCAGTGATAGGCTCAAAAAGTAAAAAAAGGCAGCCTTCTAAATGCGATATTTTAGATTTCTGGTATATAGTTATGAGATTGACATACCGTTATTTATTTTATTTTTATTTTATTTAAAAGTAATAATAAAATAAGATGTCAGAGGAAAAAAGTCAGGGTGTTCAATGAATCATCAAATCAGTCCTGTAAACGCCTAGCACTGCATTGCAAGGGTGCGAACACTAGATGGCGACAGCGTCGTAGTGATGAAACCAACCAAATAGTCTTGCGATGTGTTGTAGCGTTCATGTTTGCAAGATATTTGTGTATTTTCACAGCAAAACACCTGAGTTGAAGCAGGTAATAGCATATTTAAAAATAAAGACATGGCAAAAATAAAAAAATGAATAAAAATAAATAAATAAAAAATGTCCCTGTAAAATCTTGGAGGGACTGACTATTGTAATTATAATGGTACACTATGTATTCATTCATTCATTTTTCTTCGGCTTAGTCCCTTATTTATCAGGGGTCACCACAGCGGAATGTTTTACACGGATGCCCTTCCAGCCGCAACCCAGTACTTGGTAACACCCATACACTTTCACATTCACACACACACACACACACGCACACACACACACATAAATACACTATGGCTAATTTAGTTAATGCAATTCACCTATAGCGCATGTCTTTGGGCTCATGCAGTGCATCATGCAGTGTCAAATTTACAGTAGACCAGAAAACATTCGGATAATCAGAAAATATTAACATTTTATTGCGTTTGATTAAAAAAAAGCCAAATAAATGACATTGAAAAGAAAGTCAGTTAAGCGGTAAAGTATTTGAGATTTGTATCTGCTAAGACAATGCAATTCAGACTTGTTATATGCTATTTAAAATATTTTACATATACAATCTGCATATGTAAATGAGCTACTGCTAATTTCAGAATTGAATTAAATGTTTGACTTAAATGTCCATCTTAAATTTCTTTAAAGATGGTCCAAAAGTTTTTAATTTCGGCTGAACAAATAAGTTGACTTGTAGCTCTTAATATGGAACCACTGATTGTCATTGTAATAAAGATAGCATTGGGTGAATAAGTCACATAAATACGCGAGATCTTGTGATTTAGATCAGGTATACATATGTGTTTATTTCTCAGTCACGTTCTGTTATTTGCAATGGAAGCTATTGATGTTCAGCATTACTGCTCAAGACAAATAGATCTTCTTAATGGGTTAATTTATGTCTTATAGATACAATTTAAATGGTTAAATAAACATATAACAATATCAAACCCTTATTCCAGCCATTAAATCCTACACTCTCAGAAATAAAGGTACGCAAGCTGTCACTGTGGTGGTACCTTTTCAAAAGGTACACATTTGTACTTAAAGGGTCCATATTGGTACCTCAAAAGTATATATTAGTACCAATTTCTTTTAAGAGGAACACTTTTGTACTTTTTAGGTACTAGTATGTACCCTTGAGGTATTAATATGGACCTTTTAGGTACAAATTTGTACCTTTTGAAAAGGTACCACCCCAGTGACAGCTCGTGTACCTTTATTTCTGAGAGTGTAATGGCGGTTGGCACAAATGACATTTGATACACATTTTTCTTTACTTTAGGTTGCCTTAAATGTCTGTTTGATGGTAAAAGCTGACATTTTATATATTAAGGGATGTATTGACTGTGTTATTGCAAGATAAATGTGAAGAAAGTCATAAAATTACATCTTTATGTATTCATTTGATTAATTTATTTAACCAGTTAATTTGTTTTTAGAGTATGAGAGCAGTGTGAAATTGATTTGAGTTAATAACCGATAATAACAATAATCTCGTAGCACTGCACAGATCGAGATGTGGTGATATGAAACTGAACTGAACATCTGAATCACTTTTGACACTCGGACATGGAGAATCAGCGTATGAACAGCAATAAATCATGTAATGATTTTCTTTTTCATGCCACAGTTCTTTGCCCATGAGAGAAATCAACACTCAAGAGCTCAAGAAAAGCAAATATTGTTCACCATTAGTGATGCTACTCTTTCATTTTCCTTCGGCTTAGTCCCTTATTTATCAGGGGTCACCACAGTGGAATGAACCGCCAACTATTCCAGCATATGTTTTACACAGCGGATGCCCTTTCAGCTGCAACTCAGTACTGGGAAACACCCAAACACTCACATTCACACACTCATACACTACAGCCAATTTAGTTTCTCCAATTCACCTATAGCGCATGTGTTTGGACTGTGGGGGAAACCGGAGCACCTGGAGGAAACCCACGCCAACACGGGGAGAACATGCAAACTCCACACAGAAACGCCAACTGGCCCAGCCTGGACTCGAACCAGCAACCTTCTTGCTGTGAGGCGACAGTGCTAACCACTGAGCCACCGTGCTGCCCTAAGTGATGCCAGCAAAAGGACTAAGAACTTGTGACTAAGAACTTTTGTAGCCGTGCGACAGAAAAAAGTCTAATTGAAGTCAATTGTAGTTTTGCTTCTTCAGTGATTCTCAATAAAACTCAGTTAATTATTGAATTAACTTCATCACAGCTTCTGTGATCTTGAATCTGTTTCTATCATTGAGAAAACATTATTTAAGTGTGCAAACCTGATGAAAAGGCAATGTTGACATTCCAAATTTTTGACATTTGATTCAATCTTAATTCAACACACATGAAAAAACACTATAGTAATTTATAGTAAATACCATAGTGTTTTTGAACCAGACATTGTAAAGTGTATTGTACTGTATATATTACAGCAGGGGTTCCCAAAGTGGGGGTTGGGACCCCCTGGGGGGGCCACGGGACAATGACGGGGTCCCTTGGTGATTTCCAAAAGTCAAATAAATTTTATTAAACTATTAGAATTACCATATTTTATCCATAACCCACAAAAGGTAAATATAGTAGTTAATAGTTACATAAAAATACAACAACATGCAAGTGAAAAGCCATCAGCCTTTCAATTATTTTTTTCTCATAGGATTGGTGTGTTTACGTTAGATTAACAACACAGCAATAGTGTCAGATGCAGAATATGGATTTTATAGCACCAGGTTAAACTTTCAGACACCTTTATGGCAATCAAATACATAAAAAATAAATACAGGCCACAACTGAATATTGAGAATGATCTCTGAGTGGCGGTCTCCAAAATTAAACCAAGAATAGACTTGTGCTGAAAACATTGTGCCCACCAGTCTCATTAGGTGAGGTTAATATTAAATTAAACAAATTAATACATCACTATAAAAATGATATTTTTGTTAGACTGTTGCACTTTTTGTGTTGTCAATATGCTCGTGTTTATATAGGCCTATTGTTGTGTGCAATGTTTCTATAATTATAACCACCTCCAAGAAATTTGGGGGTTGCGAATTACTGGTATTGTTATTTTGGGGGTCGGGGGCTGAAAATTTTGGGAACCCCTGTATTACAGTATTTACAACTCTTTGGTAATTAATGCTACAGCGTACTGTTGTATTAAATATAGCGAACTGATAAACTGTAAAAAATACGTTAGTTTTACTACAGTATACTGTGGTGTATTGTAGTATGATATACAATATAGAATTGAGTAATTTGTTTATATTACTAAAGTTGTTTAAGTCTATAGTCTTTGGTATAACATACCCTATACTTGTACACTTCCTGACAAAAGTCCTGCCATCGATCCCAGTTTTAAGAGCAACAAATAATAACTTGACTTCTAGTTGATCATTTGGAAAAGTGGCAGAAAGTAGATTTTTCACACGAATCATCTGTTGAACTGCATCCCAATCATCACAAGTACTGCAGAAGACCTACTGGAACCCGCATGGACCCAAGATTCTCACAGAAATCAGTCAAGTTTGGTGAAGGAAAAATCATGGTTTGGGGTTACATTCAGTATGGGGGTGTGCGAGAGATCTGCAGAGTGGATGGCAACATCAACAGCCTAAGTATCAAGCCATTTGTGCATTACATTACAAACCACAGGAGAGGGCAAATTCTTCAGCAGGATAGCACTCCTTCTCATACTTCAGCCTCCACATCAAAGTTCCTGAAAGCAAAGAAGGTGAAGGTGCTCCAGGATTGGTCAGCCCAGTCACCAGACATGAACATTATTGAGCATGTCTGGGGTAAGATGAAGGAGGAGGCATTGAAGATGAATCCAAAGAATCCTGATGAACTCTGGGAGTCCTGCAAGAACGCTTTCTTTACCATTCCAGATGACTTTATTAATAAGTGATTTGAGTCATTGCAGAGATGTACGGATGCAGTCCTCCAAGCTCATGGGAGTCATACACAATATTCAGTATTTCTCCACTGCACCATGACTTTATATTCTATACTGTACATTATTTCTGTTAAGTGACAAGACTTTTGCCTAAGCAAAGTCAGACCTTACTGTCCTAATTAAATCATTAAAAATCAAGACATGATCATATTTAATTTTGGTAAAATAAGTGCAATCTAGAGGTTTCTAGACATTAGATGTTTCTATCATTAAAAAATATATAATTTACTCTATAAAAGAGTTTCTGCAAACCTGATGAAAATTCAACTATGAAGTTTCAACCTTTCGACTGTTGATTTAATGCTTATTTAATGTAGGTCTGCTATCTGGGGAAGCACTAGCCTATATAACATATAATGCCCCCTCCCATGGTGGAGCTGAAGTCCACCACTGCTGCGTCACACACAACAGCAGCTCCATGCGCCCTTACGAGTGTGCAGCAGAGTAATAATAATATCACCGCACTAAATATGTGAGCACACCATCTGCGGTTACGCACACGCATTACGCATTATTACACGCGCTGCCGTACGCGCACTCGCTCTGTTCCACAGGTGCAGAAGATGGACGCGAATGACCAAAGCGCGCAGATGGAGCCTCTGCTGCCCGCGGTAAGACGCCTTTAATCGGCCACATCTGTCCGCTTTTTGATCGTATGTTCTGGGCGAACACACGTGTGAGAGACCGTGAATGTTTTGCGCGTCTGCGGCTTGAAGGCGGCACGCATGTCACGGCTGCATTTCTGCTGCATTGCATGTTGCGGATGGAGATTTTTATTTATTTATTTATTTATTTATTTACTATTAACGCGCGACAGTCTGTTCGCTACAGGTTTATCGTTGGTTTTCGTAAAATGAACGTCTCATGCGTCGAACATCAGTATGTTTTGATGAAGATGCTGATGAGAAAGCTGACTTGCATCACGATGACTGAACTTAATGGCTTATACAATGAAAAAACTGTCAAAAGGATGCTCTTATTGTTGTGATATTTATTTTTTTAATTGTACTTACTGTAGTAAAAATGATATGAGAAAAAGTCATGACAGAAAATGTTTTTATGTTACTTTAGCTTATTTTAATAAGCTAATCAGGTTTAAACAAAATTATTTTAGTCATATAAGGTTTAACATAATATTTTGACTGAAGTTATGGCTTATAAATGGAAAAAACTGTAAAAAGGAGAAATTACTGCACTGGAAAACATGCAGGGTTCCACATAATTCCTGCATGTTGTCCCAACACAAATCGATTAAGTTAACTTAATTATTTTTGTACAAATTTAAGTATATTGAACATGAAACAATTAAGTTGACCCCCCCCCCCCCCCTCCCCCCCACCCCCCGGAAGAACAACAAATAAATATAAAAAAAAAAAAATAAAAAAAAAAAAAAAAAAAAAAAAAAACCCCCCCCCCCCCCCCCCCCCCAAAAATAAATAAAATAAAATAAATAAATAAATAAATAAACAAATAAATAAATAAATTAGGAATTGAGTTGTGTTAAATAGTACACTGTAAAAATGATGACAAAAAGTCATGACAACAAATATTTTTATGTTACTTTAACTTATTTTAATAAGTTATTCAGGTTTCAACAAAGTTGTTTTAGTTATATAAGGTTTAACTTAATATTTTTTAGTAAGTTGAGATGACTAGAAAAGTTCTGAAGATTTGATTCAACTAAACAATTTAAGGCAGTACAATATTTACAGTGTAAAATGCTAATATTCTGCCATTGTAATGCATGGAAATAATGCTGTATTAGATTATTGAGCATTTGAATGTAATCTGTTCGCTACAGGTTTATCGTAGTAGGTTTTCATTAAATTAACATCTTATATTAGCATGCGTCAACAGTATGTTTTGATGAAGATGCTGATGAGAAAGCTGACTTGCATCACAATGAGTGAACTTAAACGCTCATACAAGGAAAAAAAACTGTAAAAAGGAGAAATTACTGTAATATGCTTGTATTATTATGATATTTATTTTTTTAAAGTAGTGTGCTTACACTATAAAAATGATGACAAAAAGTCATGACAACAAATGTTTTATTGTTACTTTAACTTGTTTTAATAAGTTATTTAGGTTTCAACAAAATTGTTTTAGTTATATAAGGTTTAACTTATTATTTTTAGTCAGTTTCACTAATGTAAGTAGAAAATTTCATATGATTCAACTAAATTTAAGGCAGTAAGATTTGTTTTTACAGTTAAAATGCTAATATTCTGCAGTTTTAGTTGTATTATACTGTGCAGACACTTTATTACAGTAATTTTAATTGTAACACATATGAAAAATGCTGTATTACAGTAATTAGCATTTGAATAAAATCTGTTCGCTACAGGTTTATCGTAGTAGGTTTTCATAAAATAAACATCTTATATTAGCTTGTGTCAAACATCAGTATGTTTTGATGAAGATGCTGATGAGAAAGCTGACTTGC
>CAIGQV010000001.1:31016514-31031975 GCA_903798115.1 Danio jaintianensis | reverse complement strand
ATGCTCTCCCCCCTCATTGGGTGTTCGATCATGCTTACCTCTCCACAACCACTATTGGCTATTTATGACAGTTGTTAAAAAGCAGTTACACTTTACAATAACATTTCAAAAGTGAAAGTGACAATGTGTCCAGCTCATGTTGTCTGGTATCACAGGACAATATAATGATGGCTTTTTCAAAGCTCTCAGCTAAGACAAAGCTAAGCTTTATTATTCAGATTAGACTGAAAACATTTTCCGCTCAGCGTGAGTCCTGAACAGACTGACAAAGCTGCTTATTATTGCTTAATGGACAATAAACAGAGCTGTACAGAGACTTACATCTGTCCACAGTGATTATGTGACGCTCAGGTAAACTCTGCCTATAAAATAATGAAAGATGAGAGCCAATTATGTCTATCGTTTGAGCTAATCTGGAGCTTGTAATCTCAATATGAATTCAGTCAATGTATTTTCTGTGTATTAGTAGCAGAATAAAATATGTCCTCGGTGTTGTCCTAGTGTTTTTGGATAATCCTCAATAGAGATGCTCATGTAATGGCCTTTAGCTGAGATTAAGCTTGTATACGGAGGGCTTCTGAGATTGTTTTAAAACTAATTGGTGCTCTTTGGATATTCAGGATTATTGTGTTCAGAAGGGAAGATGTCCTGCCACCTCCTCTGTTTAAAACGACCTGCCTTTTTCAGGAGAAAAACTACTGTTTGGAATGACATTGATGTGCAGCTTTAGTGGCTGTAAATGTAAATGCTTTTACTATATGTTTATATCTTATGTAATCAAAGATGAGGCGGTATGGTGGCTCAGTGGTTAGCACTGTCGCCTCACAGCAAGAAGGTCGCTGGTTCGAGTCCCGGCTGGGCCAGTTGGTGTTTCCGTGTGGAGTTTGCATGTTCTCCCCGTGTTGGTGTGGACTAAATTGAACTGAATTGGCCGTAGTGTATGAGTGTGTGTGTGAATGAGAGTGCATGGGTGATTCCCAGTACTGGGTTCGGGCTGGAAGGGCATCCGCTGTGTAAAACATATGCTGTAATAGTTGGTTCATTTCGCAGCATGCATTTTAAACCTAATTCAAATGCATTAGTTTGTAGTGTTGTGACTGGAAGCAAAACTCCAGGACTTTTTGGCAGATGTCAGCAATGTTTGTGTCACATTTGCATAAACTTTCTGACGATCTCAACACTTGCTGTGCTCTGCTGTCAATCCAACAGTTGCAAACCTGTGACTGAGCGTTTTTACAGCTTGAGATGAGAAGAGGATAGATTTTAAGTGTGAAGTTCATGTTGATCCAAAATGTTGTGTTTATTGCGTATGCATAGTGTGATAAGTAATATACATAGTTAAAATAGGGATATGAATCAATTAGTGTATTACTGGAAAATATCTCTATAGAGTTCAATATATAATTATTAGCTATCCTGTGAAATTTGAATTCTTTTACAGATATTCCTGTTTACTGGTGAAAAGAATAGTTGTAGTATAGTTCGCCTCACAGCAAGAAGGTCGCTGGTATGAGCCTCGGCTGGGTCAGTCGGCGTATCTGTGTGGAGTTTGCATGTTCTCCCCGTGTTGGCGTGGGTTTTCTCCGGGTGCTCCGGTTTCCCCCACAAGTCCAAAGACATGCGCTATAGGTGAATTGGGTAGGCTAAATTGTCCGTAGTGTATGTTTGTGAATGAGTGTGTATGGATGTTTCCCAGTGATGGGTTGCAGCAGGAAGGGCATCCGCTGCGTAAAACATATGCTGGATAAGTTGGCGGTTCATTCCGCTGTGGCGACCCCAGATTAATAAAGGGACTAAGCCGAAAAGAAAATGAATGAATGAATGAATGAATGAATGAATAATTTATAGCTACTTTATTTGGTCTTTGCCATGATGACAGTGCATAATATTTTACTAGTTATTTTGCAAGATAGTATATTCAGCTTAAAGTGCCATTTAAAGGCTTAACTAGGCCAATTAGGTTAATTCATAGTAATTATTATAAGAAGTACTGTGAAAACATTCTTGCTCTGTTAAACAGCACTTTGGAAATAAATAAAATGAAAAATAAAATAAAATAAAATAAAATAAAATAATAAAAAAAGATTTAATAAATAAAAAAATATTAAAATATAATAAAATAAAATATATATATATATATAATAAAAACAAATTATAATTAAAATAATAAAAAAATATTAAAAGAAAAAGAAAAAATATATATAAATCAAATAAAATGTATAAAGAAAATAAAAATAAATAATAAAATAAAATATATAAATAAAATAAAATAATAAATAAAATAAAAAAAATAAATAAAAAAATAAAATAAAATAAAAAAATAATAAAAAATATATATAAATAAAATTTAAAATATAAAAATATAAATGAAATAAAATAATTTAAAAGTATAAAATAAAAATATATGAATACAATTAAATTAATAAAATAAAAGAAAAAATATAAATAGAAGAAAAGAAAAGAAATAATAAAAGAAAAGAAAAGAAACACAGGATGGCTAATAATTTGCTGTTTTTTTGCACAGAGCATAAATCAGAATGTGCTAAATGCAATAATATGCTAAAATAGGTAATTTAGTAATTCATAATCATGTAAAATTATTAATTTAATCTTTTTCAATTCATGTTTTGCAGGTGGTCACCTCTCCTGACAGACAAAGTGTGGTGAGTCAACATGTTACTTTCAGCCCACATGAAAAAATACTATAGTAATTTATAGCAAATACTATAGTACTTTTGAACCTTACTATAGTAAAATGTATTATACTGTATATATTATATTATTTACAACACTTTGTTAATGAATACCACAGCCTACTGTAGTATTAACTATAGTGAACTGATAAACTGTAATAAATAATGTGATGTACTTAAGTGTTACTACAGTAAACTGTGGTGTATTGTAGTGTAATATACTCTATAGTTGTCGAAAACTACAGTATTGGGTCATTTGTTTATTTTGCTATAGTCATTGTGTTTCCATAGCAACTGTAGTATTACCACAACAGATTAATTCAAGTACTTTACTATAGCATGATTTAAAAACACTATAGTATTTACTATAAATGACTATAGTATTTTTTTCATGTGGGACTTTATGCTGTGTGAATTGTAGAACACTTGACTGGATTTGACTGAACTGACAAAAAAACTGCTAATAGATATTAATTAAGGGGTGGCGCGGTGGCTTAGTGGTTAGCACTGTCGCCTCACAGCAAGAACGTCGCTGGTTCGAGTCCCGGCTGGGCCAGTTGGCACTTCTGTGTGGAGTTTGCATGTTATCCCCGTGTTGGCGTGGGTTTCCTCCGGGTGCTCCGGTTTCCCCCACAGTCCAAACACATGTGCTATAGGTGAATTGGATGAACTAAATTGCTCATAGTGTATGAATGTGTGTGTGTGTGAATGTGAGTGTGTATGGGTGTTTCCCAGTATTGCGTTACGGCTGGAAGGGCATCCGCTGCGTAAAACATATGCTGAAATAGTTGGCGGTTCATTCCGCTGTGGCGACCTCTGAAATAGAGACTAAGCCGAAGGAAAATGAATGAATGAATGAATGAATAAGATATTAATTAAAAGGTCCCAAAACGATTCTCCAAATCGTGTCAATGTGATTAATATTGCTGATCATATTAAATAAAGACAGATGAGTGACTGGAGAATACAGTGCTATCCTAATCTACAGTCATGATATATCATTGATCTCTTATTGCTGCAGTTTTTTCCCTTGTTTTTCTCTGTACTCGGTGTGAAGCTTCTGGATACTCTACGTAAAAGGTCACAGATGTTATAAATCTGTCGTGTGTCCAATGACACAGCTCACCGCAAGCCCGCTTTGCTTCTTTTCTGTGACATTTTATTCAGAAAAGACCTTGAAACGTCAGCGTATAAAAACTGGTTATGGAAAAAAAACTGGTTATTGTTTAAAAATGAATCAGTGGCTAACAATGTTGCTATGCTAACCTTGTTGTTGTTGTTAAATGATGACCAAGTGTGTTATTTGCTTATAAAAAAGTAAATTAATAAAGTGATTAACTTTTTTTAAAGCAAATCTTTTTGCAGTTTAACTTACAGTTGAAGTCTGAATTATTAGCCCTCCTGTATATTTTTTCCCCAATTTCTGTTTAACGGAGAGAATATTTTTTCAACACATTTCTAATAGTTTTAATAACTCATTTCTAATAACTGATTTTATTTATCTTTGCCATGATGACAGTACATAATATTTGACTAGATATTTTTCAAGATACTAGTATTCAGCTTAAAGTGACATTTAAAGGCTTAACTAGGTTAAAGTTAGGTTAATTAGCCAAGTCATTGTATAACGATGGTTTGTTCTGTAGACAATCCAAAACAAATATTGCTTAAGGAGGCTAATAATATTGAGCTTAAAATGTTTTTTGAAAAATAAAAAACTGCTTTTATTCTAGCCGAAATAAAACAAATAAGACTTTTTCCAGAAGAAAAAATATTATAGGAAATACTGTGAAAAATTCCTTGCTCTGTGAAACATCATTTTGGAAATATTTGAAAAAGAAAAAATATTCACAGGAGGGCGAATAATTCTGTCTTCAACTGTACATTTCCTAAAAATATTTTACATTTACAGTTAGTTCATGTATATAATATTTACTTCAGCTTTTTAATCATTCTTTAAAATATACACTGTCAAAAATTGCTGGGCTCCAGACAATAAATTTGTGTTGAGACAACCTGGAGAAATTAAGTTAACTTATTAGTTTTTTACAAATTTAAGTGAATGGTTTTATGTTACAATTAAGTTGTTCAAAAAACCCCTCAAGAATTGTGTTGATTCAGCTCATTTTAAATAAGTAGTTTGATCAATCAATAAACAATTTTTTTTAAAAGTGTGAATATTCTATGTAAAGGTATATTACTGTATTTTGACAGTTGTTATGTTAAAAGTGAGATTTTATGGATATATAAAACCATTGAATGTATAATTACAATAATAACCTGTAATTATGGAATAATTTAACAGTCAAGGAATAATTATGAAATGAAGTTTATCTGTTTTATTTATGGCTGCACGGTGGCGCAGTGGGTAGCACATTCGCCTCACAGCAAGGCGACATTCACAGCAAGGCGACAGCAAAGCACATTCGCCTCAGGTCGCTGGTTCGAGCCTCGGCTGGGTCAGTTGGCGTTTCTGTGTGGAGTTTGCATGTTCTCCCCGTGTTGGCGGGGGTTTCCTCCGGGTGCTCCAGTTTCCCCCACAAGTCCAAACACATGTGCTATAGGTGAATTGGGTAGGCTAAATTGTCCGTAGTGTATGTGTGTGAATGAGTGTGTATGGATGCTTCCCAGTGATGGGTTGCAACTGGAAGGGCATCCGCTGCGTAAAACATATGCTGGATAAGTTGGCGGTTCATTCCGCTGTGGCGACCCCAGATTAATAAAGGGACTAAGCCGAAAAGAAAATGAATGAATGAATGTTTTATTTATCAGTTTTATTCTGACAGTTTTTTAATGAACATTTTCTGGTGCCTCTTTTGCCAGCAAATTGCCTTTTTAAAGATGTTTTTAGAGTGTAGTTACAGCAATCTAACTGTGGATCTGAGATTTACAGTACATCATGTAAACTGCAGCATTACAGAATGTTTTCTATTGATTTAGCTGTGCAGCATTATTAGATGTTTTTGATTGCATGCACATTTCATTTTTAAATGAGATGTAAAGAGATTTAAGGTATACTTACAATAATAACCTGTAATTATGGTATAATTGAACAGTTATGGGATATTTATGAAATAATAAAACAGATAAACTGTAAAAAAAAAAAAAAAGAAAACTGTTTAATTTATCAGTTTTACTCTGACAGTTTTTTTAATGAACATTTTCTGGTGCCTCTTCTGCCAAGAAATAGCTTTTCTTTAACAATTATTTTACAGTGTAGTTACAGTAATCTAGCTGTGGATCTGAGATTTACAGTACGTCATGTAAACTGCAGCATTAGAGCATGTTTTTTTATTGATTTTACGGTGCAGCATTATTAGATGGTTTTGATGGCGTGCACATTTTTAAATGAGGAAAAAAATCACTCCATTAAAAGATCAGCAGAACAGCATCTCAGCAACTCCTCTGTTGTCTGAGAGCTTGTGATCTGCTTCTATATTTGTGCTGGATCTGTGTTACACAAGCCTGTCGTCACACCAGGGCAGAGGAAGGTGAAGGATGAAAAGTTTTCAGAGCATTGCTTTTCATGCAGGATAGTAGAGGATTTTAAACACTGTGCTCTTTTCCACACCTGGAAGAGCCATTGAAAGGCATCTCGTTAATGCTTTATTGTGTCGTAGAGTAAAACTGATCATACAAATAGAAGTTCCTTGCGTTTAAAGGAAGGACATTTATATAATCTATACAATATAATGTAATGAGGCGACATGGTGGCCATAGTGTATTAGTGTGTGTGTGTGAACGTGAGAGTGTATGGGTGTTTCCCAGTACTGGGTTGCGGCTGGAAGGGCACCATCTGACACATCATAACCCACTAAGTGTTTATAACTAGAATAACAAAGTGTGTAGTACATGTGTTGTATTAGTACATATACAATTGAATTGAATTGAATTTAGTTTAATTTAATTTAATTTAATTTCATTATTTAATTTTATTATTTAATTACATTTTAGTTTATTTTTTTATTTGTTTATTTTATATTATTTTATTATTTAATATAATTGAATTTAATTTGGGTGTCACGGTGGCGCAGTGGGTAGCACAATCGCCCTTACAGGAAGAAGGTCGCTGGTTCGAGCCTCGGCTGGGTCAGTTGGCATTTCTGTGTGGAGTTTGCATGTTCTCCCCGTGTTGGCGTTGGTTTCCTCCGGGTGCTCCGGTTTCCCCCACAGTCCAAACACATGCACTATAGGTGAATTGGGTAAGCTAAATTGACCTTAGTGTATGAGTGTGAATGAGTGTGTATGGATGTATCCCAGTACTGGGTTGCAGCTGGAAGGGCATCCGCTGCATAAAACATATGCTGGATAAGTTGGCGGTTCATTCCGCTGTGGCGACCCCAGATTAATAAAGGGAATGAATTAATGAATGAATTTAATTTTATTTAATTAATTTATTTTTATTAATTTAATTAAATTAAATTTAATTTAATTTAATTTAATTTAATTTAATTTTATTATTCATTCATTCATTCATTTTCGGCTTAGTCCCTTTATTAATCTGGGGTCGCCACAGCGGAATGAACCGCCAATTTATCCAGCATATGTTTTACGCAGCGGATGCCCTTCCAGCTGCAACCCATCACTGGGAAACATTCATACACACTCATTCACACACATACACTACGGACAATTTAGCTTACCCAATTCACCTATAGCGCATGTGTTTGGACTGTGGGGGAAACCGGAGCACCCGGAGGAAACCCACGCGACCACATGCAAAAGGGAGAACATGCAAACTCCACACAGAAATGCCAACTGACCCAGCCGGGGCTTGAACCAGCGACCTTCTTGCTGTGAGGCGATTGTGCTACCCACTGCGCCACCGTGTCGCCCTAAATTAAGTTTAATTTAATTTTATTTTATTTTATTTTATTTAATTTTATTTTATTATTTAATTTTATTAAATTATTACATATTTACATATTCATTTTCACTTTATTAAGCAGACTTATATTTTCTGGTGGGCCCAGGATAGTCACTAGTGAAGGGTTTGAGGATATGTTTGCTCTTGAACGGATGGTGTACAGTACTAGACCTCGATATAAAGATAAGCATAAGCATAAAGAAAGCGTGAGAACAAGGTCAGGCCTCTTCTGTCCACTCCCAGCATGCCTCTGGGGAGGAGGCGGGCAAAATACAGAGGTGCAACACCAGAAGAGGAGCAGTTCCTCCCTGTATGAAAGAGAGAGAGACAGTGCAAGATAAGGACAGTGTAAGTTTGCATGCAGCGAGAAACAGTGCTGATGTCACTGCTGTAATCTGTGTGTGTGAGCATGCATGAGTGTGACCTGCACTGCATGTGCTGTAGATCAGTTGCATCATTGCATGCTCCATGATTTGAGACTTATTCTGGAGATAAAATAACAAAACAGACAGAAAATGGACCTTTACTGCCGACTGGACTCTCAGGTATGATTCTTGTTTTACTGCAGTGTTTTTTAATTGCATGCAAACTCTGCCAAGTGCATTGATTTAATTAATGCATGGCCTGTCTTTGAACTTTAATACAGTCAAATAATATGCATGCTTTAAAAATGAGCCCTTATAATTGTGCATTGGTAAGACTGTGCAGTGCAGTGTTGTGCTGGAGAATTGTGTGTGATGCAGTGCTGTTCTCTGCAGGCTGAATGTCATTGATCAGATGCAGGTTAGTGGTGTGGAGGAGGGGGTGCAAGCATGTGCTGAGACTGTAAAGAAGCAGGTTAGCATGCTGCAGATGTCAGACAGGACCTCAGATTCATCGCTCATTTTCTTTCCTGGACTAGCTTTAATGCTTAGGTGTTTCAGAGTAACATGTATGTTCTTACCTATGGCAGCATTTTAAAGAGCAGGCCATGTGGGTTTAACCCTTAACTTATCAGATAGCAGGACATTTGCGTTTAATTTACAGTATTGCAATTAAATCCTAATTTAGTCATGATAAACTGTATATCACAGGTCTTTTGTATATTTGTAGCCATATTTTTGTAGCCCAGTTTGTGTTGTTTACAGTAGTATTAGACTTTAGCCACTTATATGTTTATAAGCAACTGCAAAAAGCACAAATGTCAGGGCACATCAGAATTTCTCCAGTCCCACAAAACACTCTCAGACCCCAGAGGGTTTAACCCCTTAACTGTCCAATAAGTTTATTTCACTATATTGCAGTTAAATCCTAATCTAATCATGACAAACTATATTTCGTTGGAAAGATATGTCTTCTGAATTTATATTTTGCTGTATTCACTATGGTATGGTTCAGAAATGCTATAATATACTATATATATAGTTTTGCTACGGTAAACGGTGGTGTATTGTCATATAACATACAGTGCATCTGGAAAGTATTCATAGCGCTTCACCTTTTCCACATTTTTTTATGTTACAGCCTTATTCCAAAATGCATTAAATTCATTTATTTCCTCAACATTCTCCACACAACACCCCATAATGACAATGTGAAAACAGATTTTTTGAAATTGTTGCAAATTTATTAAAAATAAAAAACCTGAAAAATCACATGTACATAAGTATTCACAGCCTTTGCCGTGAAGCTCTAAACTGAGCTGAGGTACATTCTGTTTCCACTGATCATTCTTGAGATGTTTCAGCAGCTTAACTGGAGTTCACCTGTGGTCAATTCAGTTGATTGGACATGATTTGAAAAGGCATACACCTGTCTATATAAGGTCCCAGGGTTGACAGTGCATGTCAAAGCACAAACCAAGCAAACTCCATCATCCGTAAGTGGAAGATGTTTGGAACCACCAGGACTCTTCCTAGAGCTGGCCGGCCCTCTAAGCTGAGTGATCGGGGGAGAAGAGCCTTAGTCAGGGAGGTGATCAATAACCCGATGGTCACTCTGTCTGAGCTCCAGCGTTCTTCTTTGGAGAACCTTACAGAAGGACAACCATCTGTGCAGCAATCCACCAATCAGGCCTGTATGGTAGAGTGGCCAGACGGAAGCCACTCCTTAGTAAAGGGCACATAGCAGCCCGCCTGGAATTTGCCAAAAGGCATCTGAACAAAATTCTTTGGAGTGAATGCCAGGCGTTACGTTTGGAAAAAACCAGGCACCGCTCATCACCAGGCTAATACCATCCCAACAGTGAAGCATGGTGGTGGCAGCATCATGCTGTGGGGATGTTTTTCAGCAGCAGGAACTGGAAGACTAGTCAGGATAGAGGGAAGGATGAATGCAGCAATGTACAGACACATCCTGAATGAAAACTTGCTTCAGAGTGCTCTTCACCTCAGACTGGGGAGACAGTTCATCTTCCAGCAGGACAATGACCCAAAGCACACTGCCAAAATATCAATGGAGTGGCTTCACAACAACTCGGTGAATGTCCTTGAGTGGCCCAGCCAGAGCCCAGAGCTAAATCCTATTGAACATCTCTGGAGAGATCTGAAAATGGCTGTACACCGTCGCTTCCCATCCAACCTGATAGAGCTTGAGAGGTACTGCAAAGAGGAATGGGCAAAAATTCCCAAAGACAGGTGTGCCAAGCTTGTGACATCATATTCAAAAAGACTAGAGACTGTAATTGCTGCCAAAGGTGCATCAACAAAGTATTGAGCAAAGGCTGTGAATACTTCTGTACATGTGATTTTTCAGGTTTTTTATTTGTAATAAATTTCAAAAAATCTGTTTTCACATTGTCATTATGGGGGATTGTGTGTAGAATTTTGAGGAAATAAATGAATTTAATCCATTTTGGAATAAGGCTGTAACATAAAAAATGTGGAAAAAGTGAAGCGCTATGAATACTTTCCGGATGCACTGTAACCTTATTGTTGTAGAAAACTAGAGTATTGGGTCATTCGTTTACATAACAATAGTTGTTGTGTTACCATAGCAACTATAGAATCATCACAACAGATTAATTCATGTACTTCACTATGGTATGGTCCAGAAATGCTATAATATCCTATAAATTACTGTAGTATTTTTCACGTGAGCGAAATTACATTCACATTTTAAAGTAAACCAAATTCATTTTATTTTAATTGGTATTATTTTAATTTATTTGATAAAAAATAAAGGCGTCACGGTGGCGCAGTGGGTAGCATGATCGCCTCACAGCAAGAAGGTCGCTGGTTCGAGCCTCGGCTGGGTCAGTTGGCGTTTCTGTGTGGAGTTTGCATGTTCTCCCCGTGTTCGCGTGGGTTTCCTCCGGGTGCTCCGGTTTCCCCCACAAGTCCAAAAACATGTGGTATAGGTGAATTGGGTAGGATAAATTGTCCGTAGTGTATGTGTGTAAATGAGTGTGTGTATGGATGTTTCCCAGTGATGGGTTGCAGCTGGAAGGACATCCGCTGCATAAAACATATGCTGGATAAGTTGGCGGTTCATTCTGCTGTGGCGACCGCAGATTAATAAAGGGACTAAGCCGAAAAGAAAATGAATGAATGAATGAAAAAATAAAGGCGTCACGGTGGCGCAGTGGGTAGCATGATCGCCTCACAGCAAGAAGGTCGCTGGTTCGAGCCTCGGCTGGGTCAGTTGGCATTTCTGTGTGGAGTTTGCATGTTCTCTCCGTGTTGGCATCCGCTGTGTAAAACATATGCTGGATAAGTTGGCGATTCATTCTGATGTGGCAGCCCCTGATGAATTAAGGGACTAAGCCGAAGGAAAATTAATGAATGAATGAATAAATAAACCATTTATATATAAAATAAACCAAAACAGAACCAATTAGAATACGCATGTGTGCATAATAATGTTTTATTGCAATTCTGAAGTATATTGAACTGTTTTGAGATCATACAAATAAATGTAAGTTGATGAAGAGTAAAAGAGCTCATTTGTGTGCCGTACAGCATTTATTGCACTTAACAGCGGATTTATTCTGCTGATGATAGTGATGTTTTCCTCCATCTGCCTCATTCAGGATGCTCAATATCTGTTTCATCCAATTAAATCAATGCAAACCATCACGGGACACTCTCTAATCTCCCCGACTGCCCTCATGCTGCTTTAGAGGACTAGTTCAACCAAAAATAAATAGTCTGTCATCGTTTACTCACAGTCATGGTGTTAAAACTCATATGCACTCTTTCTAATTCCTTTATATACAGAATATTGGTCCCAATCAACCCCATTGACTTCCATAATGTATAAAAACTAAGAATTAAAAAAGAAATATATCTTTAATAATGGTGGACTATGTTATAAAAAATGTGATTTTCAAACTTCTGTGCTTTTATAAGCTATACAGTCAACATTGTATATAGTTTTATAGCAGCTGTGTAAATAGATAGAAACACAAAGGGATTCAATCTAAACTAAAGGGTCCTTATTAATACCTCAAGGGTACATATTAGTACCTAAAAAGTACAAAAGTGTACCTCCTGAAATTTTTAGGTGCTAATATATACCTAAAGTACCAATATGAAAAGGTACCACCCAAGTGACAACTCTTATTTCTGAGAGTGGACTGTAAGTTTGCATACAAAAAAGTAGGATTTTTCTTACATTTCTTTTAGATTAATGCAACAAAACAACACAAGTTTATGATACTTGCATGTTTTGTTCATCAAACAATCAACTTTCAAGAATTATGAAGTCTAGAAATGAACTATGAACTAACTAAAAATGAACTAACATATATAGGCTATACATTAACTACACTACATTGACATAACCTCAGTGTCACCAACATTACAATTTGTTTATAATTTTTCCTGCAAGTTTGAGTCGGAATTGTTTGCAAGATTATAAACATGGCTGTTAAACAACTATCGAGATGAGTTCGCTGTTTAATGTGATCACATCAACATAGGCTCATTCTGAAAACGTAGCCCTGTATACGTTTCTGGAGATTGCGAATTATGTATCCAGGGGTACGTATGGCTACATTTTATCTTTAAAACGAACACTACGGGGCGGTATGACGCTGATCCTTTTCTCGCTTACCAGCTGACCGCTTACCGCCATATGGACGGCTTTCCCGCTGGTAGTTTGTTCGGTAGCTTGATATGTACGTCGGCGGACTTGAGACGCAGAGAGGAGTTGACCACGACAATGGGGTTAGAGCATGGTGAAGAACGGTTCCAGAAAGCAGGTAAGACAAAAACAAAAGCTAAAAAATAAAATGTAGTAAATAACAGGGTGAGAATGCGGTAAGGTAAAAATAAGGCAAGGGCTTCTCTTTTTCTGGATTGCTTTTTTAAACACTATCGGTTGGGTTTAGGGAAGTGGGTGGGCGCTGGTCAATCAGTGCTTTTGAAAAGACTATTGGTTGGGTTTAGGGAAGGGGGAGGGGGGGTCAGTCGATCGGTCAGTCAGTCAGTCGACAGCGGCAAAAAATTTTTGGCAAAAAATCTGGCAAAAAAAATTTGAGATCTGAAAAAGCGTACACAGCGGCCTCTGGTGGATTCGCAAAAACAAAAACTGCAAACAAACGTAGCTCCTGGGACGTATTTTGCTCTCTCCAGAAATGTATATAGGGGTACATAATCAGAATGAGCGGATCACATGGTTCCAATTTAATGCTTAACGTATTAATTTATGGAACACAATTTCAAGAACATTTGAACATTTTTAATGCATTTTGTCCATTCGTTTACACAACAATGGCATTTTGTCGGCCAATGCAAACTTAAAAACTAGTTTTAAGGTGCAATCTTTTGAAAACAATATTTTTCATCTCTGTGTAAAACATGTTTTTATGAAAATGGTGATGGCATGCACATTAAAGGGCACCTATGATAAAAATCATCTTTTTTGTTTGGACAACTGTGTGATATAGTGTGTCCACAGTCATATTGGAGTGATATAAAATCAATAAGTCTCTTTTTTTTTATTTCCTGTCGTTAAAATAGCATCCAAATCCCTCCCATTTTGAGGCCGACCGCAACTTGACGTAGGAGTGCGGTTACAGCTTTACTTTATTACCACATCCGCGTGTCAGTACAATTATAAAAGAAGACGCTTCAATCCCGGGTTGTGGACGTTAAATCAGGTTTATTTTGTACATTAACATAACGGATATCCATACAGCAGTGGATATTAATGTGTATCCTGTCACATTTGCCATGCAAAAACAGTGCAAAGCTAAACGCACGCGCTGTGTGTGTGTGTCCGCTGTGTGTGTGTGCGTGAACTTTGTAACGACATTGTGTGTGACTCATCGTTGCAGCTCCACAACAAATACATCAAATAATCATTGGGAAAGTTCTTACTGTAATATTTCTCACAAACGTTACATGAGATCTGCTTCCTTCATGTCTGTCTGAGACTAGCATTAAAGGCACAGTCCACCAAAACAGCTACAAGATGCTCAGAGCTAAAAAATTACAAACTTCTGAAAGGTCTAATAAATAATCTGATGGGTGTTTTGAGCTGAAACTTTACAGACACATTCTGGAGACACCAAAGACTTATATTTAATCTGGAAAAAGGGGTAAACTAGGTGCCCTTTAAATGTTCAAACTACATATACAGTGTAAAGTTACTTTAAAACAAATATATATCACAATCTTGAGTCACTTTTTAAAACAATAACTACTGTGAATGTGTTAGATACTTTTAAAGCAAAGCAATGGGAAACGTGTTATGTTATTTTTGTTTGTTTATTTGTTTCTTAAGATTAAAATAGATTAAATTGTAATAGATTACTTTTAAAAGTAACTTCACCCAACACCGACCATATACATCACTCGTGTAAATACTGTACACCACTCTGGCTTTGTTTTTGCGGGCCGTTATCGCATGTTACATCTTCTTGAATCTTCTATGAGTTTATCCTTTCATGAGGTTTAAGTGCACAAAGATATTTCTCCTCTAGCTAAGAGGATTTCACGTCAATCTGTGTCCATTTATTTGGAAACAAGCATTAAAATTAAGCTGATTGCTCTTTCTGTTATTTGGGCGAAAATCCAAAGTTTCTTTTTTCTTGGAAATTTCCACAAAAGCGAGATTATGTTCAGGAATAATGGACCTGCATGCTGAGAAAATAGCAGATGTAATTATTCAAGTGTTATTTCACTGATAGTTTTGCTTCTAAAATTATAGCAAAGCAGTATTTTTCAGCCAGCTGGAATCGATCGGATCCTCAAGAGAATACAGTGATGAAAAACAAGACGGTGACTTCATTTATCCGTCTGTAGCTAGACTTTTGCCTAGCATCTTCTTTAGACTGTAACCATACTTTTGACTTTATCTGCCCGAGAACTAAGACGTTTGTCTTTTTTCTGTCTGTATAAAATATTGTACATACTGATTATTTCACTGACTTATGACAATATTCAAAAACAAAGAAGGGTGTAGGGCTGTGCAATATGACAATTCACAGTTGAACTACACGATGTAACTACAGAAGTTTATCAATCAGAAATTTATCAAAACTCTTTGGTCCTTTTTGAGTGAGATGCTAATGGTCTAATCCGATTCAATGATCTATGCTAAGCTAAGCTAAAAGGGTCATATCAGCCTAGAAAATAGGAACTTTTAATTTTCTGTCAGTCTTAGTACACGATGTAACTACAGAAGATTCAAGCTTTAAACAAGAAATTTATCAAAACTCTTTGGTGTTTTTTAAGCGAGATGCTAATGGTCCAATCCGTTTCAATGATCTATGCTAAGCTAAAAGTATCGTATCAGCCTAGAAAATAGGAACTTTTCATTTTCCATCAGTCTTATTACACAATGTAACTACAGAAGAGTCGAGCTTTGAATAAAAAAATTATCAAAACTCTTTAGTCCTTTTTGAGCGAGATGCTAATGGTCTGATCCGATTCAAAGATCTATGCTAAGCTAAGCTAAAAGTATTATATCAGCCT
>CAIGQV010000001.1:30932647-30958057 GCA_903798115.1 Danio jaintianensis | reverse complement strand
TCCATCCATCCTTTTATTCCTGTCATCCATCTGTTCATCCATCCATCTATCCATCCATTCATCCTTTTATTTCTGTCATCCATCTGTTCATCCATCCATCTATCCATCCATTCATCCTTTTATTCCTGTCATTCATCTGTTCATCCATCCATCTATCCATCCATTCATCCTTTTATTCCTGTCATCCATCTGTTAATCCATCCATCCATCCATCCATCCATCCATCCATCCATCCATCCACCATTTTATTCCTGTCATCCATCTGTTCATCCATCCTTTTATTCCTGTCATCCATCTGTTCATCCATCCATCCATCCATCCATCCATCCATCCATCCATCCATCCTTTTATTCCTGTCATCCATCCATCCACCCATCCATCATTTTATTCCATCCATCCATCCATTCATCCATCCATCCATCCATCCATCCATCCATCCATACATCCTTCTATCCTTCCTTCCTTCCTTCCTTCCTTCCTTCCTTCCTTCCTTCCTTCCTTCCTAACTGATGTCAACTCAATACAAACTCCCAAACACAACCCATTACAGCATCTTGGCAACTACATAGACACTCACATAGATTTGGGCAGAATTTTGAGTCTTAATTTGGGCACAACTTTCTTTGTGTTTCAGCAAACGGAATGATTTGTGGTGACAAATTTTATTTTCACACATACTTTGAAAATGTTCAAGAATTCAACAATACACTCTGGGTAAATTTACTACCCTTTCGTTTTCTTGGTGCCTGTTTTTGCCCCATTGACCTCCATTATAAGGACATTTTTTGATTGCAAAACATTGACAGCATATAATCATATATTCTTGATTGTTGCTGGTTTTTCCTGTTGGGAAGAGGTCAAATGTGTAATTTTACTGTTGATCATCAGTTGCAGTACAAAAAAGCTTAGTTTCTTCCTTCTATAATGAGTATAATGTGTGTGTGTGCATGCGTGTGTGTGTGTGTGAGAGAGAGATCTTTGTGCACTTACCTTGATATGTCTTAGAAAATCAAAATAAGCAGCTCAGCTCTCAAAACATAGTAAACATAGTAAGTGTATTTATGCACACATACTATAATCTGCAGTTTTACTCCATAGAACTCCATTTAAAAGCCAGAAACCTTTTTGCACAGGCCTATCTAAAGGGTTAATGCTGCCAACTGATGACCAACAGTAAAAATGAAACATTTTACCTCTTCTCAACAGGAAAAACCAGCAAGAATAAAGAATGCATGATTATATGCTGTCAATGTTTTGCAATCAAAAAATGTCATTATAATGGAAGTCAATGGGGCAAAAACAGCCACCAAAATAATGAAAGGGGAGTCAATTTGAACAGTACACAAGGGTTAATAACCTCGCAGCAAGACTTACGTCCCTTCAGTCTTCAAACATCAGTCTATTTATAAACTCTGACTGGATGAAGCCTGTGTTTTTGTGTGTGTGTGTGTGTGTGCAGGGAATACGGTCTGTCATACCTGTCGCTCAGGGTGTGTATCGGGCTGTGGACGGCGTTCCTCTGTCTGCTACTGGTGGCCACCGATGCCAGTTCACTGGTCTGTTACATCACACGCTTCACAGAGGAAGCCTTCGCCTCGCTCATCTGCATCATCTTCATCTACGAGGCCATCGAGAAGCTCATTCACCTCGGAGAAACATATCAGTTTAATAAGAACAACAATCTGGACAAACTCACCACGTACAGGTGAACACTCTGCTTTGATTGACACAGGGTAATATAGATGCTGTATAGAGCAGTGTTTCCCAACCATGTTCCTGGAGGCACAGCAACAGTACATATTTTGGATGTCTCCCTTATCTGAACCATTAACTTCAGGTTTTGGAGTCTCTTCTTATGCTCTGATGAGTTGATTCAGGTGTGTTTGATTAGGAAGAGGTTAAAAATGTGTAGAGGGTGACACTGTGGCTCAGTGGGTAGCACAATCGCCTCACAGCAAGAAGGTTGCTGGTTCGAGTCTTGGCTGGGTCAGTTGGCATTTCTGTGTGGAGTTTGTATGTTCTCCCCGTGTTGGCGTGGGTTTCCTCCGGGTGCTCCGGTTTCCCCCACAAGTCCAAAGACATGCGGTATAGGTGAATTGGGTACGCTAAATTGTCCGTAGTGTACGTGTGTGAATGAGTGTGTATGGGCAACCGCTGCGTAAAACATATGCTGGATAAGTTGGCGGTTCATTCCGCTGTGGCGACCCCTGATGAATAAAGGGACTAAGCTGAAAAGAAAATGAATGAATGAATTATTAATATTATTATTATTTTTTGTAATTATTATTATTATTTATTATTATTTATTATTATTATTATTATTATTATTATTATTATTATTATTAATTATTGTTATTATTATTTATTATTATTTATTATTATTATTATTATTATTATTATTATTATTATTGTTATTATTATTATTATTATTTATTATTATTATTATTATTTATTGTTATTATTTATTATTTCTAATTGAATATTATTATTATTATTATTATTATTATTATTATTATTATTATTTTATTTTTTACTACTACTATTTACTGTGTTTACCACAAAAGTGTACACTAAATGTACTAATGCTAATGACCGATTTTGTATCTTTATTTCTGAGTGTGTAATATATAGAATTTTAGCAATAGATACAACTTATGTGGTCTAGTTAAAACAGGCATTGAATGTGCGTTGCGATAACGTTACATGCATCACATACCAGAAGAAAAGCTTGAATTGACAACTCGAGGTTGATGAGACCCTAGCGACCAGTCACTAGTAACCAGTTACATTAGCCACTAAACTGACAAAATTTACAAAAGTTACGTTTTCTCATGAGATCAGGCTGGACAAGCAGATTTTATTCACGAATACTGTAATGTTTTGATGGCACTCTGTGTCATGGCGGGAATCTGAACAGTATCCTGCTAAAAATATGCAGGGAAAGCTATTAAGGCATTTTAAGCTAAAGGCAATATTTTTTTAAAATTGCGAGCTCCACAAAATTTTGTGACAAATGCTTGATTGTGTGTTCAATTCAGATCATGTAATTGCTCAATTCTGGAGGGTCTGATGTATGAACTGGTCAGCAATGCAATTAAAGTATGTTTTTGTTCTTGTAGATGTTCCTGTATTGAACCCGAAAACCCTAGTAATGCCACTCTGCAATATTGGGAGCAGAACAACATTTCAGCACCAGAAATATTTTGGGAGGCTCTGGAAGTTGAGGTCAGCATTGAGGAAAACCTACTGATGTTAACTCTTTTTTTTCCTTTAGGCCTCTAAATTATCAACATTATCAAACTTCCCAGCTAATAGGAAACATTTCTAGTGCATTAAGTAGCGTTCCTTAAAAGTTGTGTAAATGCAGCACGCAAACAATTTCCTGGAAAGTCTTTAGGATGTTTGTTATTGATGAATGTTCTCATAGTTTTGATAGAAAAACATTCTTAGGACATTAATATAATGTGAATGAAATGTTCTAATAACCATTTAAGTAACATTATGAGAACTTTAAGTGAACATGAGACTGAAACATTATAAAAACATTTTGAGTAACATTCTTATGACCAAAATATAACCTTAATACAACGTCTAGGAACTATACATTTTAAACATTAAAATAACATTAAAAAAAAACTGTATGGGAATAAAGCTTGCTGTAATACCTGTTCAAAATAATCTGCTGCATGACTTCTGTCATATGAGTGAAAGTTTAGACTGTTGTTTTTTTAGAAAGTAAAAGTAATTGTTGAATTATAGTACAAATTATAGTCGATTTTCTGCCAAATTTATAAAGTAAGAATAACTTTTATTATGTTTGAAGATGAACATTTGGACAGAAACATGTTCAGTTTGCTTGATCATCCATACATTAATTTAGAAAAATCACGAGTATCAAATATAATCATTATACTCTTATTAAGACTGATTACTGGAGATACAGATTGCAGCTGATGTTTATATCATTTGATGAAAGTAGTCTATCTGTATTTATTTTATATATCAGCATCTGTGCCAAATTGCATATTTTTATATTCTGTGTTTGCATGTTCTCCCCGTGTTGGTGTGGGTTTCCTCCGGGTGCTCCGGTTTCCCACACAGTCCAAACACATGCCCTATAGGTGAATTGAAGAAACTAAATTGGCCGTAGTGTATGTGTGTGTGTGTGTGTGAATAAGTGTGTATGGGTGTGTCCCAGTACTGGGTTGCGGCTGGAAGGGCATCCGCAGTTTAAAACATATGCTGGAATAGTTGGCTATTCATTCCGCTGTGGCGACCTCTGAAAAAATAAGGGACTAAGCCGATGGAAAATTAACGAATGAATGTGTGTGTACTGTGTATATTTATTATGTATATATAAATACACACATGCATGCATATATTTGAGAAGATGTTTATTTATATTTAGATATAAAATATATATGTATATCTGATACAAATTATATATAAATTTAAATATCTGCGACAAAATTGTTTTGTATAGTTTTGTTTACATGTATGTGTGTGTATCACAGATGCATATAAACATATATAACACACATATATATTATGTCAAAACAAACTTTTATTTTGGATGTTAATAATCATGATTAATCTATGCCCAGCACTAATAAAAACCAAATAGAAATTTCACCAAATAAAATTAACCTAAACGTAATAAAACCAGTAATGAACAGCAAATTTGAAAATTCTTCCACATTAAAAATAATTTAGAGATGCAAAAGTATAATAACTTTGATCCACGTGATGTTTTGAGTGAACTATTCCTTCAAATAATAACCTATTATCTGATTTCAGGACTGTATTGAGAAGAAAGGTGTATTTGTGGGCTCTGCTTGCGGGCCTCATGGTCCGTATGTTCCCGACGTTCTCTTCTGGTCTATCGTTCTCTTCTTCTCCACAGTGGCCATGTCTGCTTTTCTCAAAGAGTTCAAGACCAGCCGCTATTTCCCCACCAAGGTACTGCAGTCATTATCCACCCACTGTCTCGTCTGAGAGCTGCTGCAGCACTATATATACTGTTGAAGTCTGAATTATTAGCCCCAATTTCTGTTTAACGGAGAGAAGATTTTTTTCAACACATTTCTAAACATAGTAATAACCCATTTCTAATAACTGATTTCTTTTATCTTTGTCATGATGACAGTACATCATATTTGACTAGATATTTTATAAGATACTAGTATTCAGCTTAAAGTGACATTTAAAGGCTTAACTAGGTTAATTAGGCAAGTAAGGGTAATTAGGCAAGTCACTGTATAACAGTGGTTTGTTCTGTAGACAAATGAAAATCGAATAATATTGACCTTAAAATGTTTTAAAAAAAATTTAAAACTGCTTTTATTCTAGCTGAAATAAAACAAATAAGACTTTCTCCAGAAGAAAAAATATTATCGGAAATACTGTGAAAAATTCCTTGCTCTGTTAAACATCATTTGGGAAATATTTGAAAAAGAAAGAAAGAAATTCACAGGAGGGCGAATAATTCTGACTTCAGCTGTATATGCTATTAGTTCTAGTTATTTGCGTCCTGGCGCCTTCTAGTGTTACTGCTGAGTAATTTCTGCTTCATGTTTCCTCCAGGTCAGGTCCATCATCAGTGATTTTGCGGTGTTCATCACTATTGTCACTATGGTTCTGGTGGATTACGCTCTCGGGGTGCCTTCACCCAAACTACAGGTCCCCAATGAATTTAAGGTTTGTTAATATCTTATGTTTAAATTATTATGTGGGCAAAAAGACAAAACAGGGCAACCTAATAAATGCATACACCCTAATAAATGTTGGGTTATTTAAACCCAAATTGTGTAAAATATGGACTAAACCAAACATTGGGTTAAATTTTGTTCCTATCAATTTAATTAAGAAAAATTAACTCAGCATTTGGCTTAGTCCCTATTACAGAATTGGGTTGAAATAACCCAGCATTTTTTAGAGTGTAGCAACACTGTAGCTACCAGAGTTGCTTAAGTTACTTCAAAAAATGAATTAATTACTAATTACATCATTAAAATTGAATTTAAATTACTTTTTTAATTACTTTTTCTGAAAAGTAACTTAATTACCCAATACGTAATTAAATTACTTGACTCAGTACAACATGAAATCCTTAAAAATCTCAAAGCATGCAGAATACAAACAAAATTATATATATATATATATATATATATATTTTTTTTTAGTTGAATAGGCCTATTAGCTTTTATTTAAATAACACTTAAAATGTTAAAGGGGTGTTCCACTACGATATCATATTTTAAACTTTAGTTGATGTGTAATGTAGCTGTGTGGACATAAACAACATCTCTGAGTGTAAGATGCTCAAAGTTTAATGCAAAGGGAGACATTGGCTTTTACAGAGTTAGCTTAGCAAAGCCTACAGCAAACAAATTTGTGGACTACAAAAAAATACATCCAGGTTAATGAGATCACAAACGTTCCAGCTTACGCGCATTCACTGCACATACACCTCGCGCAGCAAAGGGGCGTGGCCACAGACGCCTTAGTAGAGAAAGGAAAATGCCATCCAAACGCTGCTATTTACATGGATCTTGTTCTGTTTCACTATTTGGCCTTCCAAGGGACGTGACACAAAGAGAGAAGTGGTTGAAATTCATTTTTAATTATGTTCCAGAATATAATAAAAAAGATATAGCTCTCTGTGCAAAGCATTTTACAAAGGACAGCTTCCACAATTGGTCGCAGTTAAGTGCTGGATTCAGCCAAAAACTTCTTCTCAATGAAGAAGCAGTACCTATGATAAAAGAAGAAGCTGTGGATTGTGAGCCACAACCTGCAAGTACTTCTTTTTGTTAAAATTGATATCTTACATGCATAGTTTCTAGCGTTCATTGTAGGCTATGGTGTAGTAAGGACGTAAACAAGGATATAAACAACGAGAAACGCGGTTTGTCACTAGCAATTATTATTAGCAATTTAGCTCATGCCTGCCAACATTTGTGCCAGAATTTTTCCGAGAACGGGGTGTGTGGAGAGTTTGGTTTGGTGTGGTGGTCTCTGAGTAACAAAGTTGAGAACCGGGGGGGTGGATGGGCTGCGGGTGTATGCGATGTTAATAACTGTACCATGTTTTCGGCCGGCGGCGATCAGATGCTATACCAAAATTGATGACCTGGCGTGGGGATGAAATTACGGAAGTTTTCCGGGAGAAATAACAAGACGGGAGGGTGGCAGGAGATGGGTGTGAAATACGAGAGACTCTCAGGAAAAGCGGGAGTTTGGCGGGTATGATTTAGCTACAAACATATGTATCCGTTTTACCCCTGTAAACATCCACAATCGTCACCAGCGACTGCAATGTATCGGTATGCGTCAGCATTCCGTGAGTTTTACATTTGAAATAATGGAGTATATTATGTACAGACATCCCAAGTCTCCCTGAGGCGCCGCCACTGCCCCCTCCCCTACTTGTTTTACTAGATGTAAAACAAAAAAAAAGGATGTACAACACTGCGGTCAAGCCAGCAGCACTTCAGAAAAACAGTCAAGATGGCAGCAATGCATTGTTAAGCACGTGTACTATTACGGTAATTTCGTGAACCGTTTTACTCAGAATAAAGAAAATACCACATCGTCTCATTGATTCCTTTTTCTGCAACGTATGTTTCATCATTTATTTATTTACAAAAGTGTGTTGTTTTCAGAATAGGTTTGTCCGTGCTTTCAGTATATTTTCATTTATTTATTCAGCATGAACATACTCTTTATAAATACCTGAAGTGCGTTTTAATTTGTCCTAGCCTTACTACAGTACAATGTCATTACGATTGCATTTTTATGACGTGGTTAAACCTCAGAAAGTGAACGAAAAACCAAAGTAGACCGTTTTACCTGCTATCTATTAGAAACGGAGACTTTACAGCCATCTTATAATGTATCATTTCCTATATACACTTATATGAGATGCTGAAATGAAATGCTGATGGCTTGACCACATTCCTCCTCTTACCAACGAACAAAAAAAAACCCATACCATTTAGAAACATCTTGCAAGAGTCGCGTTTGCATGGGTTCAGCTGTGTCCTCTTCATTTTCTGTGTCTGACTTAGGCTCAAACTGATACGGCTTCACTGACATTATTTACAGTCTGATAGACAGCATGCAAGAGAGGCATGACATTTCCTGGTGATGTGAAGCTGATCCTCCAATCACAACACATTAGGTTAGCTGACTAATCAGAGCCCTTTGAGGGCGGGCCTTATAGGAGTAACCAGGAAATATGATGGTCGTTTCCATGTTAGCTCAGTAGCTGTATAAAATGAAGGTAAGATATGTGAACAAATAATGTGATTTTTTACAAATGAATCACAAACACACATTGTTTTGCACCCCATAAACACAATCAAACCTTAAAAAAAACACTGTGGACCACCCCTTTAAAGTAATAATGACACCATATTTCATACACATTATATATTGATATTAATGTAAAACTCAATACATAAGCATTTTTTTAAAGACAGAACCTTAATAAAAAAATTGCATAATAAAAACTGCAGGGTTCCACACAAATCCTTCATGTTATCCCAACAAAAATCGATTAAGTTAACTAAACTGTTTTTGCTAATTTAATTAGATTGAACATAAAGCAATTAAGCTGTCCCAAAAACACTCAAGAATTGTGTTGATTTAGCTCATTTTAAATAAGAGGCTTGAACAACCAGCAAAAATATATTTTTTGAGTGTACTGTAAAAAATGCTGTGTTCCACACAATTGATCTGTGTTAGGGCAACATGAAGGAATTAAGTTAGCTTATTAGTTTTTACAAATTTTAGTGGATTGAACGTAAAACGTAACTTAGCATAACTGTATATATATTGTATATATATATATATATATATACACATTAATAGTCTTGATAAGAGTACATGTTACCAACATATTTGCTTGTTTTCAGCCAACTCGTGATGATCGTGGGTGGCTGATTAGCCCAATAGGTCCAAACCCGTGGTGGACATGTGTGATCACAGTCATTCCTGCTCTTCTGTGCACCATCCTCATCTTCATGGACCAGCAGATCACAGCCGTCATCATCAACCGGAAAGAGCACAAGCTGAAGGTCAAACGCACAAAAAACAGAGAAATGCCAGCGCATTTTACAATTAGTTCCTGCAATGTCCGTAAATTAACAGTTTTCCGTATTTTGTGATTTATGTTTTTATTTATTTATTTTATTTTATTTATGCTTTTGAATTGCATTATGGGACATTGATCTTTCTTCTGACAACTTTTAACCTTGAAAAGTTGTAAAAAATGACTTTTATGAAAATGTTTAACAGTTTAAAGTGATATATAGTCTGGGTTGGTGTTTGTTTGTTTGATTGTTAGACTTTAATAATCCCAAAGGGAAATTAAAATAAATTACATATATATATAAAAAATAATAATAATTGTATGTTATGCTGGGCTGGGCTGCACGGTGGCGCAGTGGGTAGCACGTTCGCCTCACAGCAAGAAGGTCGCTGGATCGAGCCTCGGCTGGGTCAGCTGGCATTTCTGTGTGGAGTTTGCATGCTCTCCCCGTGTTGGCGTGGGTTTCCTCCGGGTGCTCCGGTTTCCCCCACAGTCCAAAGATATGTGGTATAGGTGAATTGGGTAAGCTAAATTGTCTGTAGTGTATGTGTGTGAATGAGTGTGTATGGATGTTTCCCAGTGATGGGTTGCAGCTGGAAGGGCATCCACTGTGTAAAACATATGCTGGATAAGTTGGCGGTTCATTCCGCTGTGGCAACCCCAGATTAATAAAGGGACTAAGCCGAAAAGAAAAGGAATGAATGAATGAATGAATGTTATGCTACAAAATCCTTGTTATTAACTGCCAGTACATTTTCTGTTATATAACATAACTTGTTTCTCTGTATATTATTTCTTACACATTATATTATTTCAAACAACTAAACTGTCCATAAAAGTTAACTTTGTTAAACTGTATTTTCAACATCAAAAGTCGACAGAGCAGAGATCAACATCCCATAATGCAATTCACAACCGTAAATAAACAGAAAACACTTGTAAATCATAAAATATGGCATTTTTTTACAGTGTAGTTTTAGTGTTAAGTTAAACAGATAGTTCACCCAAAAATAAAAATTGACTCACCATTTTAGTGGTTCCAAACCTATGTGTTTCTTTCTTCTGTTCAACATTAAAGAAGATATTTAGAAGGAAGCTGAAAGCCATTGACTTCTATAGTAGGAAGAACAAATACTAAAGATGTCAATGGTTGCAGGTTTCCAACATTTTTCAAAATAACTTTTTCAGTAATCAACAGAAGAAAGAAACTCCAACAGATTTGAAACAAGTAAAGGGAGAGTAAATAAATGACAGAATGTCCATTTTTGCTCTGTAAAAAATGCAGGGTTCCACACAATTCATTCATGTTGTCCCAACACAAATCAATCAAGTTAACTATTAACTACCAAGTGGATTGAACATAAAACAATTAAGTTGTCCCAAAAACCTCAAGAATTGTGTTGTTTCAGCTCATTTTAAATAAGTAGTTTGAACAAGCAGCCAAAATCATTTTTTCCAGTATGGGTGAACTGTCCCTTTAACTATTATATTGGAAAAATCTGATATTGCGATTTTATTTCTGTGAAAAATAGTGTGATATGAATACTGTTTCAGAAGATGGTTTGAATAGCTCTATTTGTCTGTTTTCTTGGGAGTCTAATAGTATGCAGGTACAGAAATTGAATAATCACAATGCAAAAAAGAGCTTTTCTTACTTTGCTTTGTCTTGTTTCCAGTCGAAATACCTCAAATTCTTAGATTAAGTTGAAAGTATGTTTTGTTTTCACATTCAGAAGTAATAAGTCAAAATTAAGAGTATGTCCTTAACACAAGCTAAATGATCTGCCAGTGGGGTAAATAAAATAATCTTGTTTTTGCTTTGAAATGTAGATATTTGGACTAGAAACAAGTCAAAAAGTCTAAGTAAGATTCTTTGTTAGACCTCCAAAACATCATCATTTTTCATGCCCAAATGTTTTAAAGAGCCCCTATTATAGGTTTTTGAAAATGAGCTTCCATGTAGTGTGTAGCACAGCACTAAGTGAATGAAAACATCTAGCTGAGGTTTAAATCTGAAAGTGCACCGTGTTTAAAACTATTGATTCTTTAGCGAAATAGTCGACTCAGAGTCAAATGAATGAATCCAGTTGGGTTCGGATCTTTTGTTTGAACGTGTCGACGTCGATACGGTAAATCACCAAATATGTATTTCCATATCCGGTAAAATGTGAACGCGCATTTGACTTCAGACACTAGCGGAGCGCTGAGGATCATGGGACTGATCATGACGCGAAGATGACGATCACTGACTGATGGAGATTCGGCTGTGGGGAATAAAGGGTTAAAGTTCATTTTCACAACGACACCACAGTATAGCCAACCTAGTGCTGTGTTTGTTCCTGTCATTTTTCTGATTTTTGATACAATAACCTGTGCTGCAGCGCGGGATTTGTCGGCCATTTGCTATTAAAGGAAGGATTAGCAGAGACTATTATGTAGGGACTTTGTCAGACTTTGACAGGGACTTTTTCAGTAACTGTTGCAGTTCATATAGACCAGTTTCTTCTTCCTCCGGATCATAACATGTAAGTGTGATTAAAATTGTTGCCTCGTTTTGTGTAGTTTGCAAAATGTGTGTTTAATTGTGTTTTAGAAGTTGTAATCGCCCCGCGCGGCTTGTAATCACATATCTATTATAGATCAGTGCTTGTAATGCATCTCTCAGGTTAAATCCGAAGGGGGCTATTCACATATTGTGTCCAAAATCACGTTGAAAACGCGCCGCGTGCTTCTTTCTTTACCGATCTAAATGCGTTTTGTGCTCCTGATCCTCTGCTGTTTGTTGCTATGGCCACCATCAGCTGTCAACTTTTGCCACTGTGTGGATTAATACCGTATGTGTGTCCTTGTTATAACTTGGGGTTAGGGTTAAGAATAGAGTAATATGCTGGTGTTTAACTGCATTGCTTTATTGCATTCCTGCATTCGGCTCTCACATACTCTCTGGCTGCTACTTCATAGCAGTGGTGGGTATTTCTCTGTCTCGCGCTGAACCCAGTAGACCCATCACAACAGACTGGGTCATCGGACCAATCAGCGCAGATTAGCTTCGCGCTAAGGAGGGGTTTGGGAACAAATGAATCGCTGAACGAATCTTATGGGAGTCGTTGGGATAATTAGGTAAAAATAAATGCATATTATAAGACAATGAAAGTGTTTATTGACCTTGCATGCATAACAGCCTGTTGTTGGAGACCCCCAAAAACAAAATATGACCGTTTATAATGCAAAATAGGGGCTCTTTAAACTCTTTTGAAATGCTCAGTCACAGGCCTTAAAAACACATGAACATGATAAACTTTCACTCTGTTATGGTTTAAATTAGCAGTGACTCTACATATCACACGTGTTCTGTGGCTCATGGTCAGCTATAATTCTCAACATTTGGATATCTTACGATGTGACTACTGCAGATGCGCACATTGCGATATATTGATGCTGACATCATATATTGTGCAGCCCTACCTTTAACTCTTGATGTGATGTGTTGCTCCTGCAGAAGGGCTGTGGGTATCATCTGGACCTGTTCATGGTGGGTGTGATGCTGGGCGTTTGTTCTGTGATGGGTCTGCCGTGGTTCGTGGCGGCGACCGTCCTGTCCATCTCTCATGTCAACAGTCTGAAGCTGGAGTCCGAGTGTTCTGCGCCCGGAGAACAGCCCAAATTCCTGGGCATTAGAGAGCAACGGGTCACCGGACTCATGATCTTCGTCCTCATGGGCTGCTCCGTATTCATGACCTCAGTGCTGAAGGTCTGCAGCTCTACTACTGTATCTCCATACTTTCAAGAGACAACATTTATGAGACAACTTTTGTAAGCTAAATATGAAAAAAAAAACATTTGATGCAATTTATTGATGCAGTTTATTAAAAAAGATAATTAATAAAAAACGAGATACAGTGCTCAGCATAATTGAGTGCACCCCATGTTGAAAATGAATATTTTGATCCATTTCTCAGTGAATAGGCAATGTATTTTGGTGCATTTAAACAAAACAGATTTATTAAACAGATATATTCATTAAAATAATATTTTAGTCACCAAACATATTTAGAAATTGAAAGATAATACAAATAAATTCAAGCAAAATATTGCAAAAAAAAATTACAACCTACTAAATTTCAACTAAATTTTTCAATTATTTTGTTTCTCTTGATTTTTCCTCTTTTTAAATTTGTATTTAATATTTTTCTATAACATATAAATTTGGCTGTACTAGTTTTTGGACCGTTATCTAAGTTATTTTGTTAGATAAGCTCCAGATTTGGTTTCAGTACTGAGTAATCTCATGTATATGCACAAATATAATATTGTATAGCTTCCTATTAAAGATATGAATTTAAAAGATAGATTTGTGAGGAATGTACTTATATATGCTGAGCACTGTATATACGTATACAGTGTTCAGCATTAATAAGTACACCCCATTTGAAAATGAATTTTTGATCCATTTTTCAGTGAATATAGGCAATGTATTTTGGTGCATTTAAACAAAACATATTTATTACACAGATATATTTATTAAAATAATATTTTAGTCACCAAACATATTTAGAAATATAATACAATTAAATTAATGTGAAATAGTACAAAAAAATTACATACTGCGTATAATATAATTTAATATATTGTTGTTGTTGTTTTTTTATTTTTGCTCTTTTTACATTTTGTATTTAATATTTTTCTCTAACATAAATTTGGGTGTACTAATTTTTGAACCGTTATCGTAAGTTATTTTGTTAGATAAGCTCCAGATTTGGTTTCAGTACTGAGTAATCTCATGTATATGCACAAATATAATATTGTAAAGCTTCATATAGAAAATATTAGTTTAAATGAGAGATTTGTGAGGTTATTATAAAAGTTATTGGAGGAGGATATCATAATAAAAATGTTAATTGTGTTCCCTCAGTTCATTCCAATGCCGGTTCTGTATGGAGTTTTCCTGTACATGGGTGCGTCTTCACTGAGAGGAATACAGGTAAACTATTGTTTGTTTGTTTTTTTACTTTTAAACAATTGCAATGGTGGCTCAGTGGTTAGCACTGTCGCCTCACAGCAAGAAGGTTGGTGGTTCGAGTCCCGGCTGGGCCAGTTGGCATTTCTGTGTGGAGTTTGCATGTTCTCCCTTGTTGGCGTGGGTTTCCTCCGGGTGCTCCGGTTTCCCCCACAGTCCAAAGACATGCGCTGTAGGTGAATTGAATAAATTGGCCGTAGTGTATGAGTGTGTGTGTGTGAATGTGAGAGTGTATGGATGTTTCCCAGTACTAGGTTGCAGCTGGAAGGGCATCCGCTGTGTAAAACATATGCTGGAATAGTTGGTGGTTTACCCATGATGAATAAAGGGACTAAGCCGAAGGAAAATGAATGAATAAATGAAATTTGCAAAATTAGCTTTGACAAATGTTTACTTTTTTAGCTGTTAATAGCTTTTAACACACACATGCACACACACACATGTATGTATTAATAATAATAATAATAATAATAATAATAATAATGGTTATATATAAATATATAAATACTAAAACACAAAACCAAAATATTTACATATTTATATTTATTTATAATTTGTATTAGATATAAACATTTAAGGGGACACAGTGGCTCAATGGTTAGCACTGTGTCTCACAGCAAGAAGGTCGCTGGTTCGAGTCCCGGCTAAGCCAGTTGGTGTTTCTGTGTGAAGTTTGCATGTTCTCCCCCCTGTGTTAGCGTGGGTTTCCTCCGGGTGCTTGGGGGAAACTGGATTACTCAGTCATTACTCATTACTCAGAGACTACTCAACCCAGTACTGGGTTGCAGCTAGAAGGGCATCCGCTGTGTACAACATATGCTGGATAAGTTAGCGGTTCATTCCGCTGTGGCGACCCCCTACTGAATAAAGAGACTAAGCCGAAGGAAGGAATAAACATTAAATTTGTAAATATAAATAAAGATTTTTCTTAAATATATTCATATATGTGTGTATATATATAATTATAATATATTACAGTTTATTAATTAAATATACACAGCAACCTTGCATATAAAAGCTTTTCCAACGCTGTAAAAAATGCAGGGTTCCCCACAATTTATTCATGCTGTCCAAACACAAATCAATTAAGTTAACGTAACAAATTTAAGTGCATTGAACATAAAACAATTAGGTTTCCCAAAAGAAATCTCCAAAATTGTGTTGTTTCAGCTCATTTTTGAGTGAAGACTGTGGGTACCCTGATTTTCCAAAAAAATAGATGAATTCAAAATAAGAACTATCATGTTTTAGATGTTTGAACTCATTTTAATCCTTGTTTTGTATTTCTGTAAATAATGTTGAGTAATCTTTTGCTGTTTAAATTCAAATTCACGTTTTATTTGTCACACACAGAGTCGTACACAGTATGATATGCAGTGAAATGCTTACACAACCTCTCGTGACTTTAAAAATAAATGACAACAATAACAAAAATAATAATAATAATAAAAATATAATCTAAATTTGGACAAATAGAAGTTATGCAACAGAAAATAAAATGAAATATAAACTATTTAATGTCAAGGGTTGAGGTTGGGGAAAAGGAGCGAGGACTCAAATGCAATACAAAATAGGTTTTTATTATTTATAAAAACTAAAACAAAAGACAACAAAAACAACCCAGAGGGGGAAAACATTAACCAAAACAAGACTTGACTGGGCTGTCAGGGAAGAGCAGGGCTGGACAAGGCGATAAACGATGACGAACTGGCACAGAACAGCAGACATGAGGAGACTATAAAGGAGAAATAATTAATTAACAGACAGGTGAACAATAGCTAATAATGGGTTAACAAGGAGGGTAGGACTAGACAATAGACAGGAGCCCATGACACAAAGAGACAACACAAGCCATGTGCTCATTAACCTCATTAACCACATGTTCACATGAAACAACACTAAAGCACGCGACCACAATGTAAACACCGAGCCACATGCTTAGACAACACCAAAATAAACCGAACACAAGACACGAGTACGCGATAAATAAAACACTTACCGTGCATTCACATGCGGCATCCATGTTTTCGTTCCCCGCACCAACAGAAAACAAAACCAACTAGACTGGAGCACTGAGAACGGAAACACCATGCCGCGCAAAACACACACCAGGACGAGAGCACGCATCCAGAGCACGCCCAGACCTGACGCGGGCACTCATGGCCCGAGCGCAGGCAAGACGGCGCTCATACAAAGACGAAGACAGACAATGACAGGAAATGAGTGCTCGACCCGAGAAAACTTGAGCCGAAGACAACATACAATACATGACAGGACTAGTGTCTGGACTCTGCCACCAAAACAAGAATTAACAAGAACGAAGTGGCAGAATCCTGACATTTAAAGACTTTCGATATGGAGTATGTAGTTGTAGAAACATGGAAGTGTTTCTAACAAAGTGCCTGGTGCATAAGAGAGGAAGAGTGTATCCTATGTTCAACCATTGCTCTGACATATTTACTTCTGCTTTTTCTCATGATCTTAGTTTTTCGATCGTTTGAGATTGTTCGGGATGCCGGCTAAACACCAGCCAGACTTTATTTACCTGAGACACGTTCCCCTGCGAAAGGTTCACCTGTTCACCATCGTCCAGCTCACCTGTCTGGTTCTCCTGTGGGTCATCAAAACCTCCAGAGCCGCCATCGTCTTTCCCATGATGGTATAAATCTGACATACTATTATAATGTTATATTATAATGTTGTTTTTCATATATGTAGGGTAGGAAGAGTAAACTCATTATATACAGTTGAAGTCAGAATTATTAGCCTTCCTGAATATATTTTTCCCCAATTCCTGTGTAACGGAAAGAAGATTTTTTTAAACACATTTCTAAACACAATAGTTTTAATAACTCATTTCTAATAACTGATTTATTTTATCTTTGCCATGATGACGGTACATAATATTTGACTAGATGTTTTTCAAGATACTAGTATTCATTTAAAGGCTTAACTAGGTTAATTTGGCAAGTTAAGGTAATTAGGCAAGTCATTGTATAACAGTGGTTTGTTCTGTAGATAACTGAACAAAATATAGCTTAAGGGGGCTAAAATGGCTTTAAAAAAAATTAAAAATCGCTTTTATTCTAGCCGAAATAAAACAAAAAAAGACTCTCTCCAGAAGAAAAAATATTACAGGAAATACTGTGAAAATTCCTTGCTCTGTTAAACATCATTTGGGAAATATTTTTGAAAAAATAATTCACAGGAGGGCGAATAATTTTGACTTCAACTGTATATGTAACTGTATATTCTTTCCTATTGTGACAAAAATGAGAGTAAAACCAGGGTTGCCAGGTTTTCGCAACTAAACGAGCCCAATTGCCAGTCAAAAATAATCAAATCATATAAAATCTCAAAAACTCAACACATATTTTATGTTTCAACATGCCATGGATTATAAACAGGTTCTTCTTTGAAAATAATTGTATATTATTAATTATATAGATTATTATTATATAGATGTTATCTTACAAAACGACTTAAATTGACCTTTCATTGACAGCACAACTGGCATGCTGTTTTACAGGACAACTAAGATATTAATTAAATTATAAATGGGCTGGTTTTTCTACTGTAGATTACATATACTTCTTAGTTATCAACAATCTTGGAGAGTCCTGTCAATCTGTTACCATCTAGCACAGTTTTTATTGTGGGTAGATGAAAAATTTGGTTGAAGAAAAAGATTTGTGCAATTGATGCAATATGTCAAAATCATTACTCACAGAATATAAAAACAATTCATGGCAAGTGGTTAAAAGTAGCCTACTTCCGCAGGAAATATGCAAAATTGGCAACCCTGACTGAAATGGCTTTTAAAAAAGTAGGGTGGGGCTTGATTTTGTCTTTGTAGAACTGATTTTATGGTTGTGGTTGGCTATTGGATTATAAATACAGTATATACACTCACCGGCCACTTTATTAGGTACACCTTACTAGTACTGGGTTGGACCCCATTTTGCCTTCAGAACTGCCTTAATCCTTCGTGGCATAGATTCAACAAGGTACTGGGAATATTCCTCAGAGATTTTGGTCCATATTGACATGATAGCATCACGCAGTTGCTGCAGATTTGTCGGCTGCACAACCATGATGCTAATCTCCTGTTCCACCACATCCCAAAGGTGCTCTATTGGATTGAGATCTGGTGACTGTGGAGGCCATTTGAGAACAGTGAACTCATTGTCATGTTCAAGAAACCAGTCTGAGATGATTCGCCCCTTATGACATGGTGCGTTATCCAGCCTGAACCGTTGATACAAGGCAGGATGGATCCATGCTTTCATGTTGTTGACGCCAAATTCTGACCCTACCATCCGAATGTCGCAGCAGAAATCGAGACTCATCAGACCAGGAAACGTTTTTCCAATCTTCTATTGTCCAATGTTGGTGAGCCTGTGCGAATTGTAGCCTTAGTTTCCTGTTCTTAGCTGACAGGAGTGGCACCCGGTGTGGTCTTCTGCTGCTGTAGCCCATCCGCCTCAAGGTTGGACGTGTTGTGCATTCAGAGATGCTCTTCTGCAGACCTCGGTTGTAACGAGTGGTTATTTAAGTTACTGTTGCCTTTCTATCAGCTGGAACCAGTCTGGCCATTCTCCACTGACCTCTGGCATCAACAAGGCATTTGCGCCCACAGAACTGCCGCTCACTGGATATTTTCTTTTTTCGGACCATTCTCTGTAAACCCTAGAGATGGTTGTGCGTGAAAATCCCAGTAGATCAGCAGTTTCTGAAATACTCAGACCAGCCCGTCTGGCACCAACAACCATGCCACATTCAAAGTCTCTTAAATCACCTTTCTTCCCCATTCTGATGCTCAGTTTGAACTGCAGCAGATCGTCTTGACCATGTCTACATGCCTAAATGCATTGAGTTGCTGCCATGTGATTGGCTGATTAGAAATTTGCATTAACGAGCAGTTGGACCGGTGTACCTAATTAAGTGGCCGGTGAGTGAATATGTATTTATATAATTCCCAGTATTGGGTTGCAGCTGGAAGGGCATCCGCTGCATAAAACATATGCCGGAATGGAATAGTTGGCGGTTCATTCTGCTGTGGCGACCCCTGATAAATAAGGGACTAAGCCTAAGGAAAATGAATGTATGAGTAAATACTCAAAAAACAGAAAAATAAAATGAATAAAAATAAAAGTATTTATAACAAATCAACAAAAAGCAAGGATTAATCCAAATGATACATATAAAAAAACACACCGATAATAACGAATATTTTGAAACTGCAGTAAGATATTCATATTTAGACACAAAACTAATCAGAAGCTTTGAAACATGTAGTCAGTCAAGCACACAGTGATTGTCTGCAAGTGCCTAAAAGTGTTTCTTAATTGTTTCCACTTCTGTTAGTGTAGTAATATGTGATAATTGAATTAGTGATCTGCACGGCAGGTGCTGGCGCTGGTGTTTATTAGGAAGCTGCTGGATTTTATCTTCACCAAGCGAGAGCTCAGCTGGCTGGATGACCTGATGCCCGAGAGCAAAAAGAAGAAGCTGGAGGACGCTGAGCGAGAGGTCAGATTCATTCATTCCTCAAACACAACATCCACTAATACTGACACACACACATGTCTTTTAGATGCAGGCAGCAATTACAAGATCTGAGTGGAAAGGAAAGAGCAAACGAAATGCACAGACATCAAAATGACTATATATAGATGATAGACTCCTATCTTCTAAAATACATAGTGTTTTTTTCATAACACTTTACAATAAGGTTGTATTAGTTATTGTTAGTTGATGTATTTACTAACATGAGCAAACAATGAACAGTGCAATTATTACGATATTTAATCATCTTTATTACTTAATGAAATGACTGAACATCAAAAACCAAAGATTAGGGCCCTATCATACACCCGGCGCATGGTGTATGGTGTAATTTGTTGCTATTTTCAGATCAGCGCAACAGTAATTTTCACGTTTTGCGCGACGTTGTTTAATTAGCAAATCCATTTGCGCCACTTTGTGGACTCATGGGTATTCCGGTCTAGAAAAGAGGTGTGTTAAGGCGCATTGTTGGCGCGGTGCTATTTTGAGGAACTGAAATAGACCAACAGCGCCATTGACCAACTAAAAGCTGTTCTAAAGTGTGCGTTAGTTATGCGCCTATGCAGGTCCAAACGCTTACACATTGCTTAATACACACAGGATGTACAGCAACACACAAATATCTTTACATATGAAAACAATTAAAGGATTAAAATGTTACAAAAATTATTCTTTTCTACATAAATATAAAAATCACTGCCTCCATGCCTTCACCTCGGGGGGCTTGTTTCAGTTTATTCATGACAATCTGCATTTGTATAATGTTATTATTATTAGCAGTATTATTTATTATATGCATATTTATATTTGTTTTAATAAAAACAAGTTTAGATTTGTCAACCTTTCGGGTTTTGGAGACGTCTGCATCACCATATGGGGCATAAGAACAGGACGTGTGTTTGGATATAACTCAGTTTTTTGACCACACTTCGTTATTATTGTTCATTTATTCGTTTGCTGGAAATTAGAACTGAATTTAGAAATAGTTTTGAAACAAATCTTTGCGCTTAACAAACTAAATTAAATATGTCGGCTAATGGATGTCTTCAGTGGAGTGAGTTTCCACCGTTTCCTTACTCCACCAAAGTAAAGGAGTAAAGTAAAGAGTAAAAGTAAAGTAAAGAGAAAGTAAAGAGGCTGATTGGAGGAGGCTCGTTCTTTATCCTCGCTGCAGATGGTCTGTTTAACTGTTTTCTCACTAGTGAAGCGTTCAGTTTTTCCACTTACAAAAGTCGCCATGTAAATAGCACATGCGCCATGGCACAACGCAACTGACTCTTAAAGGGAATGGGAGATGAGACTCTGATTGGTTTAATGCACGTTATGCTCAAAACACACCCATAACTCATTAAGAGAATAAGCATAACCCTGCGACCATGCGCCAGGGCGCAGAGCGTATTTTTCCGTCCTTAAAATAGCAAAAGTGGATTCGGACATGCCCCTAATTCTTTTACGCCATGAGCTTTAGACTTTGCTCCTAGATCGTTAAAATAGAGACCTAAGTGATTAAGCGACAAGCAGTTTACTGAAAAAGGCTAAAGTTTCCATCTGTGAGCCGTCTAAAGTTAAGGAGTCACTTGATAATTTAGATCACATGATCAGACTAGACCAATCACACATGGGGGAGAAAGAGAGAGGGGGAAAAGGCACATAAATTAATACATTTAATAAAGTAAAAAAATAAATAAAAAAATTGGGTTCTATTATGTTACTGAACGAATGTTAACAAGTATTAATGTAGATACTAATTATGCGTTAGTAAATGTTTAACTGATTCATAAATGCTCTACAAGTATTGTTCATAATGAGTTAATGTTAGTATTAAATAACATTAACTAATGAAACCTTTTTTTCCATGGATTATGGATGGTTTCTTCTATTAAAATAACTGTATACAGGCCCGTAGCCAGGGGGGGTTCGGGTGGTTCGGAAGACCCACCCCTCACTGACAAAGGTCCAGAATTTGTCCCATACGTGAGCTCATTTGTCTTATTTTGACTGCTATACAGAGAAAACATTTGACAAGTAACTTTTATTCTAAGTCTTGGACCTTATTCTTGAAACAAAAAAATGAGCAATAAAAAGGTGTGAAGCACCAAAAGTGGACCATATTAAAACTGATTTGAATACTAATTTGGCTATTGTTGTTGTCCATGAATTTTCAAATGTACTTTTTTTACATGAGAGGCTAGAAAATTGTAAACCTCTACATTATTATTATTATTATTATTATTTTTATTATTATTATTATTATTATTATTATTATTATTATGTTTTAATTATTTTTTATTGAAATGGCCAAATTCTTACTGAGGAAAGTTGAATGTGCTGGCCAGTTTATTTGCCTAATAAATGACAATAGACTACAGTTTTAATCTAAAACTTTAACAGATTCCTAATGTTTTTTTGTTTTCTAATGATATATGATGTGATAAATTTGTATTTTAAAACATTTCTTTGTCCTAAATCTTTAGGAAATATTTTTGGTACATAAAAAGTGGTTATGATGACCATCCGACAAGCTAATCCAGCTAAGAATTGTGCTTAAAATGTCACTAAAATGCAGTATTTAAATCTCATAGTTAAATAGAAAATGAGGCGTATAACTGCAAAAAGGTCAATTTTTGGAAAAAAAAAAGAACCTCCCCTTTCACCAGGCTGGCTACGGGCCTGATATGTTACTGTATATTAGTAATTATAAAGATTCTGTTACCATACAAAAGGACTTAAAGGGATAGTTCACCCAAAAACGAACATTTTATCAATATTTACTCACCCTCAAGTGGTTCCAAACCTTTATACGTTTCTTTATTCTGTTGAACATTAATGATGATATTTTGAAACCTGTAACCATTGACTTCCGTTGTTGGAGAAACAAATACTATGGAAGTCAATGGTTACAGGTTTTCAGCATTCTTTAAAGTATCTTCTTTTGTGTTCAACAGTAGAAAGAAACTCAAATAGGTTTAATACAAGTAAAGGGTGAGTAAATGATGACTATTCTATTAAATTGACCTTAAATTGGCTGGCATGGTGTTATAGAGTACATCCAGAATGCACAGATGTGACTGACATCAAAGACTGGAAGGGGGATTTTAATTAATCTACTGTATATAGATGATAGACTTCTAATCAAATGCAATAAAGGTTATGATTGTTTATGGGGAGAAAAAAAAGCATTAATTCAGATCGCCCTCTAGTGGCCAATAACTGTATAGGTTTCATAGTTTTCACCTAAACTCAGACCAGTTTACTAGTTTGTAGGCTTTTTAAAGAAACATTTGTAAAACATTAAGGAATAATATTTGTTAATAGTCTCTTGTTGTCTATAAACAAGTAACTAAACAATATAAGCCTTGGCAATTGATTAAATAATGCTTATTATGCAGACACTTTATATATGTTGTGATATTAGATAATAAATTAATGCAGCAGTTCATTTGGTCAAGGCATTATTTTTTGTGAGGAGTTATTTCCTTGTGTTTCATTTTAAGGCAAATGAATAATTTCTGTTGCTGATGGAAAGTATAGATGATGTCCTGCTATTTATTAATGTATTTATTTAACATCAATATAAGGCAGTTTTGCAAAAGAAATTTAGGCAACAATACTAAACATTTGCATTGATCAAATGAAAAATCTAACATGTGTGGCCAAGTATCACATATTTATATATTTAAAAAAGAGTTATAATTTTAACAGATTTTTTAGTATTTAAAGAGCCCCTATTTTGCATTATAAACGGTCATATTTTGTTTTTGGGGGTCTCCAACAACAGACTGTTATGCATGCAAGGTCAATAAACACTTTCATTGTCTTATAATATGCATTTATTTTTACCTAATTATCCCAACGACTCCCATAAGATTCGTTCAGCGATTCATTTGTTCCCAAACTTAGCGCGAAGCTAATTTGCGCTGATTGGTCCGATGACCCAGTCTGTTGTGATTGGTCGACTAGGTTCAGCGCGAGACAGAGAAATACCCACCACGGCTATGAAGTAGCAGCCAGAGAGTATGTGAGAGCCCAATGCAGGAATGCAATAAAGCAATACAGTTAAACACCAGCATATTACTCTATTCTTAACCCTAACCCCAAGTTATAACAAGGACACACATACGGTATTAATCCACACAGTGGCAAAAGTTCAACTATTTTGAAAACTGACCGTGCCGCCCGTGTGAGGAACAGCTGATGGTGGCCATAGCAACGACAAACAGCAGAGGATCAGGAGCACAAAACGCATTTAGATCGGTAAAGAAAGAAGCACGCGGCGCGTTTTCAACGTGGTTTTGGACACAATATGTGAATAGCCCCATTCAGATTTAACCTGAGAGATACAGTACAAGCACTGATCTATAATAGATATGTGATTACAAGCCACGCGGGGCGATTACAACTTCTAAAACACAATTAAACACACATTTTGCAAACTACACAAAACGAGGCAACAATTTTAATCACACTTACATGTTATGATCCGGAGGAAGAAGAAACTGGTCTATATGAACTGCAACAGTTACTGAAAAAGTCCCTGTCAAAGTCTGACAAAGTCCCTACATAATAGTGTCTGCTGCTCCTTCCTTTAATAGCAAATGGCCGACGAATCCCGCGCTGCAGCGCAGGTTATTGTATCAATCATCAGAAAAATGACAGGAACAAACACAGCACACGGTTGGCTATACTGTGGTGTCATTGTGAAAGTGAACTTTAACCCTTTATTCCCCGCAGCTGAATCTCCATCAGTCAGTGATCGTCATCTTCGCGTCATGATCAGTCCCGTGATCCTCAGCGCTCCGCTAGTTTCTGGTCTGAAGTCAAATGCGCGTTCACATTTTACCAGATATGGAAATACATATTTGGTGATGTACCGTATCGACATAGACACGCTCAAACAAAATATCCGAACCCAACTCGATTCATTCATTTGACTCTGAGTCGACTATTTTGCTAAATAATCAATAGTTTTAAACACGGTGCACTTTCAGATTTAAACCTCAGCTGGATGTTTTCATTCACTTAGTGCTGTGTTACACACTACATGGAAGCTCATTTTCAAAAACAAGAGTTTAATATACTCACTTACGTAGCACGGTGGCGTAGTGGGTAGCACAATCGCCTCACAGCAAGAAGGTCGCTGGTTCGAGCCCCGGCTGGGTCAGTTGGCATTTCTGAGTGGAGTTTGCATGTTCTCCCCGTGTTGGCATGGGTTTTCTCCCGGTGCTCTGGTTTCCCCCACAGTCCAAACACATGCACTATAGGTGAATTGAATATTCACCTATCACACTGTGTAAAACATATGCTGGATAAGTTGGCGGTTCATTCCGCTGTGGCAACCCCTGATTAATAAAGGGAAAATGAAAATGAGTTAATGACTTTATTCATAAATACTTACTCCCAGGGCCGTTTATATGGAAGTTGATATTTAGCCGCACCATGTTGGTGTTTCATAACATCTAATTTTTGCGAGGTGGGTCGTTAGCCCAACGCTCAACCCCCAACCTGGAGGACCAGGACATTCACACATACACTACGGACAATTTAGCTTACCCAATTCACCTATAGTGCATGTGTTTGAACTGTGGGGGAAACCGGAGCACCCGGTGGAAACCCACGCCAACACAGGGAGAACATGCAAACTCCACACAGAAATGCCAACTTACCCAGCCGGGGCTCAAACCAGTGACCTTCTTGCTGTGAGGCAACAGTGCTACCCACTGTGCCACCGTGT